>ML977365.1:30769-218409 GCA_010015825.1 Lophiotrema nucula
TATACCTAAGTATTCTTTAGTTACTTAATTTTAGTATATAATTAAATATAGTAATACTCTACTATACTAGTACTATTATTAAGTAGATCTATACTAAAAAAAATAAAAATAAAATTTTATTATTTAAATTTACCCTAGTTATTTTACTAGTACTATAAGTTTATTACTAACCTTTAATTATCTTTACTCCTTTCTTTCTATATCTTAAACCTCTACTATTATAAATATAGTTAATATCTATCTTAATATATACTTATTATAATAATTCTTATTACTATTACTTTACTATTACTAGATAATAGTATTTATTCTTTCTTTTTTTAACCTTTTAATAGTATTATATTTAAGTTAATCTTTCTTTTAAAAATACTTAATATAATATTATAATATTTAAAGACTATTACTATACTATTACTTAAGGTATCTTCTATACTATTTTATTATAATAAGCCTTACTATAATAAGCCCTTACGTAAGATCTAGAATATTATACTATAAGTATACTAAAAATAGTAAAAAAACTCTATCTTCTTATATTTTTATTTTTATATACCTTAATATAGCTACTAGTTAACCTTATATTAACCTTAAGCCCTTTTATACTAAGCTAGTTAGACTTTTTAATAAAAGCCTTAACTTTAATACTCTTAAAAAGTACTTTTAAACTTAGTATAACTTTAATATCTCTATCTACTTAATTAAGCGCTAGTTTTATAACTAGTAAGTCTCTTAATAATTTTAACCTAATATATAAGAGTTTATTAAGAGTTAGATTTAACTCTTATTTTTTAAATTTATACTAGAAAATACTAAAATTCTAAATATTCTTTAAAGAAAAAAGACTGTTATTAGTATTTATATATTATAATATTTAAGGATAGAGATAGGCCTAGTCTAATAAGTACGTAAAAAGGAAGCCTAGTAATAAGTAAATTAATTAATCTAAAAGATTATAAATAAAGCGCTTAAAAAAGGTAAAATTAATAGGTATAATAGATAGATAGCTTAAGTAATACTTTAATAGAACTTTAATACTATTACGTAAAACTAAGTATTTTAAATTTACTATAAACTTAACTTAGAAGGTATCTAATAGTAATATAATAATATATAGTAATAAAGAGGAGAGTATATTATTCTTAGCCTAAACTATATATAGTTTATTAATAGATATAATAAACTAAAGCCTTATAGCTTTAGTATATATACCTATATTAATATATATTCTTAATATATATTATAGGTATATATTAGCGTCTTATCTAGTACTACTATTAGTATTATTTATTAGTATTTATTTATATTATAATTAACTAAAGTATACCCACAGCTTATTCAATTAAATTATAATAATAAAATAATAATAATATTATATCTTTACTATATAATAATATAGGTAGATTTTCCTAAGATAGATTTTTAGAGCTACTATATATATAATATAAGTACTATAAATTAGAGAATTAAGTTATAGTAGTACTAACTATCTAAAGGTCTTCTTTTCTATTAGAAAGTAAGTTAATATTTTATTACTACTTAACTACTATTTTAATATTATATAGGTCTACTTTAAGAAATTATAAGCATACTTCCTATTCTTAGTAAACTAGCTAGTAAATAATATAGCTATACTTACTATTTATATACCTATCCTTTATTATAAGATTAACTCCTATATTTAGACTTAAAATACCTATTATATATAAGTATAGAAAGGATATCTTAATATTATAATTAAAAAGCTATAAGTTCTTTATAATTACCTACCTAAAGGTATTAATAATTAAGAAATAATAGTTAACTAATAAGTATAAGAGAACCTCTTAGAGTTACTTCTACTTTAGAATATAAATATATACCTATTATAGTTAATATAGTTATAAGTAAACTAGTAGTTTACTAGTATAAAGTTTAACCTTTATAATTATAAACTATATAGTACTAGAGATAGAAAATAGCTATTTTATAAAAAGTATACTTAACTATAAAACTAGATCTAGTCTTATATTAATATATACTATATTCTAAAACTAGAGTTATTAAATTTACTTATTAAAAGATTCTACTAAGTAGTATAAGTTTATATTTAATATTTAGTTTTACTACTAATAGAAAAAAGCTACTACTATAAAAGGTAAGTACTATTATAAAGGTAAATCTAAAGATAAACTTTTAAAATAAGATAGATCTTAAAGATAAGGTAGTATAAGAAAATAGTATAATATATTATATAATAGCTATAGAGATATTAATTACGTAGGATAATATAATAGTAGTAAGTATATAGCTAGCTATATTTAGTTAGTCTTAGTAATAAGTAAATATATATCTATCTAATATAAGATCCTAAAAACTATTACCTAACTATTACTATTTAGATAAAAAAAACTATTACTATACTATTATTTATCTCTAAAATATACTTAAATTTTATAGTTTTTAAGTCTATCTTCCTACGTATAGTCTTAAAGATCTATAATATAAGCTATACTCTTAAATTTAATATATCTAGTTAATATAGTCTTATATAAGCTATATAAGAGTTAGATAAGATATAGAAAATACTTATAGTATTAAGTCTAAGTAGAATGTATAGAGTTAAGTATACTTAGTTAACTAGTCTTAATTCTACTTAGTACTATAGTTAAAGTTATTAAAGACTTTCTAGTATTAAATATAAGGAAAGTAATAATAGTCTTATCTTTATAAATATAGGTACTATAAAAGGTAGAGCTTATACTAATAAAAAGTAATATAAGTAGAGTATAAGCTTACTAAGCTACTAATAGCGCGTAAAAATAGTCTTTAGTAAAGTAAATAGCTAGTTAATTTTTACTTAAAGGTTTATTTTTAACTTTATAGTAGCTATTAGTTATTATTAGCCTTATAAAAGTTAATCTAAAGTAAGTAACTAAGCTTAAAAATCTAGTCTTTTAAAGTTATTAAATACTAAGTATATTTCTTATTTACTATATACTTAAGTTTTAATAGTTATCTAGAGCGTATTTAGCTATTTCTATATAATAAAAAAGTTAATAATACTTTTATATTTATTAATAAGTATTTCTTAAAAGATATTAACTAGTATTCTTTTAAATAAATAAAAAGTACTATACTATATCTTATATTTAATATTAGTATATAAAAGCTACCTATTATTATTACTACTTTTATACTTAAGTAATTTAAGATAGTATATATAATTATTAAAAGTAGTATCTTTTAGAAAGACTTAAAAAAGAATATACTTATTTTTATTTACTAAAATATTTTATAAAAGGGGCCTTTATATTAAGAGTTATTTAAGATAGATAAAATATATAGAAATTTATCTATACCTTTAAAAGGTTAGAAAAAGAAAGAAAAAGTAAAGTAAAAATTTATAATATCTATTAAGATTAAGAAAAAAGGAGTAAAGATTAAATAAAAGCCTAAGTTTAAAAGTACTAGTTAAAAAAGATAGAAGTATAAGATTTTTTAAACTAAAAATATATAAATAAAATAAAGTCTAAATAGTCTTATAAATATATTTTAATTAGGGAATAGTAAGCTTAAAGAACCTAGCCTTTTAAATACTAATAGAGAGTATAGAAGTAGTAGTTATAAAAAAAATTTAATTTATAAGTATCTACTAAGAGGAAATAGGCTAAAAAAGTTATATCTATATATATACTACGTAATAAAGGTAAGAAAAATTTTATTAAATACTATAATATAGCTTCTTTTAATCTAACTAATATAGATAGTAAAATACTAAATATAGCTATAAGAAGTAGTTCTAAAAAAGAGAGAGTAAAAAAAAGAAAAGCTAGTTAAAAAAAGTAAAAAAAGTATTAATATATTACTATATTAGTAGTAGAAAACTAATAAGTATTAGTAATTTATTTAGTTACTCTTCTAATCCCTTAGATATAATTAGTATTTTTATACTTTTTTATACCTAGCTATATCTTCTATCTTAGATAAAAAAGTAAAGATAGTTAGTACTAATAACTTTATACTAAACTTAGAATACCTATAACTAACGCTATAAAGTACCTATTAATAGCTTATTACTATTACTATACTAGCTAAGTTATAGTTAACTTAGGTATAAATCTACTATTTTAACTTTAGCCCTATTATATATACGTAAATAGTTATAGACTATATTATAATATAGTACTAGTATATCTATAATCTTAAAAGTAACCTATAAGTTTTTAACCTATAGTATTTTTTTTTTTTTTTTTTTTTTTTCTAAGACTAAAATAGATAGGTATTACTAAATTATATATAAAAATAAGCAGCCTCTACTGCTACGTTAATAAAAAGGTATTTAAATATTAATAAATTATAATATTTATATAATTATATAATTAAGTAAGCTTACTAAGCGAGCTTAATACTTTATAATATTATTATATCTTCTTAAATTTAGTAAAGTTAACTACTATCTACTTTAATACTTATTATCTATTTTAATACCTAAACTTTAGGTTAGGGGAGAGGATACCTAGATACTAGCTAGTAGGCTATATCTTTGCCTCCTTTCTCTTATCTACTCCCTTTCTCTTTCTTTCTTTTTTATATATATATTTTACCTTATAAGCTCCGGTCGTTATACCTTATTATTATTATATAGTAATAAGTATATATTACTATTATTTCTATTATCTTATTATTTTATATAAATAAGTTATACTTACTATATAGTACCCGTTACTGTTAATAAAGCTATTTAATATACTCTAAGGCGGCTAGTAGATCCGCCTTAATATAATTAATAGTAGAGTTAGTTTTCTAAAGTTACTTATTTATAATATTAGTAATAATATAGTAGTAGCTTTTAAAGATAATAGTTAGAAATTAATTCTAAAGCTTAGAGCTATAGTTAAAGATAGAGTACTATAAAAGTAGGCTAAGAAAGTCGCGAACTAAAATAGCATTTATTAAATTAAGATTATTATTAAAGCTAGTAGTTAGTAATAGGTATACTTAACCCTAGAAGACGTTATTAGAGTCTACTTTATTAGCTAGTCTCTTATTAATAGTAAATAATTTAAGTTTAATTCCTAGTTATAAGGCTTTAAAAAGTTATTAAAAGATCTTATTAAAGCTTTTAAAGTTACTAAAAAGAACTTTACTAAGTATATATAGACGAGTTACTATAAGATATAGATTTACTTAGTACTTAATATTATTTATATCTACTAGAAGATTAAAGCTATATAGAAAGTTAATATAGTAAATATAGTTTAGTAAGAGATAGCAAGCTTATATACGCGTTATAAGAGTAAGTATAAATATAATAAGTTTATAGTTAAATCTAAATTAAAGTAAAAAGGTTTATAGATTATACGTTAAAGACGCTTAGAGAATACGCTTACTTATTAGTTACTATTATAATAATATATAATAGGTCCTCTAAGAAGACTATAAAATTAATATAAATTTAGGATTTAGATAAAAAAGTATATAGTTAATACCTCTTTACGCTAGAGACGTAACTCTCTAGCGACAAACGCCGACAAACCTATAGTATTATACACTTTACATAAATTATAGCCTATACTTTAACTAAAATATATTAGACTATTACTAAGTTATTAATAGAATAAGAAATATACTTTTAAAAATAGTAGTTAAATAGCTTTCTACTACTTTCTAAATAGCTAAAAGTACTATTAGCTATATCTTAAAAGACTTAACTATTTATATTCTAAACTTATTATTTTTTATAACTATCTTTTTTAAAGTCTTATAAATAACTCTTTAAAATAGTACTAGTAGAACTAAAAAGTTTATTATAATTTTATAGTACTAGATCTTCTTAAGACTAGTAACTATAAAGTATTAGACTATTACTTAGCTATTACTAGATCTTACTTACTACTAGCTCTATAGTTTTTTTAGCTTTTAAGTAGTTTTAGCCTTACTAGTACTTTTATATATTAGACTTTTAGTTTTCTACTAGTAAGTATAGCCTCTATTATAAATTAGTAAAGAACTATTACTTATCTATTACTATAGAGAAAAAAACTTATTAATAATAAAGACTATTTTTATACTTACTTAAAGGTAAGCTAGTTACGTTTAAGCTAGTTATATTTAAGCTAGTTACTTTTAAGCTAGTTACTTTTAAGTATTTTAAACTAGTTACTTTTAAGTATTTTAAGCTAGTTACTTTTAAATATTCTTTACTAGTTACTTTTAAGTAAACTCTTTTAGTACTTTTTTAGTAGTTTTTACTCTTTTATTACTTAGTTTTAGCGTAGAATAAGAAGGCTAATTTTTTTTATTATTATTATTATTTTCTATAGAAAGAGTATAGAGTTAATCTTTACTAAGATATTACTCTTAATACTTATTTAATTATTTATATTAAGCTAAAAAAAGTAGGTACTTATTACTATTATATACTAGATTATATCTATATACGCCTTTCTAAATTATATTAGTTAGAAACTATTACTAGTCTATTACTTTACTTTTTTATTAAAGATATTAAGATAGTTAAAGTTATATAATTTAACTTTATTTAAGCTAGGATATATAAGAGTTTAGTTAAAGCTTAGAGGTATAGTATAGCTAACTAGAACCTTACCTTTACTTACTTATAAAATAAGCTATAGTATAATAAGCTAATACTTATTTTTAAGTATCTTTTAGTTATTATTATTTATCTCTTAGTTATTATTATTTATTTTTTAGTTATTATTATTTACTACTTAGCTATTTTTATTTACCTCTTAGCTATTATTAGTAAGAAGTATATTATCTCTAAGGCTAATTACTAAAATAAGTAGAATTATTATTATAAAACTTTTTATAAGAGAGTAAAAGTATACGTAGTTAATAAGTATTAAAAGTAATAGATAAATAATAAATAATAAAAGAATAGTTATTACGCTTATTTTAAAAAAGGTATTAAATAAATTATAGAGTAAATTATAAGGTAGGTTATAAGAAAAATTATAAGTAATAGTAAAGTTAAAAAGTTATAGAACTACTACTTAGAAAATTTTTATACTAACTCTACTAGTATTTTAGTATTAAAATTTAAATACTTTACTATAATTAAATATAATACTAACCTTAACTAACTATATTAACTTTAGCTATATAGCCTAGCTTTTTTTAGCTTTTTAGCTAAAACTTATTACTTATCTATTACTACCTATATAGACTATACTTTAATTATATAACTATAGATAAAGACTCTAATCTTACTAAGACTAAGATTACTACTTTAGTATAACTTTTACCTACTTTATTATTACTACTATATAAATAGCTATCTAATAACCTTAGTATAGTTAAAAACTATATATACTATTAAGTAGTATTAGGTATTATAAAAAGGAAGCTAAAGCTTTAGTAGTTTTATAATATATAAGTCTTTAAAGCTAAAATAGTAGCTTTAAAAAAATACTTTTATATTATTAATACTACTACTAAAGACTAGCGCGGCCTTCTAAAGAAAAAGATTAAATAAAATAGTAGCTATATAAAAATAAATAAGTTATATATTTTATAATAGTAATAGTCTAGTAATAGTACTAATACTTATAGAATTTATAAAAGAGAGTACTAAATTACTTATTTTAAAAGTAAATTCTTAGATTAAGACTTTAGTAAATATATTAAAAATAAACTAGTATACTATAGCCTAAAAGATAGAGTACTATAAGCTTTATAAACTTTTAACTTTAATAACTTAACTAAGCTTAAGTTTAGTACTAAAAAGACTATAATAATAGCTAAAAAGCTTTTATTATTTATATAATATATAGTATTCTATTATTTTTAACTTTCTTTTATAAAGGCTTGTCTCTCTATTCTTTATATATTCTATTATTTAATATATATACTATTAATAGTATTCTTTATTTTATATATAAGTAATAGTATTTTTAATATAAGTTAACTACCTATTACTAAGCTATTACTATTAACTATAGTAATAGAAGTATATTTAAATTATATTAAGTACTATAAATTATACGCTTAGTTTATATATATAATTTTAAAACTTAAATATTAAATAACTCTACTTTAACTTCTTTTAGACCTATAGACTAGATAAGAGATTACCTACTATAAAGTTAGCTATTAGTTTAGCCTAAGTATATTATATATAGTAATAGTTTAGTAATAGCTATTAACTACTATATAAGTTAAACTTATAAATAAGATTTAGTATTAGAAGTTATCTAGCCTTAAGTAAAATAAGCTTTAACCTAATAAGCTATTTAAACTACTTTTAGTTATTTTCCTTACTCTATTTAATTACTATAAAAGATTTTTTATTAGCCTTTTAGTAACTACTTAGTATAAAAACTTATATAATAATATAGAGATTTATCTAGTAGATATAGATAAATTTTTTAAACTTTTAGGTTTATACTAGTATGCTAAAATTAATATATTTAAAGCTAAGTTTAGCTATAATAACTTTTTAGCTAAATACTATTTAAGTATATTAACTAATTTATTATATAATATTTTAGTAAATCTAGAAATAAACTTACTTAATAACTTTAACGTCTATAAGAAGGTATTAAAAAGACTATTAAAAGTTAAGGCTATAATATATTATAGGAAGTAATAAGCTAGTAATAAGCTTATAAAGGTATCTTTCTTCTCTCTAATACTTAAGAATTAGTATACTCTTATACTTTTTATATTAAAAATTAGTTTATATTAGGTATTAAGTTATATTAAGGATTAGTTTACTTTAGGGATTAGTTTATATTAAGAATTAGTTTATATTAAGAATTAGTTTATATTAAGGATTAGTTTATATTAGGGATTAGTTTATAGGTTTATATTAAGAAATTAGTTTATATTAGGGATTAGTTTATAGGTTTATATAAGAATAAGGTTATATTAAGAATTAATTTATATTAAGAATTAAGATTTATTACTATAATTACTATAATTATTATTATTAATAGGTTAATACTATAGTTATTATAGTTATAGTTATAAGATTTAAAGTTCCTCAGCTGCGAAAGAGTTTTAGCCCGATACCTTATAACAGTCTACCGTACGCACCCCCTGCATTAATCCGCTACGCTCTAACCCTATAGATTGTATGTGAGGACCGGCAGCGAATTAATGCAGGGGGGTGCCCGCAGGCGCTTTGCACAGCCTCGGAGCTGCCTATTATCTTCCCTTCGAACAGGTAAACCGTG
The DNA here is from genome assembly GCA_010015825.1 of Lophiotrema nucula. Taxonomy (NCBI): domain Eukaryota; kingdom Fungi; phylum Ascomycota; class Dothideomycetes; order Pleosporales; family Lophiotremataceae; genus Lophiotrema; species Lophiotrema nucula. The sequence goes on from ML977365.1 coordinate 39,949, forward strand.
GATTTAGGCATGCGACATTTTCTATGTTGTCAGAACCACCTTTCTCGTCGACCTGTTATTAGCATTATCTCGCGTCAATGTCAGAAAATTTATCAAAAATCTAGCACCTCAAAGCGTGGGGAAGGAAGCGAATCCAGCCGTCCCAGAACAACGAACATGGACTGCACCTTCGTTGTGCGATTGACCACGCACAAGATCAGATCCGTCTGCTTCATATCTATCCAGGTGCATGGGACGATGAACTCACTAGCAAGTTCTCGGTTGTCTTCTCAGTAACAACCCACTTTAACGCGCGCTATCGTATGTGTGGGGAGGAGCCACCAACTGAACATATAGCCGTAGGAGTTTCGAAGATCTCCAGTCGTTCTGGTCTTTTCCGAGCTCTCAGACGAGCCGCTCGTGTTTTGGGTGGACGCGCTTTGCATAGTCCAGACATGTGTACAAGAGCGAAGTCATCAAGTTGGCATCATGGGGAGGATCTGTTCTACAAGCCAGGAGGCATTTGTGTGGCTAGATGAGATAGAAGACACGCCGATAAAACGCTACGCATCTGATCCTGGGTATTCTATTACCCATTAATCGAAGCGAGCGTCGGGAAAGGACTCCATTGCACGTCAACTAGTCGTTGGTGCCAACATGAACGATGATGACATGTACCGTGAAATGCGTCGTTCGCTCTGCTGAAATTGCAGTCGAGCAACATCTACGCATGCGCAACGTAGATGTATGACTGACCGACTCAATAACTTTTGAGCTAATTAGGCCAACACATTCAAGCTTAACAAGACTCCAGTGGCTTCGATTTGCTCTATCCAGGGGGTACGCGCAGCCGTAGGCCGTCGAACCTGAGTCATCGCAAGGCAGCGAATATGTTCTCTCGGAGTCACATGGAAGAATCAGATATGGCAAACTCTCTTACATAGCCGTACATGATATGTTCGTCCATAAAACAATTGATTCGCCGGGTTATTCGTAGTTAATTGGGGAGGTGGACTCGATTTCTGCATCAGTTGGAAGAAAATCAAGTCGCGTAAACTTCTATTCATTACTGATGAAGATTTCATTTCAACCCCATCATGTTGGTGGAACTTATAGACATAGTAACTTATCGCCAAGGTTCCGAGTTCTTACATGACTTGAAACTTAGCCTAGAACATGGCCCAGAGAGGCGGACGAAACCGTTCGGACAAAGCCCCCCGCTTATGTAGTTATATGAATATCCTCAATACCCAATTATAAGCACCAACCTATCATCAGGACATTTTAAAGTTTTGTATTCTAGGTCCAAGGCCATACTAAGATCACTCATGTCTAATCACGAAGGCAAATCGATCTCTCTGCACGCGAAGTTGACCGTCGAACCTCACGACGTTGACATATTCTTGAAAGCTTTGCGACCCGTCAAGGACGCAGTCATAGAAGAGGAACATTTAGTGTTCTTCGAGGCTTTTCATAGTCCTTAGAAGCCGGGAGAGATCAAGATCATTGAAAGCTGGAACGCGAGCTTTGAATGGTTCATGGATGTGCGCAGCTTCCAACAAACAGCAGACGATCAATACGCTCACTACTTGCAGGTTCAAGCGAAGAAAGACTATTACAAACCCTGTTTCGAGATCACGGAGTCCATGTACACGAAGCCTCGCGAATTCGAGGTATGCGAACGAGTTGGAGGCGGGAGGAGTGGAGAGTGGGTATATGTAAGCGAGGATCTGTATGACGTGGCCAGGAAGAAGTGAAATTAAATCGTTGAACTGAGCGAAATGGAAGTTATTCTAGACGTCGATGCGACGAAACCTTTTCAGTAATCTGTTTCTTGGCCTCCGAAATTAACGAATGCTTCCTCGCAACGGAGCCCTAGTGAGCGTCGCTTGGTACAGATAGATCAGCGTGGAAAGATTTCGGATCTCCAGAGGGAATCCTTCTGGGATTGATGGCGTGAGCAACGGCAACTGGATGATTTTTGACGTATAATGCACATTGCCCATTCAAGGCGTATTGCACGGGCGACTTGTTCGTGATGTTGTCCCAATGAATCGAGATTAAGATCGGGTGTTGCATGCCAAAAATGTAGGATTATGAAGACATCTTTGACTACTGTGGTGCTCTGATCATATTAGAGAGCGAGAGGCCACAACGCATACATACTATAGAAACGAAACACTGTCAGTGGTTGACGAAGCTGCTAATTTTCATATGACATCGTGATTCGCGCTAGGAGTGTGCGTGAAGCGTCCCGCGTCCGTGCTTCGACCACCAGATCCGGCCGTCTTACACTACTTTGCTAGATGCCTCATTTGAATATATCCAATCGTTTTATGCGCGATGATGATTGTACATCAAATGAGGCAATCGACGTATTACTCGCATTCAGCCCCCGGCATCAGCAAACTCCTGTTCGTGTTATGACGACCAATCAGCACATAAGCCTAAAGGAAGAGGGACAGAGTCCCATATAGAATGGTCAGCTACCGGTCAGCAAAGCAATATCGAGGTCTGCGGAATGCGGTCGCACACTGCCATGAGTCGACAGATGGTGTTCCAGATTACCTGCGTCGCTGAGTTGGTATACCCGGATCCGGCCTGTCTAGACGCTTATTCTGCTGGACACATACTAGAATGTTTCTTGGCAGAGGGAGGACAAACCTTAGGCCCTCAAATACGAGGTTCAGACACTTTTTAGGGGCCAGTGGTATACACTGCTCCGAAAAACGAAACTTCTTCGGGGTTTGATGACTGTACACAAGGCACTCTTGCATTATACGTAAGTGATCGACTTAATATCTACTCTTTAGAGTCCTTGATGGCTTATCCCTCCAGACCGAAAAGGCAGCTACATTGGTAGAGACGGCGACCACGGTCTCACTCAACGAGAGTATTGTCCGTGGGAACAACAGCTGACCACTTCCTTCAACCAGCACAGACACTCAAACCTTAGAGCGATGAGATCAGCTTCAATGAGAGAGGAACTCGCAAATTTGGCTGGGTACGAATAGAAATAAAAGCCCACAAGATTCCCCTTCAACTCCTCATCCAAAGCACCACTTCTACTTCAGCTTCACCACTCTCTCAACTCCTTCGCTCCATAGCAATTCTTTGCATATCATCAACATGCGCTTCACTGCCTCCATTGTTGCCCTCTTTGCAGCCACCGCGCTTGCGACCCCCTCTCCCAGCGTCTACTCCAGCGCTGTCGGCCGCAGCACTCTGACCAGCACCGATGACATGACGAACGCGATTCAGTTCGCTGTTCAAGCTGACTGCGATATCTTCCAGTGCGCCAATGTGATTGCATCTGCTGCGTGCATTGCTGCTGGCGTTGGTACTGGTCAGGTCGAGGCTGTTCTGGCTTGTGTTGCAAGTGGAGCCACTGGTGTAAGCAGTTTTGCCTTATAGCTACATGAGCCTGTGAAGTCGCGATGCTGACAATATTCTGACAGATCTGCCCCTGTGCCGGCTGCATTGATGCGCTCAATGACTTCTTGACCTCGAACGGAGTCTGCACTTAGAAAGTGCGAGGATCGCTAAACCCGTGAGGTTTGAGGGGTTCACGGTGCGGCGTGGCCGAATGGCAGAGTGCCGGTCATGGAGGTGAAATGATCAATAGGTCGTGCGGGCGCATAGGACACTCGTTTGATGTACACTCCCATTAGGAGATTGGAGTATTTTGAATAGAACCTTGTTGTCATAGAAACCCTTGATTTGCGAAGTGCTCTTCTCCTTCTTCTGTCTTTATGCTCTCAGGGAGACTATTGGACACGCTATGCATATCACCAATCACCATTTCCTACCCATTTCACCGAACCACCCGTTCCCTCACCCTCACGTGAACCGCGTCTAGCAGTTTCCCCTCAAACTGTTGTCCGGAGTGCAAGGACAGTCTTTGGCCGGCTTGCATCCTTTGTTGTACATACAGCATGAGTCGATCGGGTTGTACTCGCATCGGCATGAAGACCGGGTGCTTCCGCAGAAGTATGCGCATGTCTGCAGATCTTTTGTTAGCATGTGCTCACGGAAGCTGGACCTCAGGGCGCAGGTAAGAAACTTTGCACTAACTCACCGAGAGAGCTGAAGAGCCACTTACAACGTTGGCCGCCATGGTCGCGTTATTGTAGTCGGCTCGATCTTCGGGACCAGATCCGATGGGCGTTGCAGATGCAGCGACGACCAGCGCGATGAAGATGCTGAGTAGCGGGGTTGGCTGCATGTTGGCAAGTCGTTTGGGTCCTGGCGTTGATGAATCCTGAGCTCTGTGTGGTTTCGAAGGTGAACTCTACAACTCGAGCGTGATAGACTTTCTTTATAGCATAGAGCTTACTTTTACGACAAGAGAAACTTTTCGAGTGACGTATTCGCGATAAGAAGGGCTGCTATCATGAAGATAGGGAAGGAGCGAATATTTAATGAGTATGACCTCAGTCTGACTCGACACCGTGTCAAAGCTATTATCTCTATCTGCCTATCTATCTTGGCGCCATTCTTCTTCTGTCACGTTGACTCACGACATGTTACTCTTTTGCCTGCCCGTTTTCGAGTCTTTCCACCGTCTTCTTAGCATCATCCACAGTAAGAGCCCGATACTGCTCCTCATCAATCATTCCCAGATCACTCGGCCCCTTCTTCGAACCCTTCAAGCCATAGAATTCTTGAAACGACATGATCATCGGCCGCCACTTATCTGGGTCCACCTTGTTACTATAGCCTTCCATCCTCAGGTTGTCGTGGATGTGAATGCGACAAACTCGCATTTCGAGCGAAACGATAGGAGCCGCTTCACCGTATAGATCTTCCATCACGAGATGCGAGGTCGCAAGCTCACACTCCATCTGTACCGGGCATTCCTTCACTCGTTGCGGTCGCACCAGCTGACTCTCCATCGGCGTCAAATTTGCGACTGACCACTTATCTTTCACGAACCGATAGTTCCTCGATTTCTTGCTGTCACTCACGGGATCTGACCCGGTTGTTGTCGCAAGCGCATTGATAGCGTCAACCATAGACTCATCCGGCAGGTTGATGACGCATTGTCCTGTTCGGAGTATGTTCTGTGTTGTCTTGGAGGACTTATCAAGACCGAGCATGCATCTGTGACCAAGCCACCAGACTGAGGACATTGGACAGAGATTGGAAGTTCCGTCTTCATTCTCGCTGCTGAGGATTGCGACCGGGGTGCCGAAGTAGAGGATGGCTGGAGAGATGACGGAGTGCGTTGAATTGGAGGTGGAGGACGGGGTGAACATCTTCGCTTTGAGGAAGGGTCTTTGAAGTTGATGGAAGAGGAGCGATGAAGGTTGTGGAATTTTGGTTCGGAAAATCTCGAGATATGTATCCGTGGAACAGAGAGGTACTGATTGCTGGGGATAAATTCTGCAACACCCGACAACCGCTCTTTAAGTACATTGAAGATAGATCCAGAATTATTGATCTCCGGGGTATGACTTTTGACACAATGCTTTCGATGTTGTAACTCCCCTGGACGAGTGCGATGTATCTCCTCGGGGCGTCAGACACATATGAATTCTGATTGGCTATATTTGAAGCATGACCCACATCAGCTTCCGGCTCCACCTCACTCTGGCGCTACAGGAGGAGAATTCATGCAACAGCAAGGAACGTAACAGCAAGGAGCATAACAGAGATAATTCGCAGCCTGGTGCGAATTGAAGCAGCGTATAATACGCGCTCCCAGACTACTTGAATCAGCTCAAACCAAATGTATGCTACCCCAATCCGCCTCCGAGCTCTCCTCCCCTCGCATGATACCATGCACATAGCACTCTCCGATGAGCTTATACCATCCATACCCAGCATCCCGCAAAACATATGGCACGCTTCCTCCTTTCAGAAAGAATACCTGGTCTCCAACCTGCGCGGATACCGGAACGGCTCCAATCAGGTCATCTGCCAAGACACACAGTCTTCGCTGCAACATGACTCCTGCCATTTCCTCGATAATTTTGTCGTGCCCTTGCAGCATGATCGAAATATCTCGATCATCCCAACCATGACGTGCCATGAAAGCATCAACACCGCTCTTCCCACCCGTCTTTGCTGCCCTTTCTAGCTCCAGTAGAGCGACGGAAGATTTGTAGTAGGTGCGATAGTGTGCAGGAGCTGGGAAAGTGGGTTGCCCGTCTTGAGTGACAACGTCGCCGAGGAGGGTTCGCCAATACGCATCGAATGTGTCTTCGCCTGTTGGGTACTCCTCGGGTAGTCTCCTAATTGCAGCCTCCCATTCGAGGACATGCTGGATATCTATCGTATTCGCAGTCGCACTTTCCGTAGTCGCAAGCCATGCGATTTTCACAACTTCATGTCCTTCAACACAGAGAACACCTGGATTGTCTGGATCCCAGATGACATCGGCTGCTAAATTGCCCGTGACAGAATAATTCGTCACTTCTTCCCCGTCCTTATGTAGCGCGGCTTTGAGTGGATTGCGAGTCACAGCAACGCTAAAGTCCGGCACCCAGGTCGGGAGGCCATGCTGCTGCCTATCTCCGTGGTCCTCTACACTAGCAAAGATATCCAGGATTCTATCATCTTGCAGACATTTGACTGTGAAGTCGGTGTAAACTGCTGCTGTCCATCTGCGATAGTCTGCGACGGTGGAGCCGCGAGCGCTCCATGCCCAGTCATGAAATTGATGATTGTGCGCTGGGCGTCCTCCAACGGGTTCTCCTAAGATGATCTTCCCCTCTTCCATGCGCTTTCCAATCGATTCTTTCTCTGCTTTGCTCTGGGACGATTCATCGCTAGGAACTTTGACCAGACGTTTCAAAGTCTCGTCTGTGCGCTTCTGTAGTTGCTCGATGTCCGGGGCGTAGGAAGGGTCGCTGGTAGCAAGGTACTTGATAGTCTCATAATTCACGACAGGAAGTAGGCCAAGAAACGTATCTAGTCTCGAGAGAACGTCCTTGTAGAATGTATCCAGGTAAACCACGACTTGCTTGTGTTCCCTTGTACTGGAGCGGTGAATCTGGAATTGATGCAGCGACCTAGTCAAAGGCTCGAATCTTTTCATGACGTTTGCATGTATCGACATGTAGCTAGCATTGGACGTGGGACGAAGGAACGGCTCCAAAAGTATCGGTACAATTCTTAGAAAAGCGACAAGTGTTTGTCGGACTTCAATTAGATGAGCATCAGAACTTCGCGCTATGATGACAATAGCATCTTCTTCGTCTTCGAGCTTCATCAAATCATCTAACATCCGGTCCAACGGTCCTTGTCGCCTTTGTTTGTCTCTCGACGACTTATATTCGATTGGAGCATCACACCCATGCAGATCGCGATGGCCGTAGTCGTTGATGATAGGCAGCAGCGCATAAATCTTATCGCGTGGATCAGTTGCCTGAAACCGACGAGTAGCCTTCACCAGGTTCAGCCTCTGCTTTCTCCGAAGGTCAAGTGTGGGATTCTGGAGCCACAATAGTCTGATGTCTAGGATGGCATTAAAAAAGCTTGCGTGATTCTGGCCTTTGCGGTTCAGATCGTGTATCCAGCCCGTCTTCGTGAGGAAGTCAAGAGCGTCGACGAAGATTTGGTAATCGAACATTGAGCTATCACCACAGAGTACCTGTGCGTTCACCGCTGACACTATTTCCTGCACGATCCAGATCCGATGGAAAACGGGGCGCCTGAGTAGTTGCATGAACCCGGCCCATTCTGGAGAGTCGCGAAGATCCGGAACTCCAAATGCCTTCGCGGCGTGAATTTCGTTGCGCTTTGGGTACTGCATTGAGCCTGCATGGCATTCAGTTCTCAGCTGGTGGAGCTGGTGGGCCATTTGAATTCCGAGCTCAGAGTCGTCTCTGTGTTCACCTAGCCATATCCGCACCCCGCGCGCTTGGTGATAAATGCGCTGCATGGTGACAACCTGTGTGGCACGCTCGTCCAAGTCATCCTGATTGATACACAGTTGATCAACCCAAAGTTTGACAGGATCTGTAACACTGCGCAATCGTCGCAGAGCATCTCTCAAATTCGTCGAAATTAGGACCTGTCTAGACCCACACCATATCAGATGACGAATATTGTATGTCGTCCTGCTGTCGCCTGAGGGGGGAATTTTCTGGCCATTGATAATGAGATTATCATGATCTGCATCGTTCCATGTGTACGATAGGGCGTAATAGTCCGGTCTGTCAATGCTGAATTCGAGCTCGTAGATTTCAATTTCGATGCGAATGTGCGAATCGAACAAGCCGGGCGCAAGCTCGATTAGCCTAAAGTGGTCGCCCTTTGAAGGTAACGAGGTATAGATGTAAGCATTTCTTGCTGCGTCGCTTTCGTTTCGAAGCTGCCACGGCTGGTCGTCCGCCTCTATGATTGCGAACAGTTTTGGATTGTTTGTCATGATGTAGATCCAGTCAGCTTTAGCGTGTGCAGGAGGTTTCCTTCAATGTAATAAGAATGTAGGTAAACATTTAGAGCGAAAGACGTACTCTTTCCGGTGTCTCGTCGGGTAAATTACAAGATCCAAGTTCAATCCTTCACGATGTTGGAGATTGTCGGGTCGTTTCTCTTCAGGTACCGGTAGGCGCTGCCAAGTTCGTATTTCGTATTCCCATCCGTGTTTCTAAAAATAGATTGAACTAGGGCAATAGGGAAATCGTCACAGAAAGAATAAATCTCTTAGTTGAATTCGCCTAACTCCATATTTTAAAAAGTTTCCCAAAGCGCTCAGCAAGACAAATAAGAACAGGAAAAATCATCACTCTATTGGAACTGAGTACAAATTACGATCAGAAAAACACTCCCAAGAATCGCTCTTGTCACTATTCGCCATTGTTTCCAGATCCATCAATCTCTTGATCCAGTTATTACTTTGCCTGCGACAGTCACGGTGCATATTCCGGCCTGGCTATATACGTAACACCGTCATCATCCACAAAAGTGCCACCGATCGTATCCTGAAGGGCATAATCAGTTGACGAGCGATTGGCGAAATTGTCTGGTCACTTACCTTCCTTCCAGAACCATAGCAAGGCGACATCATATCAGCAAACTTCATCAAAGCATTTTTGCACTTCTGCGCGTTGGGTTTTAATGAGAAACCCTCATTAAAGATCGCCAAGTCGATCCACACTAGAGACCTTATCAGTACGAAAGCCTTGAACTTGGTACATGGGGAAGCATACGAGTTAGGACACCAAAGGTTCCATCGGACAACATGATATGTTTCCCTCCGTCAAGCTGCCCCCCAATCGTGTATGAAGCCCGTTGTTGGAAACCGATTTCAGGCTTGCTTGCGGCGTCCTCACAGACGAGGGACACCGCGGATTCGTAGCCTAGCTGCTGCGGCGAACTGTCGGCGATGGGCATCCAATCCACGAGCCGTCCGTTGTCCTCGTGAGGATCGGTGGATCGCCATATGTTACACTCCGTGATGGATCCACGTTTGATGAGATCAGAGTTGCCGGGAATGGGTGGCCGGAGGGCATCTAAGGTAGGCAGCGTAGATGCGCATGTTAGAAGAGTGCTTGCAGCTACAGCAAGGAGAGATTGACGTGTGAAGCTCTTCATGTTGTTAAGCAGGTGGTGGTAGCGAGATGCAGTGTTCGTGATGCTAATATGGAGCTGGGGAAAACTGTATTGAGGAAAGTACATCGCATCGTCAAGCTCATGCTCATTTATGTAGATCGTTGGTACGTCAAAGAGGCCTGCAGTTCTTACATATCAAATGTGGCAAGCGTGAAGTGAAGACTCGGAAGATGGCTGTCCCCGATTTGTCTCAACAGTTGATTGGTTGGTGCGGTCTATGTTCTAGAGGAACAGCTAAGTCGGCTAAGAATAGCGCTAACGAACAGTTGCCGGTGCGGAAACGCATGATCCGAAACGTTTCGTTCTATTATGGTGGTGTTCTGTGACTATGCCGCAATAAGCGCCAGGCAGTGCAGTGGGGGCCGATACCACCAACAACCTTAGAATTAGAACAAGTCCACATCAATTTTCTAGCTGTGGTTGAGATCAGCCCAAAACTGGCCATTAAATTTGGCATGTACCGTCTAGAGTTACAATTCAATGATGACTTTTCCCATATGCTGTCCAGACCAAAGATATTCGATCGCCTCCGCAGCCTGCTCAAACCCGAATCTTTTGTCAATCACATCTTCAAATCTTAGCTCGGTTGCTTCGACTAGCCCATTCAAGCTTTCAAAATCGTGCAGCGTTCCAACATTGATGCCGCTTTGTCAGATTAGCGAGACGTTGACGTGGAAACCTATGACGCGGCGCACTTACCGTAGGTTCACTGTCTTATCTATCAATAGAGGCACTAGCCCTTCAATATGCGCGCCACTTTGTTTCCCAAGATATCCAACCTGACTGACAATGCCACCCTTCTTTGCTGCTTTGACGCTCTGCAACAAGCTTGATGTGCCGCCGTTTTCGAGGACGATGTCTACGCCTACGCCGCCGTTCAATTTGAGGACTTCGAGTTCCCATTCTGGCTTGGTGCTATAGTTGATAGTTGCGATGGCCGGTTCCGTGTAAAGTGCTTTAGCGTGCTCTAGCTTCTCGTCCGAAGAAGACGTAAGGATGACTTTACACCCGGCAGCTCGAGCAAATTTCAGAGCCATCATGCTCACTCCACCAGTACCTATTGCATCGCATTAGCATTGATCGCCTAGACACATAGACAAGAATGGAACTTACCTTGCAGCAGTACACTCATTCCAGGAACTAAGCTCCCATCTCTTGCAAGCGCACTCCAAGCAGTGACACCCGCGCACGCCAAACACGCCGCTTCCGCCCAACTCAAATGCTCCGGCAACTTCACGCACGTTTCTTCGTCGAAAATCACGAAATCACTCAGGACGCCGTTGACCTCTCCACCGAGCCATTCTCGATCTTGTTCTCGGCCTGTGATGGCTTTCTGGTCCACAATCGGGCTCACTCTGTCACCGATCTTGAATCTTGTAACCCTCTTGCCGATCAGAACGACGGAACCAGCGGCGTCTGAGCACGGAATACCATCGGACTTGATTTCGAAGGGATTGGTGCCGTTCAACATGTTCGCATCGCGGTAATTGAGTGATACTGCGTGAACGCGGATCAGCAGAGATGTGTCCGTCGGCAAGGATGGTACCGCCTCTTCAATCATCTTCAACCTGGACTTATTTCCATCAGGATGACGGTGATAGAGCCGGCGGCTCTGGGGAATTTCGGAAGACCCCATGTTAATTGAGTAAAGTGGTTGTCAACTTGTTGGTCTCGGGTAATGGGCTGAACTCGAAGATCAAGAAACGAAACATCAACCTCAAAGGAGCCAGTAGGCTCCGGATGCCATCTATTTATCTCCTGTACCCATCACCTTGATTTCTAATTAATCACTGTCTCCCCTCGATTACGGCTAAGTATATGTGTAAGGAGTGTAAGCAAATAGGGCTCACTGTCTATATCTCCCCCATTACGGCAAGGCACAGATACCAAAGAGCGGGGAGAGGACAAGATTGCGCCATCCCACTAACAACTCGTTGCTCTAGCATAAGCCAATAGTATCGAATATTGGAAGGTTCTCGGCTGGTTCTCGATGCTGATTGGTCACATCAAGAGCAAGCCTAACTTTTAGACGTGAAGTATAGTGAAGGTTTAACCTGATAGTCGTCAACGACTCTGAGTATGGCTATCCTAGCATATGCGACATAAAAATCATCGAGTTTCTTCTAATCTGCGTTGCATGGTTAAGCACAGCCACAGTAGGCCGAGGTCACGAGACCCCACAGGCATGAGAGCCGATATATTGATGCTTAGTCACAGCCTGATCCGTACTCCACATAGGCGGCAGTCTGGAATAATACTCGTACGGTCCATAATTACCCACTGTGATGTGTGCACACAGCTGTTCAGATTGCTGCAGCCCGTCTGCACATAGGATAGAGGCTTTTCAGTACCCGCCGCTCAACCCCCACCGGAACGAGATACGCCTGCTGCGCCCGATTCAAAGCTAGGTAACACGCTCGAATGCACTCACGGAGCAGGCCGCCGTACCACAGGACGAAACCAGAGTCCACCCCGATTTGACTCTCGACTTCGAGTTACTGACGGTGTCTCTTGATAACAAGCCATCGTATACCGCCTTGTCTTACGTATGGGGCAAAGGAGATGCCACAGAGTCGATTACAGTCAACGGTACTGCTTTGAAGATTGGTGTAAACCAGAATACTGCACATCGGCACATAGTATAAGGGTGTTGAGCCCGCTATCTGGATAGATGCTGTGTGCGTATAATCCAGACGATCCAGCATCAAGTACGTCGAAAATATGGTGTTCGGAGCTCACTTATTTGAGGTATTTGATGGTTACGTAACTACCTATACTACTGCTAAGTAATTTCGCTGACTAGTCTTTACGTGCGAAGCAGGATTCTCCGCCGCCCGCTGACACTTATATATCTAGTTGTATGCTTTGGAAATCTCCCAATCGAGTATTATGAATATTCTGAGGCTAGAGCCGCCACACTCTGGTAGTGTTGCTTACGAATTTCCAGCCCACTTCTATGGCTTTTCAAGGCTGCCCATTCTGGTCCGTGTCTCCCGCTAGCTACAGCTACGACAAAGTAACGGTATGAAAAGAGAGATTGAGTCCACACTCTGCCTACCGATGCCCCTTCATTGCAAATCCTCAAGTATCGTACTAAATACCATCAGCCACGATCACTCCCACACAATCGTAGTCCACATTGAAACTCACCTCCCACTTCTGAATCGCCCTCCCACCCTTCTCGTTTGCCTTCGGCGTAGCTCTACTCGCCATCTTCGGCGTATGCACTTTTGAGTACTCCTGTGCAAGAGCCGAGCATGCCTTCTTGTGCGCCTTAAAGTCGGCTTTCTGGCACTCTTTACTACAGTATGTGATGCTGTGACATCGGAGACACTGCCTCAAGGGAAGTTTTGATGGGGTTGAAGGGATTTTGACGCAGTTTGCGCATGTTTCTGACGGCGACCTGGATGATGACGGTGGTTTGGAGCTGTCGGTTGGTGGTGAAGCCGAAGGCTCGCTACCCGGTGAGGGGTCTGTCATTCTTGAAGACGGCTCGCGCGTAGTAACAGAGTTCTGTGCAGTGATTCCTGGATTTGCCAACCAATCAACTGGCGGAGGTTGTGGAAAAGGGTGTGCTCACAAAGCTCCCCAGGTTCGACATTTTGGACGGTGAACGCGATCAGTTTTTACCGAGGACACTAGACTACTGTTGGACTAGCGCCAAGATCACAAGCTAAATATGATCTCCGATGATACGACTACTGGCACTGAGAGCGCCAATCAGAACCAACGTGAGGTCGCCGCCGTCATCGGAAAGATGAACAAGGAGTCAAAATATATAATTTTTTGGTATGTTATTTGCCTCAATCATGTGACCTAATATTCATGCTTCTACGCAGAATTGAACCAGTTCCGAAGCATCCCTGCCAGAGATAAATAAGAGTGATAATCCAATCTGGGAGGCATCTTAGGTGTTCCCATGCGTGAGTCGGGCTGCACGATGCGTCCCCAGCACATTTGTGCTGTCACAGGTGGCGCTCGCTGATTGGCGCATCTTGCGTGGCCACGTCTTGTCTTACTGCGTGGCCGCGTCCTCCAAGGCCCGCTACATAGGGCTTGGCGAACCTCCGATTCTTCCTGAATGTAGCCCTCATCGTTTGTTTTCTTTCCGCTCAATGTTAAGGCAGCTCTGAAAGATTTTGATTGTAACTTGGACGCGATACAGTTTCCGTTAAGAGGCAAAATCGCGGTCTCTTTCGAAGTCTACCGGCCACCATGTACTCAGATGAGCCGAGAAAAGCAGCCCCTTGCGAACAGCAATCTTGGAAAGAGGAACGGCGCAGAAGACTTGTGGATCAAGGTTATCGGATCGATGAGAAGAGTCATCGAGCCCACCAGCCGCACAAGAGCTTAGATGAAGATGAGAAGTCGCCCAGGGTTCAGTCTGGAACAGATTGCAATGCAGAAACATTACGGCCACGCGGATATGTCGTTCTCGAAGACAGCTCCCTCGAAGCCTCGGGACCAAGAATGAGACGTTCAGAGAGAAACCCTTTTATGAGGTCGTTGCAGTCCCACAGCAGCCACAGTCGAAGCAAAGGGGACTCTCAACCTGGTACTGGTCACCGAGTCGCGTCGGCCGTCCGCGATCTACTTTCGCACAACAATTCCGACCCTCGATTGAGAAGTGATCCACGAAAGAGACCAGACACGCCCGGAATCATTCGTTCACTGGGAGAGCATGGACGACATGTGCGATTCGTCTCTCAGTCCAACATGACGCATCTGGCACCGATTCGCGAAGAGGCGTTAAAGCACAGACCATCGCAGGGCAGTTTCCCAGACTGTCTAGTACCAAGTTCCGAGAGTGGATCGTCAAACATGTATCAGCAGGTGCTCTCTGAGATGAAGTCTCTTTCGGTCACGGAATCAACGGAATCGACATTGTTTCGGAAACGATCGACGAAGACATTCGAGGGTGTATATGCTCCAGTCACGGCATGCGCGCCGAGTGCACATGACCGGGACGATCGTAGCACGGGATATGTTGCATCTTCATCTACACCATCAAGCCACTCGACCAACGAGCACCAAATTAGGAAGCGAGAGAGAGATGGCGACAAGTATCCTGATGACGATGACGATGACTCTGAAGACGATGATCGTCGACGCAATAAAAAGGGCAAAGGGCCTGAAGGAAAAGGTTCACATCTCGGCTTACGTTGTCCGTTCTATCTCCGAGATCCAGAGAAATATTCAAAGATCCAAGCTTGCAGCAATGGGAAGGGCTTTGCCGACATGGCCCGATTGAGGTACGCATCCTACGCTACATCACTCTCATATGCTAGAATTGACTGTGTACAGGCATCATCTCAAACGGGATCATACTCAGCCACTTCGCTGTCCAAGATGTCGCGAAGAGATGAAGTCTCTCCAGGACTGTGATGACCATTTGAGGCAGACGGTCCTTTGTGACAACAGGCCTCAGCCGATTGATGACCGTTTGACAGCAGTACAGTGGGATGCGATATCTTCGCGCAGGGGCTCTATGCGGAGCCTTCAAACTTTAGAAGAGAAATGGAAAGCCCTGTATCAGATGATATTTCCTGGAGAGAGCCGCATTCCGTCCCCTTGTGAGTCTTGACACTGGTATTTCAGGCCAAAAATCTGACATCCACTTTAGACGACAAGTCAGTTCTCTTGAGTCAAATTGAATACATCTTGCGTGAAGTTCTAGAGGAGAGCATGCAGGCCGGACCAATGAACAGATACCAGATCCCAATCATTGTTCACAACTGTAAAACTCGCCTTGAGCAGCCTCGTCAGCCAGCTTTTACTTCATCCCCACCGGCATCTACCGAGATCTCACCAGGCTACGAACACTCTGGGTTCCTAGTACCTACACGAACAACCCCACAGATTACACGGCCGGCAACAGCGATGGCCTCCTACCCTCATCCTAGACCCGCTCGTCAACACAACGACATCTTTGCAGTAGATCCCGTTTCGCATATAGACCCAAGAGCATCGCACATCGGAATCTCGATGGCAGAGCAGCAGCATAATACCAACCCTTTTCGTGCCTCAACTCCCCGGCTAACCCAGCACCAATCTCGGAGCCCTTGGGCTCCACTATCAAATCCAAGCACCTCTTTACTACCGCCTGTGAGATCGACATCGACAAGTCGACACAGACAAGATGAAATTATGCGACCCTGGAGTCCACTCAACACTGACTGGGTGGGATTTCAGCTAGATCATGATGGGCTGGATAAGTGACTTGGTTTATTAGGATGCATTTGGGACAAAGTAGTTCTAGATAATACTGTAGGATCTTTTTGTTCGGCAGGCGTTTTTAGATTTTCAGGGACCTGCGTTTGTAGAGATGTCTCAAGTGTCACATCACAGTTGTAACGCAGCGCTGAAGAGACCGGCTTGAGCTACATCTAGATAGCGTTACTGACTGATTCGCGCGTCGATGTACTGGCCGATTCTTAAATCTCGTATTCAGCTAGAACCTAATACTTGTTTCGAATTAACGTTACCGAAATATCAGAGTCACATGTCTTTGAAATTGAACTTTAGTGATGAGCTTTTAGGTTCTTTGAAGACCTTGTCTGCATACCTTAGCTGCATGGGGGGTATTGGGTAGCTTACGAGAAGTCCGTAGGCGTGAAGTACCTCCTATTCCCAATCGCTGCTCTAGTCACAACAGCGCGGAGCCTTTTTCACAAGCTCCGAAGCGCATAGCTTGAGAAATGTAGCCGTTGCCTGCTTTGCGCAGCGAGAACAGTATTGCGTTAACTTAATCGGTGAGTACTTGAGTGTTTTTGTTCGTCATATTTCGTGACTCATTGCCTACCTTGCGCGAAGTATGGAAAGCAACTTCATATCAGAACTTTCGGACGATGGCTTTATCCTATACAGAACTCGTCAAAATAGGCATACAAAGCGCCGCTTATGTGTTTGAATGGCGGGCGCAGAAATCGCTGTTTGACACAGTCGTGCGCCTGAGCTTTGATGGTCTTAGGGACGAAGCTTTCCAGTGACTCCGTCAAGTCCCCACACTGTTTATGATTCACAGTCAATTGAACGGAGGACTGCATTGAAAGGAATATTGCTACTAAGAGATCATGCCAAGCGTTAGATATTGAAAGTTTTGTATCATTTTACAGGTTCTGAGAATGAGGGTCGGGTGATTCCGGGTGTGGATACACACAGACGATGTGGGTAATTGGCTAGTCCACTGCTTGGGCCGCTTATCCAGCATTGGCACACCTAGGGTCCCGAACAAATTCCATGTGCGGGTCCGTGTAAGTTTGTTGTAGTCATACAATGCAGCTAGAGTGTGTCGACTCATCAACTGCAGACCAGGAGATGGTCACATGACGCGTTTCAGAAATTCTTGCTGGACTGTTCTTGAGAATTGATAATTTTAGACAATAGTAGTCTTCTTTAGGGATAGTTGCCGAGTTGTGAAATTTGTAAATGACTCTTTAAGTCATCGGATCAGAGGTCCTGACTGCATCTCACCAACGGCAATCGCACGAGCTGACTAGTCGAAGCAACCGACGTTACAGTCGAGGCTACCATCATAAGGAACTCTTCAAAGTTTCGGTGTAAATTCGTGCTTCGACAGAGTATACAAAACTTATCTCTGACATGATTGAATGCCGATACGTAGTATTGCCACTGCAGGTCCTGACCTTGGTAAGCGTCTACGAGAACGCCCAAATACTAACACTCATCTAGTAGCTGAGTCAGGGTATGAATATAGTCATATTGATGAGTCTTTAGTGAGCGACGATGTGTAGACTCATAGGTACAGAACTATAAAATCATCGGATTCCTTCCCTTTTATTTTTACGTTGACCTGCATATTGGATCTACTTCCTGAACAATTTAGCTTTCGAGAAATGCAGCCCTTTCTAGCTTTTGAAATCCGCATTTAACTAGGAACCTGCATCCTTACCGTTCTAATTTGTAGGGCATTTGTCCATCCTTCGGGCGCATGATCGAAACTACTGTAACAATGTGTTACATCAGGTATCAACAATATCTCGAGTGCAAGTGTTGGGTGGAATCCACCGATCCGCGAAATAGATCTCCAGTAGACAGATCGCCCTGCAAAGACCTAGAACCGAGGATTTCCAACAAATACGGGAAAAATTCGCTCGAAGAGGTGGACGAGAAGGATGTAGCAGGATTCATGAAAACGGCCGAATGTGAAAACACCCCAGTAAGAATCGCTCATCCAACGATAAGGCCTTTGAATACTTATTGCACAACATGCTTTGATTTGCGTACAAGGCGTAGGCGATGATGGTTAAACTACAATCAGCGATTAATAATAATAATGGTCTGTTTAGAGATTGTATCTAGATGGAGTACTTCACGATGTCTTTCTTTGTGTATTTTCTTGTGTTTTCA
This sequence comes from Lophiotrema nucula, assembly GCA_010015825.1. NCBI lineage: Eukaryota > Fungi > Ascomycota > Dothideomycetes > Pleosporales > Lophiotremataceae > Lophiotrema > Lophiotrema nucula. The sequence continues at coordinate 57,862 of ML977365.1, forward strand.
CTGGAGTTTGGATATTTTGTTATCATATAGATTTCTCAATCGTTGTTGCCAGTATTCACGATCGCTAGCTTGAGTGGACAGTCTTGTATCCGTTAGACTAGAACCCGATCTGTGCTATGTGGGGCTGCAGTGGCAAGAGTCACCGTCAATCGCGGACCTCCTCCTCTCAATCAAAGAGCTTACGGTTCTACAAACGTACCCCAACAAACTAGCGATACATAAGGAGTGTAGTATGTTCCCAGAATTGCTATACAAAGATGCTTTTGCAGTCGCGGCAACAGTGCTTTATAAGCTCGCTTCGCAATTTTCTGGTCAAATCCCCCAACAATTTACTAACCTGCTGGTAAATCACGCTGATGAAGAGGAAGATAGTGGAGACGTGCATTGCCTTGTACAAGCAATTCTCTCGGGAGTCTACCTGTAAGAAGTTTTGGTGCAAAGAATTACGCTCTTTAAGATGCTCTGCCCCGCCGCAACGGTAGAGCAGCAACAGGCAGGTCTTTTTCATTCATAAAACCGTATAGATCATACCTAGGTAGTCGGTGATGGGCCTCGAAATGGGTTCATCTAGCTAACCGTCGAAGATGTTTGTGTAGCTCGCAATCGATGCGCACATAAACTACTCATGCCTCTCGATCTACTGCTGGGTGGCGGTGCTACTGGCGCCGTAGTCATAACATTTGTCCACCCAACGGAGATGGTCCTCTGCGCCACAAAGCAAGGAGAGCTTCATGCAATCGCGCGGCGAACCTCATCGCAATATCTAGACCTCGAATGCGTAATTCGCTCCTAATCGCGATTAGTAGCACGGAGAAATTCTCCCCGACTCGCGCAACGCCAGTCCGGATCGATGTATTCCCCCTCAACACCATCCCCTTCCCCGCGCGAGCCGATATGAACCCAAATTAACAACACGCACCTTTTCAGGGCCATTGTTCCTAGGCTGGTTGACGGCTCCTGCTTTGTGCGCTTTACCTTGGCGGCCAAATTTCGGTCGATCGCTGTATCAGCTTGCCCTAGCTTGACGGGGAATCGCGCCCTCGGGTATCTCTCCACATTGGCGGTCGTGCTGTCAACTTGAAACCGCCTCCACGAGTCTCGCCAAGCCACGGAAGCCCAACGGCCTGGGTTCGAAGCCTTTTCCACCAGGATCGGGAGCTGAGAGATTACGAGAAGAGTAGGGCTGACGTTATTGATGCGATTCGCGGTGATGGCCGAAGAGGAAGCAGGTTTGTCCATCAGGCGCTATTGAATTCGAGGTGTAGATAGCATGCGAGACCCCAGTCGAATTCCTAGTGGTGGAAACCTGACGGCTGCCTTCAGACCACGCGTGTCTCACGAGTGTCATGACAATTGACGGTGTGCCAGAAACCTGCGCAATGGCTACAGAAAAACGACAGTCTGACGTCTCAGACAGTTTTAGACGAAGAACGCGTTTGCGCCAGGAACAGCTTCTCAAAAGAGCAAGGTAGACCAGTTATATGATTCTGGCCAACCCACGCACGTGGGTACATCCCAGGCGGTCGGGTTCAGGAACCAGAGCCGGGAGCAGTTCGCCGTTTCAAACGTGCAATACAGATGGCTAGGCGGGCTATTATTACGCACGCCACACGAGCCGTCGGGACATGAAGTGCGAGCCGGCCCAGTGCCTTCTTTCCTTGCTGCCCTGGATTCTTCCTCCCATTAACAGACTGCCGGGTAATCGCATGGTGATTTACAACGAATCGCCAATTGCCCTAGAGCAAGGTCAATCATGGCGCTGCGAATACGAGATGATGATGGTGCAGACTCAGTTGTTACATACGTCAATCCATCGAAAGAGCTGAACGCAGGTCTGTGGAGTTTGTTCGCGGGCGCAACTGTGTTGCTTGGTTTGAGGGTTTGGGTCAAGCTCACACGACGGCACGGACTCTGGTACGACGACTACATCTTGATCGCATCATGGGTATGTTGCCTTGACAGCTTACATCCAAGATCACCACTAACGAGTCGGAATGTAGTTCGTCCTAATGGCCAATGATGCCCTCATATCCTACGAATACTCGCACGGCTACGTAACGCAAAACGGCGCAACATGGGACGACAAAATGCACATCTTAATCAACATATCTTCTTGTGGTACATTAATCGGGCAAGCGTGGTCGAAGACGGCCTTTGGGGTGACACTCTTGAAGTTGACGAACAGGTGGCAACAATACTTCATTTGGTTCTGCATTATCACGATGAATGCGTACATGGTCGCGAAATGCGTTTTGCAGTGGGCAAAGATTTGCGGCAAGAAGGACTATGAAGTCTGGTATCGCCTCGATGTTTGTCTGAACTCGAAATTTCGAGACGATTTCAAGGAGGGTGGTCAGATCTACAACATCATCATGGACTTCATCTTCGCCGTCTTCCCTTGGCTTATCACCTGGAAGCTCGATATGCGGAAGAACGAAAAGATCGGTCTTTGTGTTACGATGAGCTTGGGTATGATGTGAGTCGCAATTCATCTGAAAGAGTTCGATCAGAACACAGTGACTGATACGACGCAGCGTCGCGATAGAAACAGCCGTACGAGTATCCTGGAAAGACGAAGGCAACAAACGGGACCCCTACTACTACTGGCGCAACGGCGTTTCCAACGTTTGGTATTCATCCGAAGTCGCCGGCACCATCATGGTGCAATGCATCCCCGTTCTGCGACCTTTCCTTCGAGACGTGCACCACTCACTCACTTCGAAAAGACTGCCTTCTACTGCCGATGACAACACTCGTCGCAGTCGAACATGGGCAAGCAAGAACAGAGTCAGCGCTGCTTTCAGCAAGAGGTCTAGCAAGCCGCCAGAGCTGAGCATCAACCAGGATGCGATGGAAGGTCTAAACTTTGGTTATAACGAGACGAAGATTAGCGCAGGCATCGAGCTGAGGAGGATATCGGAAGATCACGATGAAGAGAAAAGGTTAGAGTGGATCAAGCAATGATACGTTCTTTTGGAATATGTGGCGTGTAGAGTTCGAAGATCGGTGAAGATCTGTGGTCCTTTGTTTCGAGTTGAAAGGTCGCATTGACGCTAAAAGACTACTTATACCTACCAGGTTGACATAAACTTGTACGAGTAAACGACCGATAGGTACCACTAGCGCTCAATGCATGAATCTAGCCCGAATCTCGAAGTTCAATCGCCCTCCATTATTGACCAACTCTCACATCGTGCGTAATCTCGAGATCGCAGCTCTCGCCTTAGCCAATGTGCTGCCGGTTTGCGTTACAAGACTATGTCGCATCGCATCAGACGTTGCAATGCGCATGCTGGAGGCCACTGGATAGGTTTACCTCCGAGCTTATAGCATAGATCTGATGAGATCATTGAGGCTTCCCCAGCGCTCCCGAGAGATCCAACGCAGGCTTCAAGTCTTGCAAAAACAGCCACCTCCCTTCCTCTTTCCAACCTTTATCTTTCCAGTCGTTAGCTTCCTTAGGCAGATATTCCAGCACATCATAGATGCTCGTATCATGCGCCGCAATGACGAGGACGTTCTCATCGGCATCGAACTTCTGTACCGCTCCGATGACATTCCTGGCTGTCTGTATATCTACAGCTAACGACTGTCCTTCGGGCGTTTGGGATATTGTATGGAACGGAGTCTCGTTCTTATCGTTGCTTGGATGTTGGAGTGCTGATTGGTAGTACTCCGGGTGCTCGTCGAGGTTGCTGAGAGGATGGATCGCATTAAATGCCTCGCCAGCACAGCAAAGGCTAGGCAACCTGACATCAGTGGGAAGTCTGAAACCAGCATGTGGTCGCAGCATAGAACTGTGATGGAAAGAGTCTGCGCCCATGTAGATGAATGTTCCCTCGGTCGTGCGAGCTAGCGCATTGAGATGACCAATGGCGTGGCCGGGCGCAGAGAGGAAGTAGAAGCTCCCGTCGCCGAAGTAGTCGATTGCTTTCAATCCGCCGATCTCGAGATCAGTCGGGCTAAAGTCTAGTTCGGTAACTTCGCGACCTTCGAATTCGCGGCTGAGTACGGGTGCCTCAGAGTTAGCTGGGTAGCCTGGGTAGTATGCTTCCTTGACGCCTGGGCCGACGATCAGAGAGGTCGATTTGGGAAACAGGGAAGGTCGTCCAACATGATCTAGATGAGCATGGCTTGAAGGCAATCATCATTAGCACTTCGGCCCCAATTAATGTTGCGATTGCAACTCACCTCCACACTACGCTTTCAATGCTGTCCAACGAAATACCATGTTCTGTCAGTATCTCTGAGACGTATTTTTCGACTTTTAAGCGATCAAACATCGCTTTGATGGTCTCAAAGATTGGTGGAGGAAAATCATTTTCGAGATCCTTTGGGGTGCCGAGATCAAAGACGATACGGCGTTCTTTGCCATCTTTATCTATGTGAGTGACAAGAAAACCGTACGCGACGGCATGGAAGTCTTCGAAGCCTTTGATAGTGGGTCCGAAGAAGTGTGATGTTGGTAGGTAGGCGTCTAAGCTGGTGTCGATGATCGAGATTCGAACCGTTGAGCCAGAGGCAGGTATGTTGAGTGAGCTTTGAGAAGTCATTGTGAGCTTATGCAGTTTGGGTAAGGCCACCTTGAGATATGGTAGAGCCTTTAGTTGAAAGACGAAGAATCCCGTGGAATATATTTTGCTTAACTTTGGGAAACGTATTAGTGCGAGATATGCGAACATTCTCGAGGTTCCGCCGAGCCCCGAATGCATATATCCATCCGATGCTGCTTAGTAATGCTTGCTACCCCGCTCTTGCTATCGCAGTACCTGGAGAACTTCGACTTGAGGCTAAACCCTCTTTTGCTTTGAAATTTGGGAAAATCGTGGCGGAATTCCGACTTAAGCCTCTCCAGGTTTAGTGATCCAGTGCCCTTGCAAGTTGTTTATCGTCTCGATCACTACATGTGCCCCCACGATGATTCTCGCGAACCAACACGTGGAAATGTCAGCCTCGTTCTTATGTTCGAAATGCATAATCCCGGTACTCTCTCGCGACATACGCAAGGGGCGATTCGTATCTTCTTGAGCGGTAGCCTGGAGGCTACCTAGCGCTTAAGGCTTTCATGAAAAATCCCATAGACAAATGAATCGGGAAACGAGGATCTTGTACTATCGTACTCTTGCTACTCAGTGTAGAGACACTACATCCCTCACCTTTCTTGAGTTTGAAAAGCGACCCTACCAGTGGCAAGTCAATGCGGTTGGCTTCTTGAATATCTTCAATAGACTCTACTTCTGAATTCCCTTCTTGACGACGGGGTGGCGACAGAGATTGGGTGTGACCTGAATTCCGGTCGCGGGAGGCTTAATTACTGCTGTGATTCTTGAACAACATCCCACCTCATTTGTGCAAAGTTCCAGCGGGGACAGTGACTGGAGAGGCGAGGAAGGCAACGGAGTCCATGTAAACGGCGAGAAAATTACTGTCTGAAGATCAAAGAGCAAGGGTTGGAAAACACAGAAGAGAATGTTTGTGCAAATGACTTTCAAAAGCTTTGCCTAAACGAATTTCATGTAATGGCGAAGCGATATTACATATCTCTTGGTGGGATGTTAGATTTGAGCAAGAAGGCTTTACTTCAGAAACGGCAGGCTCACAATTGGTGTAAATTGGCTGGTCGTGGAGGTAGACCTCCATTTGTACCTAGTAAACAAATTTGTAATTTCGGACGAAAAAGGGCTCACTTGACCATCCCGTGGGACCTTGGTAAGTGAGTCATTGTACTTCATATCTGAAACGGGGGAACAAACAACTGTGATCAATGAAATGTACCACCTGTTTAATCGCGCAGGCGGCCCCAATCTGAATGCGTGGTCACCAACAGCAGCCTCATTATGCGTCTAAACATTGATTATACCGGTGAGTCCTTGTTGAGTCTTACAGGAAATCTGAAGCATTATAAAGCGTCATGTCGATGCTGCAGCCAGCGAGCATCTCACCTCTATCTCCACGCTGCATTTCAGCTCTTGCAATTCATCAGCTCTTGCACTTCATCAGTTCTTGCAATGCTACATCTCCATTTCCTATTGATCTTCCTTCTCGGAGCAATTCTACTGGTCGGAGCTTGCGATGTTCTGACTTCGGAGTCGCAATCATTGATCGACAACGACAAAGGCACAACGCATCGGAAGCACCATGAGCCAGAAGGTCAACAACGCACGCCGGCTGAAGACAAAGTCTAAGAGTTCGCTCGCAAATTCATAATCGAAGTTCGAAATTCTTCGAATCGCACTCCCACGGGCGAAACAAATCCAGGTCCGGAACCCCATTGCTATAATTCTGGCGTAACAGTCGTCCGCAGCAGGGCGATCGCGGCTATCACTCAATTTTGCGCAGCCGCATCTGGACGAGTCCTTGTCGAGGGCTCCGACCACAACGAATTTGTGTGGCCTTGTTGGGGTATAAGTTGTGTAGGGCGTTCACATTACTGGGAGTACATTACCATGTCTATTACCACGGAAGACGAATGCGCTATCACGACTCCGGAGGAGAGCGTTGCGGTAGGAAGCGAGGCCGGGACGGCTTATGGATATTGTGGGGGCATGCTCAGGGCAGTGGTCGATCAGTCCAATACGGGTAGTACTGAGTATAAATAAGGGGGGACTATAGACGATGGTTGTGCAATTTGGCGTGTTGATCCCAATCTAGACATGGATGGTTGTGTCTCGAATGGTGTCTTGGAGTTATAGTTATAATGTTTCGGAACGCTATTTGAGGGAGTCATCGACATTCGCAAAACGTGTCTTGCATCATGTTCGTAGGCTTCATTCTATTGTGCTTGTCCACACCTATTCATACAGCTTATTTCTGTAATTACGAGCCTAAAATTTGCTTCACGTCGTTGTCCTGAAGCGAAAGAACAATATTCCCGTACCCTTCGATGTCTTTTATGGAATACTCACGGAGGTCCATGTTCATGAGGACCATGAGAGGTGTCTGACCGCAGCTATTGGGTACGCTGGGATTTCGCATGCTTCTAATCATCATCCAAATCACCTTGAGCAGGATGACTTGATATTGGCGGAACCAATGTGTAAGTTTCTCTCCGAAGAGAATATGAAGCGGTGTGTTTCCTTCATCGTCCGTCAAAGACGGATCGCCACCCTGCTCAATCACCCATTCTACCAAAGCTAAGTTTGCAAGATTAGTCGGGTCGAGACAGAACTTGTGCAATATAGTTCGCCCCGAGCTGTCTGTGGCGTTGAGACAAAGTCCGAGCCCCATTAGTTGAACCAGAAGTTCCTTCGTAGAAGTAAAGCTATTTCAGGAGCGTTTGTTAACTTTGTCTCGGAGATCGAGGGAGTGTGTCTTACTCGGGAGGTGTCACGAGTACATCCAGAAAGCTAGGTACTTCGCTTTTGCCTATTCGCGGGTCTGCACCAGCCGTGAGAAGACTCGATGCCAATTTCAATGCCTGACAATGAACCGCCTCAAGGAAGGCATTGCGACCTTCTGGTGTTGTGGCTTCCAATTCGCAGCCTGCTGCTAAAAGTCGTTCCGATAAAGCAGATGCTGAATCTCCGAATTGTGCCGCGTGATGCAAGCAAGTAGTGCCTGTTGTTTGTTTACATAGCGCTCCATAAGAAAGAAGCATCTCAAACCCTTCAAAAAGTTTCTGTGATACCACGATATGGGATTTCAAAGGTTTGGTCGTGTCATCGAAGTACCACAGCGACTCATCGTCCGTTGTTTCGAGACCGCTTGGCCATATATACGAGACCCCGAACATATCTTGTTCTGACTCTTGGGATGAGGTCTTCGCGATCGTCCAACACAACGTATTATCCCCGCTACACCCTTCGTTATTTAGAGGTAGGCCAAGAGAGAGAAGCTTTCTCAGCAACTCCAAATGATCGACCTTTGTCGACGTGGCTAGACCATATGTCAGCAACCGACTATCTTCCTGGTCTTCGGTATTTCGACAGAATCGTTGGATGATTGCTTGGAGAAGGGGCTTTGAATTTGCTTTCAAGAGAGGAACAACATTGAGTGGACGTATAGACGCGCCAGAGTCAAGAAGCATAACGGAGACATCCACCCTGCCTTTTTCAAGCGCCAGATCAAGTGCTGTATTCTTAGAGGCATTTGGCGTAGTGAGATCGCTTGAATGATCCAATAGAGTTCGGACAACATGCTCATGGCCCTCTCGAGCGGCTTCATGCAACGGCGAGTTACCGTACCAGTCGGCCTGATCTGTTTTTGGACGGTGTTCAAGAAGCAAATCGACCACTTGAGTATTGCCAGCTTTGGATGCATAGAATAGGGGAGTCCTCCCTAAGGAGTCTGCACCATTTATATCCGCACCTGACTCGAGAAGGAGGCGGATGTTCCTCATTAAATCGCTTTCGACGGCTTCATGCAGTGGAGTCTTATTGAGCAGTCCGCCTTGAACGTTTGGCGATAAGCCTGATTGCAACGCTTCGCGGAGAACGGCTGGGAATCCAGACTTCGACAGAACGTGAAGTGGCGAAAGAACACCGCGGTTCCAATTGAAGATATACTGGAGAACGCGATCCTCGCTGGAGCGTGTGTCTCGCGTCCGGTTAGGAGCCTGGCGAGGAGCCTCGCTAAAAGCAGACTGATATGCTCTTCTGTTCGAAGAGTAAGCCCCAATGAATTCTGCTGGGGCCGATTCGGCGATTCCCCAGCGGCCTCGAGCACCCTGTTTTTCGATCTTGGATAACGCCAGTGCTAATGGACCAAACACTTTTCCGGAAACCGGTTCCTTTGGTGAGGCTGCATATACACCTTGCCAGATCTCGAAACTGCCCTTAGAATATATGAGAAAGTGACGCAGTCGACTTGACACCTCTTCCTCATCGAGAGTGGACACGTGTTGAACATGCTTTTCCCAGAATTGCCCGGCATAGTGAAGGAACGCGAATTGACTTTCATGCAGCTGTCCAGTCCTCTGGACTGCTCTGTAGTCGAGATTCCTCATTTGCAAAGACACAGAGGAAAATTGGAGGTACTGAATACAACTTGCAGCGAGCGGTATGTGAGGATCCGAAGCACATATGCGGATTTGGTAGGGCGGCTGATCGCCGGAGCCTCGCTGAAGTAGGTAGTCCCGGACGGTAGGATGAGCGAAGGTAACACGTTCGCTTTCGTAATCGTATGCCAACATACTACCACCGATTTTGAGAATATTCCAAGGGTCCGTGATCACGTTTGATTCGTCCAGTTCTAGGTCGTCCTTCTCGATTGATATAGCCGCACAGAGCTCACTCAGGGTCAAGGGCCGGAATGAGAAAGTTATCCACTGGAATAATCTAGATGCCAGAGCGAATAGCCGCTTGTTGTGAGCAAAAGACGCTTCGAGCTGTTCAATCATGTGGTCGTATGCGCTGTATAGCCCAACAGGTAGCTGGTCCAGTGAATGACGGATGTCTCGGTCAGAGAGGTACTCTGGCAAGCTGCTAATGTGACAGTATGCGAGTAAGAACCTAGATTGTCAGTCCTACCGCACTACTTAATACACTTTGATAGTCTTTACGGGTACTCACATAGCCTCCGACCTTTCCGAGACTTTCTCGATGATTTTAGCTTTCAGCTTAGAGTCTCAAATAGCGACCTGTTTTCTTCTGATGAGGGTATCAAGTTCGATGGAGATATACGTTTGAATATCTTGCGTAACAGCGTCTGCACTGATTCTGATTTCCTTCACACTATGGGCTTGGGGCTCGCACTCTTCGACGATCCGTCGGGTTGTGATATCCGACCGACTGGTGAACATGACCTTTGCTCCAATATTTGCCAACAGCACGAGGAGGGAGATGATCTCCCGAGAAGAGTCACCCTCGTCAACAGCATCTACGACCAACACCGCACCAGCCGACTTTAGGGCTTGGACGGTAATAGTCTCAAGAGTGGGGAAGGTAGCTGGTTTCTGGCACATCGGAGCGGACGCAGAGTTGGCCGCTTTGACCCAACTCAGGATTGCGGAAAGACATTGCTTGTCTTGGTTCATGAGCTGGAATAGAATGGCCGAGAGAAGGTGAGATGCGCTGCGCTTGCTTACTTCTGTGCGATCAAAGTAGAAGTATGCGAGTGGCATTGAATCACCTTCCGCTTGAAGCCGCTGGATGATAGCAGAACTGGAATTATGAGTATGGGTTACATCGAGTTCATAGCCAGGACTCACCAGAGTACACTCTTGCCGGATCCGGCAAAAATAATGTAGAAACACTATTAGCACTGGTAGAGCTACGCTTTGATATGCATCTTACCCAGCCCATGAAGCCAAAGTATGCCGCCATCTTGATTCCATTGCCTGTAGATCGGTTGTTCGAATATCCAAAGGCATGTTCCAGGGCAACGCCGCGATGCACTACTAACATAGCTCTGCTCTGCATTCGGAGGACAGAGCCATGAAAATAGAGCATCTCTCGTGCTAAAGTCGTAGCTTTCTGTTCATAAATTAATACCGTGTATGTTAGGTATGAAACGTGTACTGGCCTTGGATGCTATGCTTAATATCTTTCACATCTGTCGCAAGCTCAAACCCTAATGATCTGGATTATAACTGTCAGCTAGGCTGGTACGATAGAGACCTAATAAGGATTGGTCATTTTAGCGGGTAATACCTCAGGCTCGTGGACAAGGAGAGTGTTATGGTAGACTTATGTCGAGAAATGTCGTCAATAAGTGCTTGGACTCGACTCCTCTTCAGTGGCCACGCGAGTGTTGCGAGCGTTGGCATAGTCCTGGCTTTTTTTGCAGATGGGCCATTTTGTGGGCTTGAAAGATTGATCTGGTGATCCAAGAGATCAGATAGAGCCTTGAGAGATTGTCTGCATGCGTCCAAGGAAGTAGCAAGACCATTATCTGCAGTCGCATTTGCGGAAGTGAGATCTAGGATACGAATGATAGCCTGAAGGCTTTGGATATCCACACTTATCGCCTTGAGCTCTTTCGGGGCGTCCTTGATTGCTGATGTGTAAGCTACACATGACGAGATTATCTTTCCCGACAATTGAAGGATAGCTATCACGGATGCAGTGATGCTGAGGGGGTCCATTGCGACGGGGTTCCTGCTTTGTGAGAGTGGTTAGAACCCTTCAGCTGGAGGGCATCAGCTCATGATGGAACGAGTTTTTTAGGGTCCAGCAATCGGCCAAAACTGTCTAATACGCGCCGAGACCCTCAGCTCGGCTGCTTCAGCCACCAAAGTCCACTGTTCGCCGACCTGGTCGCGATATCATCGTCGACGCCTGAGTCGGCCAGCACTCTTTCCTTTGGAAGAGAGGATTACTTAGCAGCCCCAACATTGCAGAATGTGACGATCCTCACGCATTTGGTCGCATACTGGTGAAGACCGAAACCACCCCACCTAAAAGCCACAGCCCAGCCAACCGAAGAAAAGCAACCACAGAATCGACCCTCCGAATGAGCTAACAAAGCTTGGCGAGTCAACGTGAGTTGCACGGTACACGCACGCGATCTTCCAGCTTCCTCGCCATTAGCACCTCAATCCCAAACCACAATCTCCACCATCTTTCTAACCTCAATCCTCAGCAAAATATCAACATCCAGCTGTCGCAAGCTCGCCGACAGATCGATCAACATAACGTCATGGTCGATGATACTCGGCAGCTGTTTGCATGATCTGTATCGCTAGAAAGTCGAAATTCTCCGGAATAGAGATAAGTGCCGGCTCGTCACGTGTCATGGTAAGGAAGGCGGCGAGTCTTTCCTCGGCCCACCATGGTAAGCGGCGCTATATTTCTAACATACTTGCCCCACAACCCCTCCTGGGTAACCTAAAATCCGGGAAGCTTAGATCTCAGTGTTATTCGAGCATTTGGACCGGCAAGATTTGCGATACAGACGGAGACTTCGTGACGGAAAAATTGAGAACCAAAAGCGGCGCAATGACCGAACATTGGAAGCGCGCCTAATAAGCTACCGGAGCTAGGCCTTCTACATAGTTAGGGAAGACTCGCCAACTTTGTATGGATAGGATGCCTACTGGGCAAATCACCAGAACCGTTTATTTTCCTGAGATCCCTTTCTTTGTATCGTACTTCTTTCTTCTCAGGCCGGCCCTCTGTATTCTATCTTCTTCCAAGACTTGCACAGCTAGCATGCGTACCTCAATCACACTTAGCAGCTTAATGCTTTCGGCATCAATCTCGATTGCAACCCCGGTATTTTTCAAGCGTGATTCTTGGGGTCCTGCGGTCTCACTAGGACCATCCAAGGCCGAGATCGTTACAACAAGCACGACTATATATTCGGGCAAAATGCTATCAGACTAAGCCGGCTTACTCTATGCCTGGCTCGGCATTTCGAACGGCCTAGGCGACCTTATTCAGAGCATCATTGGTTCTTACCCTGTAGGACAATCTAGATGCAGCGGCTCCAATGCCGATACGACATGGTGCATCTCGTCTGAGGTGTACGGTCTCGATGCCTCCACTGGGTACCGAAACCAGTGGGTTGGCGATTTGAGGACCGCAGATTTCAACTACGAGAATGGCATCGTAATCAACTACGCTTTGATCGACAAATCTTCCTACCTTTGGCTCCAAACAATGACAGACGCCGTGACAGGCAATTTCCTTTCAACTTTCAACAAGACTTCTGGGTCGATGTTAGGTTGGGGTACGGCTCTTGAATGTAACGAGGGCTGCACTGGTACCCTCGAAACTCAGTATTACGTCAACTCGACCATCGTGCTGGAAAGCGCTGATAGCACATTCATTCAAACCCTTGGCTCCTCTCAGGGTGCGATGTATACGGAGATGGAGACCGCTGATGACGGGAAAACGTGGACTATCGCCAAGATCACTATTGCTCCCATGCAAAGCAGGACAGCTTCTGCTTCTAGAGCAGCTGAGGCTGTCGTATCGCCATCTTCATCACCAGTTGGTACTGCGAGCAGTGTGCTGCAACTCCGACCAAACATCATGGTCACCAGGTCCATGGTGTGCGAGGTGGCTAGGTTAATCATCTCGTCTTGCGCGCATCTTTGCACCGATCTTGCTGTCTCAAAGCCGTTGTTCTTTCATGTAAATACTCTTTTCAACAGCTACCCGCTGTTGTATCTATTTTCAAGATGATTTTCTGTTATTATGAAAGTAATCAGTGCTGCTGCATGCATCTAGGGTGCCTGGTGAATAACTTTTGAATATCACGTGTCTAGAACCTTACATTAGTATTTCTTTCGTCCAAATAAGTGAAAGGTAAAAAAGAGGTCTAGGCTGCACTACTGTCGGCCAAGTCTACGAGGGTACCACTTCCCTAAATGGGGCGTTGCGCAAAGTCCAGGCCGCACCAATTGTTAGTGCAGGTTGGAAATTAGGAGTGCTGCTTTGTGAGAGTGGTTGCCGAGAACATCATTCTTTAAGAAATGTTCATGTTGAACCGGGTGTGCGAGAACCGGCCAACAACCCGGACCCGGACCGCGTCTGTAGCCAGACTTGGTTTACCGGCCCCAGCACCGCGGCCAGCGGATGGGGTCTTTCTACAACTATGAACGACGCGGCCGGTACACGCTTACTTCCCCGCAAACGGTCAAAGCTCCCAGTTGCATGCGATAGGGATCTGTCAAGTGACGCCATCAGAATGTACTTCTGAGATCTGGAACACCTTAATGGTCAGTATAAGGTAGCATAGATTTTTCGCTTTTGCATTCCCAGTTGCACAAAATTCCTCCTATTGAGTCGTCTATTAAAGCTCACAACTAGACTCTTTCCAAAAGAGACGTTCCACAATGCCTCCTCTCAAAGTCGGCGACAAATTCCCGTCTGGTGTGACATTCGAGTAAGTCCTCCTCAGGGTCCAACACCCTGCATTCACGAGCTGCAACGAAACCAATTCTCCGACACTCCCAACTCTACGTTACATGAATTACTCCAAACGAGTTCGATGATGATCAGGATGCTGAAGATGTGTATAGATGGGCACCCATCAAGAATAGCGACCCAACGATACCACCTGCGCCCCAGGATTACGATGCCTCTAAGGAATGGGCCGGCAAGAAAGTTGTCCTCTTCTCCACCTGGCGCCTTCACGTCTTCCTGTCAAGCCCGCCACCTCCCTCCGTTCATCGAGCAGTACGATAAGCTGAAAGCGAAAGGTGTCGATATTGTCACTTGTATTGGGTATAATGATGGCTGGACGATGTGCGCGTGGGGGAAGGTGAATGGTATATCGAACGATGACATTGTAGGATATCAGTGTGTTTCATGTAGAGTTTCAACCACGCTGACATTTGGGGGCAGCTATTCCTGAGCGACACAAAATCGTTCTTTTCGAAAAACCATGGTTGGGATGCTGGCCTGGGCGAGCGCAATGGACGATGGGCGATGGTCATTGATAAAGATGGGAAAATCACGTACGCCGAGAACGAGAAGGATCCTACGCAAGTTTCAGTGTCGGGTGTCGAGGAAATCCTTGCGAAGCTATGATTGTGGCATAGGTGGATGGAGTGAGCGGGATCGCCGTGACACATGCAGGTAGTGGAAAGACACGTTGACCCTTAAAGCTTTCGCACCGTATTCAACTATCTGATGCTATAGAATTCCATTCGATATTACTCACCTGAATTCCCATCCTGAACTACTTTCGTGCGACAAATCTTCCCGTAAAGCCTTCGTTGTACGCAACGCCACCTGCGACAACATACTTCCCGGGTTTTTCAATATCGATGTCGAAGCGTCGCACAATCTGTATATGTTTAGTAACATGCCCATCTAGGATATTCAAAGATGCATATATACTCACTTCCGGCAAAAGCTTATACAACTCCATCGTCGCGACGTCTTTTCCAATGCATACTCTCGGACCCACGCCAAACACAAACTGGCTAGCCTCGAATTCAGAGTTCTTCTTGTCAGGTTTTCCAAACCACCTCTCTGGTCTGAAACGCTCGGCATCGTCTCCATACAACTCTTTGTTGCGCTGTACGGTATATGCATGGCTCGTGATCTCCGTACCCTCAGGAATGAAGTGACCATCGATTGCCTTGCCTCCTTTCGGGCAGACACGCGCGAAGAGATTCGTAGCTGGTGGGTTGAGGCGCAATCCCTCCTTGATGCATGCCACAAAGTAAGGTAGATGCTGCCGTGTTTCTTCATACTGTATCGGCTCTGAGAGCAGGCCGTTCTTGTCCGCCTTATCAATTTCTGCTTGAGCTCGCTTCCAGACGCCTGGCGTGGTCAATATGAACCGCAATGTCGATCCCAAGGCTGTTCCAGTCGTGTCAGCGCCTGCTTGAATCAGCAGCGTGACGTGCGCGCGTTTTTGCGTTGGAGTAAGAGGGGAACCGTCGGAGTACCTGGCCTCTAAGCAACTATAAACCTCATCAGCGTCTATACTTGTAGGGTCAATCTAGAGATTACGCGACTTACTGTTGCATGAAGTCAGGCTTTCCACTGAAACCCTTCTCGGCATTGCTGTTCTCCCTGTTCGTAACCTGCCGATCAGCTTCACACATTAACCATCCCATACCGCTCTCATTGCTCATAGAAGGCAGAAACCACAACCCTAAAACTGGCAGCTTGATGATCTTCTCTCTGAAGAACCTGAATCGTCCCACGAAGCCAAAGAAGTCCAATCCTTTGCGCCAATTCGCGAGTATGTCTTTCTCATCCTTTTGGTTCTCGACGCAGCCGAATGGCTCTGTGAAAGAGATCATGGACATTATGTCTGCAGCAAACTCGGCCACTTTATCGCTCAAACACACTTTTCTCTGTACTTCAGCATGTTCGCTCATCTTTCGTGTGAAGAGTCGAACTTGATCATCAAATCTGCTTTCCCACTCCTTCTTCAGACCGCCAATCGTCCACGGAGCGTTGGAGAGAGCTTTACGAAGCTGCTTGTGCTGCTCCCCGTCCAAGGTCGTAAAGAGATGTGGTGGTCCCAGCGCGCCGGTACCGTACAACCCAGCCTTTTGGTTACATTTCGGATCCCAGTAGATGTCTTTCAAAGCAGACGGACGAGGAAAGAGAAGCATCGTAGGAGAGATTCGTATTGGGCGGTCAGCTGATCGAAGTTAGTCGAGGTGGGAAAGTCGGTAGATGTTACCCGCAATATGCAGGGCGTAAGACGTAGCTCGAGGCTGCGGGGCATGAGGCTGCGCGACCCAACTCCGCGAAGTGCGAAAAGCGGGGTTGAGTTTCCATTATGACAAAGGAAGTGCGATTCTTGAGAACTTACTCCCATACATTCTAACCAGATACATGAAGAATTCGGGCTCTTTCTTCTTGATCGAGATCAAGGCACCGACTAGGGAGAACGATGTTGCGTACCATGGTCCTGGGAACTTCGAGAGCGGATGAACGAATTGTAGATAGAGTATACGACCGAGAAGCGAGAATGCGATTAACGCGCAGCCTGCAAAACCCACATTCGTGAATGATAGCTCAAGGTTGGAAATATGTAGAAGTGCCATCGTGAAAGTTGTGGCGATCAGAACTCTTGAGGAGGAGATGAGTACCCATGCACTCAATGAGGTGTAGAAGGGGAGTGGAAGGATCTGGTGTTGACTTTATCTACTGCCCATCACTAGCGGCACCAGTCCTCAAGCGTCAACGCAGGGCTGTGAGAAAAGCTTGGAGACTACAGCATCTTAGCGCAGTTTGGGTTAGATCAGCGACTAGCCTCGTACTGCTGTTGGCCAAAAATCACCGTTCAGCCTCGTCTTGCAGGAATCAGGGTCGCGTCAACACCAAACAAACAACTGTTACCGCCGCCACTGATGCGTGATGCCGTGAACGGTTCTGATCTCCCGCAGAGCAAGGCAAAAGCAGAATAGAGTACGCGATCACCGTTTATGTTTGTCCAATGAGATTTGAAAACAAATCCTGCAGGGGTTGAGGATAAATAAGAGGCATGGGGCGTAACCTTCGGGTCGGGTCCGCACAGGTTCAGTACGGACCGAGCCATTTTCAACGATCCTTTACTCGAGCCAGCATGCAACGATCGATCTCACGAGATTCTATCAACAAGGTTACATGACAAAAGTCCCAATGAGCCCAAAGCTCAACGAAGGTTGACCACTTCAATGCTTTCTCCGCCCTTTTCGAGTGCTTCCCCATGCATGACTTCATGCACGTATGCATTACCGATAACCTTGTATGTCGAATCATTCGAATCATCCTTGCTGGAGTCCGTCTCTTGGCGTAAAATGAAGGGTGCAGGAGATCCTAGAACCACGTGGACTCGTCGCCTTTGCAACAGTTCTCTAGCGCTAAATCAATCCAGTCACGGTCTGTCTGAAACAGTCGCCGATGCCATAGACAAACCCAGGTGTGGTACACTATAGCCGGAGCTTTAGACACGAGGTCATCGTACGATTTTATGGAGAGGGACAGTACGCCAACCATCCTTTTCCCAAAGTCGGAGAGCAACATCATCCATAGGACCCTGTTTTTTGAATAGCCGTCATTCGTTGTTCGGCGATAGAATGGACTCTCATTCGTGCCCAATTCGAAGGAGTCGTTGAGCATGGTATTCCGGAAAACGTCGGCCAGCGAGCCAGTAGCAGGGGGCTCTATTGGTCAGTCCAAACTGAGTCCAATTTCCATCCAATGTCTAAAGGTATCTGGAGAGTGCTCGAAATGTTCCAGTGCCTTACAAACAGGCCCGACCTTGACCACTTCACCAAACTTGAGGGGGGTGCTTCACCCCAGCAATATGATTCAGACGCTCTCAATGAGAGAAAAACGTGGTTCACGGTAAGAAAGAAACGAGTCCGAATGCAAGTGTGGATCCTATTGGTTAATTATCAGAAAGGCTACTTGTGTTCACTGAACTTGCCTCGATGGACTGGATTTCATTCCGGATCGACTTGACTGACAACCCGAATTCGCGGTGACTTGTTGGTTACAACGTTTACATTGTTCACCTATACAACAACATTATCCCATTATGTCACTCCGAGTTTTCACGGCCGCATCTCAGCATTGTGTGATATTAAAACTGCTCCACTTACAAATATAATACAGTGATTTGCATCCCCTGCTACAGACAGACCAATATTAAGATACCCAGTATCAACACACCAAGCCATGGGCGGAACAATAAGCAAGATCTTCGATCGCTGCCACTGCCACAGTCCAGACGGCTCTTACGAACGTATGCAATGCGACAAGAAGTGCCAAGCATTTTCTCGTATAAAGCGGGGTATAGACATATACTTTCAGCAAACTGATCACGCTGACAAAGGCGTGTATGCTTGGGTTCAGAACCCGGACACCGCTCACGTGTGGACCTGCTATGTCCTCTTCGTTATTTTAGTACTTCTGGTGTTGTATCTTGTGGCTAGCAAAAGGCCCAACAGATCTGGCGACGAAGAGAGCCGGCTGCTAGACGTTGATAAGGACTGATAGCTTGATCACCTCCATGAGTACCTTCTCCACACGCTACGACTGCTGGAAACAATAAAGCGACGGTTGTGCAGGTAGCTTGAATCTCCATATTGACCATTAAGGTAATTTTTGAGCTTCTTGTTGAGTGATTGCAATGCTTCACTAGATCTAAGTAATTGGCAGTCCACGTTCTCAGACAGCACAGCACTAACATTACGTGATTCTCAAGCTCGGCTTTGAACTTTGAATTGTGAGTACATCTCCTGCAAATCGAGCTCCTTCCAGGAAGAGTAACTTCCGCGCTTCACTTTACCTTCTAAACCGAATATAAAAGTCTTCTATATACCACAAAAACACCACCGGTATTATTTCTTCCACTACGTTCCATTCACGCGAATTTGTCAGCCAACAGGCCGAACTCAGTCCCAGCGAGATTCACTTACGACACACAGTCAAGATTCCATTCATCAACATGAGCAATTGGCTACACATCCATAACCCCAAGCTGGACAGAATCGTATCCGGCGCCGCCTGGCTTACAGCTATGACTATCTCCATCGTTCTTTTCAGCGCGCTCATCTACACCGCCTTGAACTGGAAGCGTCGGAATGTGCGTGGTCGTAGTGTCGAGGGGCTGGACAACTCGGACTCATCCGAACGGCGGACTTTCCTTTGAGCGGTAGCTCGGTTACAAGGTGCGAGTATGGTTGCAGGCTCCAGATCGCGGCAAGAGCCCTACGCAGATGCCGAACCAATAGGAATAGATAAACCGTTCAGCACATAGTAGCGAGCAATCATCTTGAACAGTCTATCTTGATTCTTGGCTCTTAGCTACACCTTCCAACTACTAGTGCGCGCCTATGGCTAATTAACGGGATGTCTATTTACGAAAAAAGCAAAGCACAAGTAAGGTATGCCCGCGCGTCCACGTCGACCCTACAAAGCGCATGCCAAAGCATACCGAGGTAGCCCACATCCAGATTTTGAAGAACCAGATTTTGTGTGTACGAGAGTTTCCCTGCGACTACTTAGCTGCGGATACACAACCACCTCATCAAGCTACTTACCAAGAACTTCAGCTTGTCAAAGCTGTCGTTCATGACAATGAGGCAAAGAAGAAAATTCGTGAATGCGTAGACAGCAATGAGCATAGTACGATACTGGCGGAACTTGTCCTCGATTGTCATTGTGGAGCTTCGCGAAGGACGTTTGTAGGGAGTGAGAGCTCTTTTGACCACTTTCTCGAAATGACTGTCGATATCTGTTCGGAAGGACGGAAGTTCCTCCACAATCTCAACGGTATCCCTCCTGCCTTCGCGTCGAACATTTGTCGTTACAACAGATGGTAGAGCTTCCAGTGCCGTATGAGTGGTCTTCGAACCCCAGCTCACATCATGGGCGTTGCTGAACGCGTAGATGTTGATGATGTTGGTGTATGAAGACAGAACGAAAAGATACTGTGGATAAGCGGTGAACATAAACCAAGGATCGAAATGAAGGAAAGCTGCCACATAGTACACGCCAAAGACTGACGCGCAAGTAACCCATACCGTCAACTGTCCGATGTCTGTATAGAATGTCGAAATATACGAGTAACTATTACCGTTCGATGTAGCCGTCTTATCTCTAATGACGCAGTACATGAAATAGATGACGTTGATGATGAAGTAGAGCTGGACGATCGCGAAGAAGATGAACGAAACCAAATAAGATAGTGTTTGTCCGATCGGGCGGTTCCCCAATGCAAGAATGAACTGCCAGCACACGACCACCATGTACATGGTCTGTAGGACAGCGTTGAACACCGGAGTTGCTTTGCCGAATGGAAAAGGCCGAACGTTGGAGCCGTCATTAGGTGAGCTAGCGAGATCCGTCACCACGAATATAGTGAGGAAGAACGTTGCCAGATTGAACCAAGACAGAATGAACGATAAGACGTTATAGGCGACCTGGACGTGGAGGAACCCCATCCTGAGGATGTTGTGATTGCTTTTGTAGATGCGGCTAAAATGCGATAGATTATAGACCGTCGATGCTAAGGCGCCATTCAGCCAGCGTCGTCTTTGGGTGATAAAATCAATCATGTTGTCTGGAACATCTGTCTCTGCTCGTGCCTCGGTAATAACTAGTGTGTGCCACTTTGTACCAGCTTTGGTGATCAACTCGTATGCTAGGATGCGGTCCTCTGCTAGGAACATGTTTCGTTTGAAGGCATTCATGCCCTCGACGCCCTTTTTCCCAAGCATCTTTATGAGTGTTGGATCACCATGGAAATACTGCTCAAGCGGGCGGCCCATTATCGCTCGAAATCTATGCGATATACGGTTAGCGACAAAATGATCCAGGAGCTTCAGGGCTTACCTGTACGCAGAAAATGCACCCGGCAGTACATTCAGGTACCCAAAAGCCGACTCCATTGCCTTGTCGAGAATGTAACTGACTTTGTACTCAAAGTATTGCGCGGCGACCAATGGGTTAAGAAGCCCTCGACACCATCGACCAAGCTCTGGCTCAATAACGCCACAACAGGCACCAAGGTCTTTGTCGTTATAGAAAGCAATCCATAATCGATGTATTCCATACGGTTTGACTTTGGTTCCAGCGTCAATAGTGACACAGACTTCAGGATTGAGGAGCCTGCCTATCCCGGTGAACAACCACCTGTGCGAATTGATTTTCTGACTGTTGCGGGATTTAAGAGTCAGAATAAGCTGAGTCGGTGGTATAAGGTTGCTATTGACAGTATTTTGGACCAGTCGCTGGTCCTCCGTCACAGCAATTTGTGTTGTGTATTCGAACTATTGCTGTCAGACGTACGCATAAGTGTCAAAGCTTGCCGACTCACAATGTGCGCCTGAACCTCTTTCCCATCAACGTCCTTTTTCATGACTCCGTCTTGGTAGAGACCGATCGTCTCTAGTACATCAAGCGCACCTTGGTCGCAGGGATCGATGCCATCACAAACGATGCACGTGACGATTTTTTGACAAGCTGGCCCGCCCTTGTTCCAGAACTCGGATTTCTTTTGATCGAAGATACGTCGAGTTTCAAGCATGACACTAGTCAGTGTCTTTGCTAGCATCGATTTATCTTCACAATAATAACTAATCGATATAAGCAG
The DNA here is from genome assembly GCA_010015825.1 of Lophiotrema nucula. Lineage (NCBI taxonomy): Eukaryota > Fungi > Ascomycota > Dothideomycetes > Pleosporales > Lophiotremataceae > Lophiotrema > Lophiotrema nucula. Next base: position 79,303 of record ML977365.1, read on the forward strand.
TTCCGTGTGGCGATTGTACAAGACCGGACGAAGGTTGTAACCTTTAGCTAGCGTGAAATCATTTGGATCGCACGTTGCGGCAGTATCTAGAAACGCGTGAGCTCCAATAAATGAGCGGCTGGGGTGCTTTACATCTCATGTGAGTGAACTCATTCGTGCCTGATAGCTCTCTGTATCGAGGCTCGGTCGCATTTCTGACCGCGGACGGTACGGGGTAGTCTGCACTCAGCACTTCACCATCGACAAGCTTTACTTTGCGGGTAGATGATCGCTTAAGCCGCCCGAGAGGGTCCTGGCGCTGGCGCTCCACTCCATTTGCTTGGTCCAAGTCCAACGGACTGTAAGTGCTAGACGGTCGTGGGCGCTGGCGCCAATACTCTGCTTGAAAGGTATCGAATCGGTCATCGGGGTAGGGGCCGATCCATTGATTAGCCCATGGAGTTGTCGCTTCTGCCGGAGTGGATCGGTGCATAGCCTGGTCTTCTCGCTCCTGAGCGCCAGACAGATCAAGCCTGGCAGGCTCTCCCTCTGGCAATCGTCGCATACTGTCGCTTTCCTGGTCATCTGAGATACGTTGTGCTGCACTGGAGTCGTTCCGCCAGTCTCCTACCTAACTCGTAAGGTTCGGTCGTTATGCCTCCATGTTTGCAATCCGAACCATCAGAGCTCGGAGTCATGTTCGCCGGATGCTGTGAGGACACTAGCGACTCCATCACAGAGATATGCGGATGCGAAGAGAGTATCTGATGGGTAGACGGTTCCGAGAGAGAGTGCGACTGTTGTGCCTCTTCACACGCAGGTGCTCATGGGGGCCAAAAACCCCTGTGAGCATAGCCCCGCCCCATTACGAGGCGCTTCCCGGCACATATTGAGTCAACACCACTGGCCGATATGTGCATCTCCAGGCGAAGCTGATTTCTCGCGCGCATATTCGAAGCCGCGTTGCCTAGAGGAATTGTGCTGGTGCATGGCGATTGGATGATTAGAGACCACAGTGTGGCGCAGGTCTTCAGCTAGGTGGCTGTGCAGCAAGGTTGTCGTCACAGTCGCCCAGTCGCCTTCTAACGCGAGGCAGGAAGTTTCCGAATGTATATAGGAGTCGATGAGTGAAGGGCAATACTAGTAAAGATTATCTTGAGTGCTGATCTCAAAATTGTCTTAGGTCGCGTGCAAGACTGAAAATGAAAGGCGTAAAACAGTGGCCGATTGCGACAATCAGGGCGTGGTTGCTACTGTATATTGTTGAGTAGATATGTGCGAGCTTGAATATCGTACTGAGATGAGGTCCTGAGATAAGGTCGCTGGAAAAGATGGTGGAGCTGTAAGAAGGAAAGGAAATCACAAGGACCGAACATCGACACACGGCTCTGAAGAGCACACGGAGAGATACTGAGAAATACTGGCACTCTACTCCTGTGGAAGCACTGGTTATACTGTGAACTTAACGGGTACGTCCCATCTAAGTCTGTTCTGATTTCCAAGAAGGAAAGGAACACGGTAAGGACGCTGACTAATCAGCTCAGATGTTTCCTACTATAAAATCTTCCAGTTCTATGTTCTCTCCGCCCTGAGTGTGCTGAGAAGCCTCATCAACGATGAAGACACCCAAGAATACTCCTGGGTCGAAAAAGAAGAGCAAGGTCAGCAACCGATACCAACAATTGTGCTGAAGATATTTATGACGTCAGTAGGCGGCAGAGCTTGAACGCGTACGAAACAATCAGCGACGCTCGCGTGCAAGACGGAAAGATTACATCTCTGAACTAGAAGAGAAGCTCCGGGTGTACGAAGGCAGTGACTTTGACCTGAAATCTCAACGACTTGTAGCCGAGAATGAGGTTTTGAAGAAGCTGCTTCACTCCCTAGGCCTTGGCCAACGCTTCATCGAAGCTTACGCGAACGCGTCCAAAGCAGCCGTTGAAGTCAAGAAACAAGGTACCAGCACCGAGAATATAGACGAGCATTGCGACGAGGATATAGGTCAAGACGGAACCGAAGCCTTCGGGGACAGAGAGTCGGCTGAATCTAACGCGGACATTCCCACAACCGTGTCCGACTTTAGTGTGTCACTCTTCGAACCAGGATACGAAACAATTGCTCCTTTAGAAGCATCTTACCAAGAGCAGTTCTTCCAGCCCTGGGAACACCATAGTTTGTTGACAGAGGGCGCCACACATGACCAACCGGCCCCATCGCGCCTGCAGCTTCGATCAGCAGGTCCCAAAGGATGCAACCAATCCACGAACGACGTGAAAACCCCAGGAATTCCAGAACTCCTAAACTCACCCGAGCTTAAAGCAGTAGAGAACACAACACTCTGCTCGCTAGCGTTCTCGCTGATTACAACCAACAATCGGAAGGGAATCGACCCCATGCAGCTTGAAGTCCGGTTACGCGCAGGCTATAGGCCAGGACCTACCCCAAGTGACGGATGCCGAGTCGACAACAAAGTTCTTTTCACGGTTCTAGCTGAGATCTCGTGACTGATCTGCATAGTGGGGTGGATGAGGCACGGATGATACCTGGGCATATGTTTTGCTGAACCTTTGAAGACTAAGCGCCATTACTAATTAAAGTCCTAAATTGAAGAAACTCGGGTGCTTATGATGTGGGGTTCAAGACTGCTATCTATGTTCTTTACAAGATCTGCGGCGACCGCGTTATTCACACGACATTGCCGAGTAAGCAGAGACTCCCAGCTACGGCGCTTCTGGACTGCTAACAGGCATTTTGAGGGGCGTCTACGGCAGCTTTTGTATGTGACGGACCCCTGTAATGACAGAAATTAACATGGTGTACATGGGATCTGCTAACAACAAGGAATGAAGCTCTAGATGTCCTTAGCTAGAAACCTTCTTTCTGCGCAACATTGAAGCTCCCGTCGCTATTGCGACTCGTTTAGCTGCCGGTCTATATGAGTCTTAGACCCTTCGGGAGGTTCTCCCGGTTCTCCTTCTCCATCTGGAAAGAAGACGGTATGCACAGGTTTACCCGCAAATGTGTCGTACGTACGTTGGTACGTACGTTGGTCGCTCAAAGTCCGATCAAGAGTTTGCTTGATTTCATCACCTTGAGCATCAACTATTATCCCTCCCCTCCCAATCTCACGAACATGTTCATGAATGCTGGCTTGGAGATTGACAGGCTTCGTGCGATAGTACGTGCAGCTTAATTCATCCAGGCTGATTGCTTCAAGCCGCGGCATGTTCCGCATGAGGTCGAACTTCTCGAACCAAGACGGGTTTTTGGTGAGATCGGTGATTGGAAGGGGCGCAGTCGTCCAAAACTCCCTTACGAATGCTTCTAGGACTACAGCCTTGAAGCTGATTGACTCCAAAGTACCAGAATGCTGGTACAAAAAGTCATGCAGATAATCGTCTTGGACAGAGCACCCTCGTAGCGTTAATGATTTGAGATGAGGCCAGTGAGGGTCAAGGAAGATTTTCTCGAGAGTCTGATCAATGACCGTCAGAGATTCAAGGTTCTTGCATTGGCGCAGGAATTGGTCAACCCATCGGCTTTTGAAGTACCAATTGAAAGGGGCTATTGCCTTCTCGAAGCTAACGCCATGGACGCGGTGGTTCATTTTGTGCCAATCTAAGCCGTGCCTGCTGATGTTGATTGGTCCATTTGTTTGATAATTACGGGAATGGAAGCTCAAATTTATCGTCCAATCTGGAAGGCCCTCGATTGCTCGCAAAGCACGTAGGACTGGTTGGTAGTGCTGATGGAGAAGGGTGTGGTCTAGCAGCGCCCGAGGCCAGAAAATCAACTCTCGATTGGTGAACTCTTCTTCTCCCATAGATCGTAGAATCGTGCGAGTACCGTAAGACCACTTCCACGGCTCGTCATGATATTTGTCGATGTGGACCTTCTTCAGATTCTTCAAATTCTTGAATACGCGAACTAAAATCTGCTCAGCATCGCCGCTCTTGTACAATTTGCTTTGGTCCTCAACGAGCTTTGCGTGCGCTGGCCCGAACTTCTTTGACCAGTCCTCCTTTACCTCATCTTTTGCAGGACGAAGCTCAGAATATCGAATCATGCGTTCCGCGAAATATTTGTTCACGTGCTCTCCACCGATGGTGAGTTCTTGGACATCATCAGGAAAATGTAAGGAGAGCTGCTCAAGAACCTCGAGGCTGTGGCGAGAGAGCATATGCTTCCGACATTTGATATATCGTTGCATGAAGGAATCCTTCATGTTGTTGTACAGTCGTCGGCTAGCAAGACGGAGATTGAAAAAAGCTCCAGACTCGACAATGTGCTTCCCGTCCGCCTGCAAGGTGAAGATCCGGGTCATCAGCTCAGGTGGTAGATCCTCCAATGTTGCCATCGGTTTAGACTTGAGTCGCGGTGTCTCTGCCGAATGTGAATGCGTCGAAGTGAATTGGGAAGAGCTCATGGCGCCTGTCAAATCTTTGATGGTAGATATCAGGAGTGGGTTGTTGTAGTATAGGTGGCGGTGATGAGAATAATGCTTTTATATGCATTATCTTTTATATGCATTATCTTCGACGTCGACGAATAATGTTAGCGCACTTTCTCTACCGTAACATTGTTAATGCTCAGTGAACGGCCTCACATATGCATGTACAATGTCCGAAAGTAACGCTAGCGCTCTTAACCTGCCGTAACGTTGTTCTGCTCAATCGAAACCTCACATACACACATACTTGTACAATGTCTGAAAGATTCTCATGTAGCTCGCTGAGGATTGCGCGATAGCTTCATCTAGGGCTGATCCTGACGTCGATAGATGTTCGCATAGGCAAGCTAGCCAACCACAAGTCAAAGCTTGCAAATCCTTGGTAGCCGAAAGAGGCTACGGCACAATTGTTTGTACTTGAATAATGTATGTACTTGAATAAGCTCAACAGGTGTAACGTCAACGGCATTTGGCGCTTCAATACAAGTTCGAAGGCAGTCTTGCGCAGGGTTCAGCGACATCATAATTGGTTGAGCTGGCGTGTACCTGAGCTAACGTGACGCTGGAGTGAAATTCTGAATCACACAAATCTTCGATGATTGTCATCATACCGCATTTTTATCGAGACCTTCATCGTAGTTCGAAATCCATTTGGAAAATGTTCATGAAATCTAGCTCGTCGTACCAAACATTGCCAAGCCGTTTTTTCGACCGCGGGTTGGTTGTCCTTCCCGCGGATGGTCTCGCCGAGGGAGCCCGACAACAGACGGCGCAGGCACGGTTTTGGATCCCGCAACCTATTAGCAAGGCTAGCTAGCGGCATGAGCATTGGAGGTCGTTATATCTTAGGTGGGTGTGATGCTTCCACTTTGGCCAAATCGCTCGCTCCCAAAACGACCACCGTCTCTCTGACCCTCTTGCCTCCAGCCAGCACAGAACCAGCCCAGCTATAGTGTCATCGGCGTATCCTTCAAACTTATACAACATAACCTTCACATGAGCAGAGGAGGTAACTACTGCCCACGATGTTGTTTATAACAAGGGTCGGAATTCCAGTAAATTTAGAATCTGTTGCTAGGATAGAGTATTTTTGCATGGTTAAAGAAAAGTTACTGCCAAGCCTTACAGGTGGTGACATACCGTGGTGACATACTAGGTGACAGACCATGGCGACGCAACAGCATCAAGAACTTATAAGACCAACTAGATTGCAAATAGATTCCTTGTATTCCTCCACATTATTTCAGCTTTCTGACCACGAAACACAATTGTCAACGAACGCGCATGTCCATGATGCAGACCGACACCACGTACGATCAAGTCCAACATCACTATGGCTCCGTTGCTCGGGGCGCAAATTCTTCACACAGTAGTACCATCGCAAAAGCCTTTGGGTACAGCACAGATGATCTAAACAGCATTCCCAAAGAAGCGAACCTTGGTCTTAGCTGTGGCAACCCTCTTGCCATCGCAAGTCTGCGAGAAGGTGAGGTTGTCATTGACCTAGGGAGCGGTGCAGGCTTCGATGTCTTCCAAGCTGCAAAGAAGGTCGGTGATTCCGGACGCGTTATTGGGGTTGACATGAACAAGGTGATAATGTTTCGCCCGCTTCCCCCCGTAGTTACGAGCTAACGTACAGCTATAGGACATGCTTGCTCTTGCGCGAAAGAACCATGCCAAAACCCCACACACCGACAACGTCTCGTTCATTGAGGCAAATATCACCTCGATTCCGCTCTACGACGGTCTCGCTGACTGCATCATCTCGAACTGCGTCATCAATCTCGTACCTGAGAAGGATAAGCCTCTTGTGTTTGCCGAAATGGCCAGACTGCTGAAGTCCGGAGGCAGAGTCGCCGTGAGCGATCTTCTGGCGAAGAAGGAGCTGCCACCGGCATTGCGAGGCAGTGTCGCGCTGTATGTGGGCTGCGTGGCTGGAGCTAGCATGCAGCAGGACTACATGAAGTGGTTGCACGACAACGGTTTTGAAGGTGAGCTTTGTGGATGATCGAATGGAACGCCCGACTGACAAGAGCGGATGTCGTAATCGTCGACACGGAAAGTGATCTAAACATCTATATGGAAGCGGCCAAGTCGGATGGAGCGGACGACACCAATGCTGACCCGGCTTGCTGCGGTGCGCCTGCTCCTGATGAAGCTGCGTGTTGCTCCCCCGGAAGTACTGGGGCGAAGGGGGCTACTGTTCAGCTTGGTGACATTGATGTCAATGAATGGGTCGGTAAGTGTAAACTTCCTTTGTTTCCATCGCTACTGCGTACTGATCATATTTTAGGGTCATACAAGGTCTTCGCTGTCAAACAATGACGCATTGTATCTCTATGCAGATTGTTGATCTCAGTAGCAGTAGTGTAAACGTGGCGCCAGTGTGCATATGTAAAGCCCGAAACTTGAATCAAGGAATGATGCATTGTTGAGCTTGATGTTTGTTCCCAAATTCTTTCATGTCGTCTTTAATCAGATTGCTAAATTGTTCGATACTTGCTTAACTTCATTGCGCTTCCTATATAGGCGACAGCTTTTGCATAGATCGCAGCTATTACGTTAAAGGTAGTCTCTGGCCATGACACTCTCCTACAAATTGAACCTAGACATTTAACTAATTTGTACTAATTTTTGGTATCAATTAGACAGCCAATGTGGCGATTCGATGAGTTCCGGTTTGTGCCACTCTCACCGAAAAGGACCAACACTTCGCGAGACATCATGCGATTGCACAGCCACAGGGAAGCGCCACGTTCCTAAGCTTCCGGACATGAGGCTTTTGATTGATCGGAGGACAAACGTATCGAGCCTAAGGCAGCAACTTTTCACCATGCATGATGAGGTCAATCAAGATTCAGCCTGGCGTGCATCTTGACCGTAACGCGGTCTCTAATCTTCCTAGACTACTTCGATAATTTATTATCGCCCTCTATTCCCAGATCACTAGCTCAGTGGAAAGCTGTCCAGCTGGGCGATGTCGCATATGCCTTCACAGCGTCCGATGTCCATGGAAGTTTCGAAAAGCCCTGTGCGCCTGTGTCAGACATGCAACCGCATCGATTTCCATTTAGCTCTGACGAAGAGGATCAACAAACGCATCAAATTGGGAAAATGGGGCAAAATCCATCGATCTGCCCAGAGTTGCCCGTTCTGTGATCTTGTGGTGGCATCGCTGCACAAGGCTGAACACGCGCCGAAAGTCCTATCAGGTCTCTTCCTCAATACGCAGATCTACCTGACAAACGAAAGAAGCTGGACTTCTTGTGTTGCTCACGTGCAATACTATGGACCTGAGTCCCTGGCCTACTCAAATAAACATGATTTACAATCGGCCGCGAAGAAGCAAGCGAAGATTATGGAAGAACCGTATCGTCTGGTTGTCAATTTTGAAGATTGTGACGATGACGTGTACAACGGGCATATTCAATATCTTGCCGACCATGAGTCGAATGAAGACAAGCAGTTCTTTGGTCGAACTGTAGACACCAGGCACGCTAACATTGACTTGGCTCGCTCGTGGTCAAGGATATGTTCGAGGTTCCATGGATCATCTTGCGCAAAGCTAGGAAAAGCTTCTCGACGCCTAGGCCGAATACGGGTCATCGATATCGAGCGAAGGATTGTAATCAGCGCACCACATGAATGCCGATATGTTGCTCTCACATACGTATGGGGTGGCCCCCAGGAGTTTGAGGCGCGCAAAAAGAAATTCCACACTTCCAGTTTGGGCGCCGAGTACATGCCGCTACCACACAGGCTCCCACAGACAATCGAAGACTCTTGTTATCTTGCATGGGAGATGGGCTATAGGTACCTGTGGGTGGATAGTCTGTGCATCATTCAAGATAGCGATGACGATCGCCACGATCAAATCTTGCACATGGACGCCATTTATAGCTCGGCAGCTCTTACTATCGCAGCTGCCTCCAGTCCCAATTCTAATTACGGGTTACCCGGTATCAGCAGGCCACGACGATTTAGGCAACACGTACAGGAAGCGAAAGGCGGCTGTTTCGCAATCCCGTTTCCATCTCTGGCATCTCTTGAGCAGGACGATCATCTTGTATGGAACACAAGGGGTTGGACGTTCCAGGAGAAGATCATGTCTAAGCGTCTGCTGGTCATGACAGACTTTCAGATGTATTTCCGATGCTCCAACATGGTATGGTGCGAGGACCTTGCCATGGAAACAGTGCGGCTGTCAACCAATAGAGGTAGGATGGACCAGCCTCTACGATGGGCAGCGGACAGGTCACGGAATAGTCATAGAGCCCCAATCATGCAGCGGGGACTGGACGAACTCGCATTCATGTCCAATTTGGTTAGTATCACGCACATCGACACCCGTAGGATAGCGCCGGTACTACTCAACTACACATCCGTGGTCAGCGAATTTACGAGACGAAGCTTATCGAACCCTCGCGATGGGGTTAATGCGGTTATGGGAGTTCTCAATACACTAGAGGAGACTGGGGCATTTTATCATGGACTACCTGATCGATACTTGGATGTTGCATTGCTATGGCACGTTCCACTGGGATCTGAAGTGAGCCTCAAGGACACGGACGCTGCTTGGTTCCCAAGTTGGAGCTGGGCTGCTTGGAACCTTCCACAAGGGTGTCTGTGGATGTTGGAAGATATGCGGACCACAAGTGTTAGTGGACTCCGTGGCTGCCCAAAATTCCTTCTCTTCGAAACCCACATCCAACACACATGGTACAAGGAGATTGAGAAGATTCATCGACCACCAATCCCCTACCTAGAGCCTGCAACAAAAGCCCTTCTGCGTCAAATTGAATATATGCTCTATATGAAAACTACCGTTGGCAGTTTCCGCATTTGTAGAAGATGTCACGCCTCTACAAGAGGTGTCCCCGAAACTAAGAAGCTCTCGGCAGATGGACAGTACAGCCTCAATCTGCTACTGGATGCGTATGGGCAAACCGTTGGAGAGGTATGGGTGCTTCGCGGGTGGCGAAGGAAACATCTCGATCGATACATGGACTTCATTGCCCTGTCATCTGGTGTAGGTATGGCGGGCTCGGTAGTAGCTCCTCACTATGTTTCACATGTTTTCACCTCCGATAATAAGGTTATACCAAAGCAGAGGAACGAATGGCAAGTTGTGAATATTATGATGGTAGAATGGCAGGGTCAAGTAGCGCGACGTCTTGCGATAGGTAAAGTTATCAAGGCTGCATGGCAGTCGGAGAAGAAAAGATGGATAATGCTGGCATGAAGCCTTGGGCTAACGTTTCGCTTTTATCTAACGTCTTATCTACTCATAATGTGTTGGGCGTAATCTGTGCGGTGTTCATTTGACTCGTAGCTAGTAGGATATCTGAAAACTTGAACAAGTCGTCCCTACCTCGTACATAGGGGTAGCCACGAGAAATAGATGGTACTCAAACACCGCTTAATGCAAAACAAGGGCAAAATTCACTTCCGTCATACAACGCTGAAGATAGGATAGCTAGTTTTATCGTGCCTTGTATTACATTTAGCTGATATGCTATGCGAAAGAATCGTAGGGATGTGAGAGACCAGGCGAAACAAGAGGCAAGTGACTGAGATTCATATACCATACATTCAGCAAATGAAAACTTCTCACGCGCTGCCAACGAACATGCTCAAAGCCCTGACTTAGAATATAGCAATAGCGCCAGGCGGACTCCCAATACCTCCTTTCACATGCAGCGGCGCACTAGTCAGGAAGAACGTCCATCTCTTCTTCTCAGCACAAGCCGCCGACAACTTCTCCAGATCCCACATCTCGCCAATTGGCGAGCCCCATTGCGTCAAGAGCCACTCGTGGAGGCACCAGCCTTCTTCGAACTTGGGCGGCCACGCCTGTTGCACATTAGCATCGGATTGGGATTATTGAGGACAAGGGTATGTACATACCTCGAAAGCCACGGTATCGCCCGCAACAGCCGCGAAATGATGGTCGTACAACCACCTCACGCTCTCCTCGCACCCTTTCATGCCGATCGCAATGCTATTCTCCTGCGTTCCACTCTTTCTCTCCGCTTCAGACGCATTGTTATGCCATCTAACATACCCGCTGCGAATGATCATAATATCGCCCGGTCTTGTCGTAGTGTCCTGCCACTTCAGCGTAGCCTCCAGCTCCTCGACCGGAATCTCATGTCTCGAGACTGCAGACGGTGCCTTGCCCTTATGCTGTTCGTACCAACTCAGCCAATCGATCAACACACCTCTTCCCACAATACCACCACGTTCACACCAATTGTGTATGCCGTTTGTGTCCGTCCTGGTAGCTTCGTCGTGGGTTAAGCCGTTGTAGTATTTGCCTGTCGCCTGGTGCGCGAAGTGCTTCAGGCTGTCCCATTGGCTACCACTCTGGGTGTTGATGTGCAGTTCGTCGTCCATGGACTTGAAGTTCAGGCTGACCATGAGATCGACCTTCTTCTGCGAGAAGACTTTGCGGCCGAAGCCCGGGAATTGGACGTTGTGGAGCGGCCAGTCGAGTTGGATGTGTGTGCCGTCGATGATTTCGCGGGAGGCGGCGGTGACGAGGGAGGCAGTCAGGAGATTGAGCGCTGTTGGGGTAGTTGTTAGTGTCTCGTAGCTACGTCAAAGAGGTTTGGATCGTGGACTTACTCCCAATTTCATCCTTCTTCCCATCCTTGTCGAAGAAGCCCCAAAGACAACCCTGGGGCTCGCCTTCTACCTTTGGCAGGTCTTCAAAAGCCGGGAACTGATGCCCTGCCCCCACAAGTCCGCCCGTTATCGACGACGCGACAGCCGACAGACGCTGCTGAGCGTTCTTGAGAGTATCCGCCATATTCGGTGCAAGTAGCGTATCAATTAGCAACTCAGATCAGTTCTTCACGATCAAGAGCAGACACAAGCGTCCACAGGGTCAAAGAGGCGTTATACGACGTCTCCTCGGTCAGTCGTCATTCACCAAGCCTACTGAGCGCCAACTCGAACCCCGCATGTTCGCGACAGCCAGCCATTGGCCTGCAGCCCGAAGCTAAATGGGAAGCTGCTGGGAAAGCGATGACGTTGGGGGACAATGACCCCGCTGGAGAGTCGCGAGAACTGACGCTCCGGATCCGTGGAAGAGGAAAGTTGTCGCGCATCCGATGGGCGGAGATGGCCGGGGTCAACGCGGGGTTAAGCAAGCGAGCGGGCTTCAATCCAACCTCAACCCTTATCCTTCCGATCTATTCCACCACAGGCGAAAAGATTCAAAGAAATATGATCATAGTATATAAGTAAAGCACCTCGTCAAGTTGAGTTTGAAAATAGTTTTGGCGTTAACTAGAGGCCTCTAGTTGACCAACAATGCCCATCTTTCAGCCATCCAGCCTTCGAACCCCAGATCTTTTACTACTTCCAAGGTTGCTCATGACAGCTGTCCTTATCTCGAGCTGACTCATATCCATCCCCCAAGCTATCTGCTGCACGTAGCCTAGACAATTCTCTAGATTAATCACCGTCTTCTTATCTCCTTAGATTCCATAACGGAAGTCTTCTAGATCAAAAAGCAGAAATGCTCTCTCACCCAGTATATATCCATCTCTCAATCCGTGCTTCCACCAACCCATATCGGTTACAACCCAAAATACATCAGAACACAACCGTCAACCTGACGAACGACAGCGTAGACTGCCCTCTAAAAGTCGCATTCAAGACTCAAAGATGCAAGGTCCAACTCCCTACGCAACTTCGTGCCCGCATCCTACACTCCTCAAAGCCCACTAGAGCGTAAGACACCTCATCCCACAATCGCAATCTTCATTTAGTAGGACAGCTAGACACGAAATCAATCATGGAATTTTTCGACAAGCGAACGCAGTACCGCCCTCTACGACGTTCTCTGAAACCTGTGTGACACCACTCCTTCATTCCTTACTTCGAAGGTCTTAGCCCCAGCCCCAGCCCCGGCCCCAGCCCCTGTCTAACCTCTCCCTTATAATCGTCACAACCTCCTCCCTTCCATCCCTCCATCCCATCCCATCCCATCCGATTCTCCCCAGCAACCGTACCCCTAACCCTGAATCCGAGTACGTAGCATTACACAGCGCGCACCCAAAAACCCGCCTTCTTCTCACCTCCTCTCATTATTATTCCCTATTTCCTATTCCCTATTCCCTATTCCCTGTTCACTATTCCCACCTCCTCTCCTCCATTATTATTCCCTATTCCCTATTCCCTATTCCCTATTCACTATTCCCTATTCCCTATTCCCTGTTCCCTATTCCCTATTCGCCAGACCCAGCACCTTACGCCCTCTACTCCAGGTCTCCCGCTTAGTATTAGAAAATAGTTTTTAGAATCGCGAAGAGGAGGGAACTAGCGATCTAGCAGACGCCTAGTTAAATTATCTAACTAACTAAGCGCTTAGGTAGATGCAAGTGCTCGGTTAGATATGCTTGATATATCTGTATACGAATATATAATATATATATATATAGAGAGAGGAAGAGAGAGAGAGAGAGAGGGAGAGAGCTATCAACGTAACGTAACGGAACGGAACGCAATCCACCAGTGTCTTTAGTCGACAACCGCCACCCGACGACCGACGACCGACAACTACAGCCCTATCGCAATGCCCATTTTCCTCAAGGCTTCAGAAACTACAAGTAACACACATACCCAACTACAAGGCAAGGTAGAGCTTGTTTTACTTTTGCTTTTGCTTGTTCAGCCGACGATATGAGTTGGACTAGCAGCTACCGTCCCAACACTCTAACTTCCAGCAGCCTCAGAACCGGATACGTGAGCAAAGTGCACCCACTCCCAATCCACAGGCCAAGATCACATCCGTCATCACCAACAAGTCTCGCGACAGGCCCGGTATACCAGTTTTGTTTCATGGTAACCACGGCGCCCGCCCAGCCGATCAGAAAGGCCGAGAGCGCTGCAGCACCCACGGGCAACTTGCTCGAATCGTTCCATGAATCCCAGTCAAACCCATCATCGTCGTCGTCCCGAAGCGCAGCAGCACTCGAGGCAGCTCTGTGCCGGCGAATCGATCGAAAAAGGACATGCTCCTCGAGGATTACACAAACGAAAAAAGCCGTCCAATACCCCATCAACGCCAGAAAATTCTGGAAGATCTCGAATAAGCTGTTCCTCCCTCCAATTGCGCATGCCGTGTACGCGACACAGACGATGACGGTCAATATCCATCTCGGCACGCGACCAAGCCACTGCTCATTCAGCACCTGCAGCACCAAGCCCGCGGAATACGTCGCAGCGATGTTATCCGCAATGGTTCCCAGCGCGAGCACGACCCCGCAGACGTGGCCGAAGCGGCCTAGGGGCGCGAAACCCGCTAGGATCAAGGAGCCTTGGGAGTCGGAGTACGCGGTGGCCCACGCGGGGTTTAACGAGACGCCGGTGGCGAGGCCGACGCCGAGGAGGTATCCGAAGGAGAAGGCGAGGGCGTTGGAGAGGTATGTAGATAGCGCGATCCAGCGTTTCGGTGTTGTGGGCGGGTGGTAGACGAAGTAGTCTGCTGCGCAGGAACTCCATGCTAGCGGGCTGGAGATGCAGAGACCTAGGAAACTGACCCTGTTTGCTAGTATGGTATGTGGGGTTCCGACGCTGGGGAGGGAGATGTTGAAATTTGGCGATGCGGAGCCGATGAGTATGAAGAGGATAGCGACTTGTGGTGCCCAGGCGTAGTTCTCGTATGCGTGGAATGCTTTTACGCCGAACACTGCAACGACGAGGGTGACGGTGCTGACGATGATGATGCCGGGGATGAGAGAAAGACCAGACCCGTTCACGGCTGAAAGTAGTTGACCAGTGATGATACAGTTGATCGTCCCATACCCAATCATGATGACCAACGTCAAGCACCCCGTGACTTTCGAGGGAACGTACCCCATGAAGAAGCGTGCAACGATCATCGTCCTGTGTCCGCTCCTAGGGCCCCAAGTTGCGACGTATGCAGGTCCAAGAGAACCGATGCAAGCGCCGAAGACAGAGCAGAGTGCGGCATCGAGGAAACCGAGTTCGAAAACAAGGGGTCCCAACATGGCGAGCGTCATGCAGTTCGCGGTGAGATCGGCACTAAGCCATAGGAAACCCATCTGGAGAAAGGAGGTTGACGTGACAGGGAAACGCTCCGATGGAGGGACACGAGAGATTCCGCGAGATTCAAGGCCTGTGAGGGTTTCGAAGCGGTGGTTGTAGTCTTTGAGAGTCTGCCATTTCGATGCGTTGGCCGGAAGAGTGGGTTCTCCGTTGGAATTTGTAGGCAAATTTGGGGACGGTGACAGTGTTTCTCGAGCGGCATCCTTCTCTACATCCGGCACATTGTCTTTCGACTCTTTGTACATGTTTACTGGTCATGAATGGCTGGATCGTACTATTGTTTTGTGGTCATGCCAATTATGCTTTGCTACGGTGTAAGTCGCCGACCAGCTTTGGCAATGGAGGCTTCGGACCTCGAACAGCAGATAAAAGAGCAGAAAGGTCTCAACTCTTTTGGCGATGACGTTGATATATGTTGCAATGCTCTACAGGAGTTCTTGGCGTCTTATCTCGGGCATTGATCAAATGCGACACTTTGTTCCCATCACGGCATACAAGACGTATCATTTAAGAACTAGGTTCGCCCGACGAGGTTCACCTTGCCATCGAATGGCTAGGGCGGCAGCGAGTATGCGAGGATCGAGACTACCAAATCGCTGAATTCGATGTGTGAAGTCGGATCTTCTTGCCTATTCCGATTAGCAGCAGACTCCTTCTGCGGGGTCCGCCAATGGCGTTATCTTGACATCCGTGGAGTGAGTGTTCTACAAGGAGAAGGACTCTGACGATGCTGGGGCATTCAGTCGCTTTGAAGTATGCTGGAAACATGGTTGGATTGCGACTATAACTTTCGGCGATTATAAGCCCAATACGCTTTCCATGGGAGCCGCCAATCTGCCGTTCGCAACGACGCGTCAAAGACATCAAAGTCAACTTTCTGGAGTCGATCTAACCACGACTGTGTCGCTATACTAGGCATGAAGACGCCAAAGGCTCGCTCGACATCGGCAATCTGAGTGTCTGTGCCGGCATTCAGTTGCTGCGAGCTGTACTGGTGCTCCTCCTCGTGTTGATGTTCAAACTCATGGCCCAGATTGCCATCGGAACGCAGCTTGGCCAGCATCTCGCGAGCGGTGATAAGATGGTCATTGGCACGTGTGGCGACTGTGAAGACGGCGTCGCGAAGGCCAGGAGCTGCAGCGCCCTGCCGGAACACATCCTCCTCTCGAACATTTGCCTCGGCCATGACGTCCAGAGGGAGAAGGACAGCGCCCTGGGTGCGTCCAAAAGATGCAGTCACGGAATTACTCGTGCCCAGCTGCTGGGTCGGGGGAAATGCCACCAGCGGGATGCCCCGCAACACAGCTGCGATGCCCATAGCTTTGCCGATGTGGGATGCAATGTGATCCGTCGTGACCGACGCTTGTGGTAGCGCAGACAATGTCAGGTACAGCATAGTCGAGTAGGTATTCTCGGCGTACGTCTCCAGCGCCAAAAGCGACGGATATGGAGGATTGCTCAGATGCTGTTCCCGGGTGCTGATAATGCGATGGAACCAGCTCTTGCTCAGTCGCATCTTGCCCTCCGACCTGAGCTGAACATCTTCAGCGGCTTTGGATAGCAGTATCGCTACTGGCTCTTTTGGGGGTGTTCCAGCCAGGGCCTTGGCCACAGTGTCCCGCCAGAACTGCATGCGCATCATTCCGACCGTGGGCGTGCTCGTGGTATCGGCGACTCGTGCAACATCGATGTTGAAGGCTCGGATGGCGAGGTAGGCATCGCGCGACGAGGTGGGGATGAACGATTGGAGGACATGCGAGGGTGTGTCGTAGGTCCTGCAAGTGTGCGTCAACTCGTGCAATCGAAGAGGTGTGGCGGAAGACTACCTGACTAGCTGTGCGCAATGCGCCCTCGCAGCGGAAAGCTCGCTGTCGGAAGGCCGTGCTGCATTCCCTAGGGAGCGAGAGGCATGGAAACATCTCAACGGAGGCAATCTAGATGGTGTAGTTCGGCTATGTCTCGAAGCTTGTGGCAGCTTGGGGAGTTTCGGCGGATGCATTGAAATTTCTGGCATGGAAGGAACGGCCGTAGTTTAGGTGGAATTGAGGCAATGCATCATTACTCGCTCAATATAGCATAACAAAAGTGCAGATACACGGAATTATACACAATTGCAGCTCAGCTCGACGGCGTTGAGACGGCGAAGAAGGTCAATGAAGGGTCTTGGCCAGTGGATGACGCTATGATGCACATCACTTGCCCGCAAGCGCGACCGCGAAAGCGTGTCTTGGGCGGGACGCGCCTTTCTTCGACTTCTCGCCGCACACAACGCCCAGCACAACCACGGCCATGGATGCACCAGGACTGGGCGAGCGACCCCACAAGAAGCGCCGGTTCTTTGCCGAAGACTCGTCCCCGCCCGCTGTCCAGCCTGTCCGCCACGAGACGCCACCGCAGTCGCCGACGCCTGCGCAGCCCAGTGAGATACCGTCCGATGGAGACCAGGATGCAAATGGAGGTATACAAGATGGCTTCGATGTTGGTCTACTGCAAGCTGTCATCGGAGAAGTCGAGCCGTCGGTGCTGTGGGTGTTGAAGGACCGGAGTGGGAACGATGTACAGCGAGGTATGGAGATTCATTCGAGTGGAACGCATGCACTAACACTACGCAGCAATCAACATCTTCCTTGACGGCTCATGGAAGAAGACTCTCATCCCCGCGCCTCTGGTCCAACCTACAGCCCGCCCTGCTTCTGTGCAGTCGACCCTCATGAACAAGTTGACACGGCAAGACTCAGAGATGTCGAATGCGTCCACACCAAGCTCCGGTGCCTCCACGCCCATGCTCCCGTCTTTACGAACGATGCCGGCGAAGCGATATATTGGGTCTTTTGGTGTTGTTGGGTGGGCGACGAAGAGTGGGAAGGGACTGATCAAGCACGAGGACAAGGTGCGCATCGAGAGGACCAAGCCGACAGGACATCTGAAACAGACCGGAAGAGGAGGCAAGGCGCGAGCTCCACCAGTCAGTCGTCAGAGGCAAGATGTCGTGGTGCGATTCACGAACGAACGGGGAGAAGAGATCGGGAGGCTGGAGAACGAGTCTGCTGCCTGGGTGTCCACCCTGATGGACCAGAAAGTGTGCTCCTTCGAAGGCTCGTGTGTGTACGCGCCGGACAAGATTCGCACCAGCGACACTATCTATCTACAGCTCCGAGGCTACTTTCTGCGCAGTGGTTTCGACAAGAAGGGCTTCGTCAAGATGGACAACAACCGAACCACTGGTTTCTTCGAGGAGAAGGAGAGTCAAGACGAGAAAGATCTCCGACTTCGGCAAGTGGCGCTGGTCAAGCTCTTCGAAGCTATCAACTTGCAACCGGCGCGCATCAATTCAACAGCGGAGCAGCACAAACGTGAAGGTCTGCTCCAGGCTGCAGAGCGCGCAGAGCAGAAGAAGGCCAGCAAGAATGGTGGCGACAAGACTGGTGCCGAGAAGGAGCCCGGATCATCGCCTCCATCCGACGAACCCGAGGAAGAAGGCGAGGAGCTGGAGCAAGATCAACTCGATTCACTCTACAAGAAGGCACAGTCTTTTGACTTCAATACACCCGTCATGGAGCCTGCCGAGACCTTTGCAATGGATCTTCGAAAGTACCAAAAGCAAGCGCTATACTGGATGGTCGGGAAGGAGAAAGATCAGGCGTTGGAGGAGAGAGAAGTCTCCATGCATCCGCTCTGGGAAGAGTATGCATGGCCGACGCAAGATGCCGACAACCATCCTATGCCGGTAGTTGATGACCAGACCATGTTCTACGTCAACCCGTACTCGGGCGAGCTTTCTCTGGAGTTTCCAGTTCAGGAACAAAATTGCTTGGGTGGGATCCTTGCTGACGGTAAGTCATCTCGCGTAGGAATTTCTTGTATCTGGCAAGTGCTGACATGCATCATCAGAAATGGGTCTCGGCAAGACTATTGAAATGCTCAGTCTAATCCATACCCACCGGACTGAGCTTTCAAACGGTTCTTCGTCAGCCACCGTCAATAGTCTCCCGAGGCTGCCTAAAAACAGCACCGCTGTCGAACGTGCTCCTTACACCACTTTGGTAGTGGCGCCGATGTCGCTTCTCGCACAGTGGCACAGCGAGGCGGAGAAGGCGTCGAAACAGGGAACGCTCAAGGCAATGCTCTACTACGGCTCTGAGAAATCTGTCAATCTGCAGAAGCTTTGCTGTGAGGCTAATGGCGCAAACGCTCCGAACGTCATCATCACTAGCTATGGCACCGTGCTGTCAGAGTTCAACCAGGTGGCTGCACTCGAAGGTAACCGAGGTTCCCATGGCGGTATATTCTCTTTAGATTACTTCCGCATTATCCTAGATGAGGCCCACTTCATCAAGAATAGGCAGTCCAAGACGGCAAAGGCGTGCTATGAGCTCCAAGCCAGGCATCGATGGGTACTGACCGGAACTCCAATCGTCAACAGGCTTGAAGATTTGTTCAGTCTTGTGCGATTCCTCAAGGTAGAGCCATGGAGTAACTTCTCGTTCTGGAAGACCTTCATTACGGTACCATTCGAGTCGAAGGACTTCATTCGCGCTCTCGATGTAGTTCAGACCGTGCTTGAGCCGCTGGTCCTACGGCGGACCAAGGACATGAAGACTCCAGATGGCCAGGCTCTAGTGCCTCTCCCACCGCGAACAATCGAGATCGACAAGATCAAGCTATCCCAGGATGAGCGAGATGTCTATGATTACATCTTCTGGCGAGCCAAAGACGTCTTCAAGGCAAATGCTGAGGCAGGAACACTGTTGAAATCATACACCACTATCTTCGCACAGATCCTAAGACTTCGACAATCATGTTGCAATCCCATACTAACACGCAAGAAAGACATCGTCACAGACGAAGAAGACGCCGCTTTCGCTTCCGATCTCGCAAATGGCCTCGCAGATGACATGGACCTCTCATCACTCATCGAGCGCTTCACAGCTGAGGGCGACCAAGACGTCAACAAATTCGGAGCCCACGTGCTAAAGCAGATCCAGGATGAGGCAGACTCCGAATGCCCAATCTGCTCAGAAGAACCCATGATCGAGCAAGCCGTCACAGGGTGTTGGCACAGTGCTTGCAAAACCTGTCTCCTGAACTACATCAACCACCAGCGCGACAAAGGCGAAGTACCCCGCTGCTTCAACTGCCGCGAACCCATCAACGCTCGCGACGTCTTCGAAGTCGTTAGACACGACCACATCTCGCAAGACCCCTCCACCTTTTCCCTCACCACCCCTCTCGACTCCGCTCCGCCAGCGTCTCAAACCCCTAAGATATCTCTCCGTCGTATCGGTCTCTCCGGATCAGCGAAGACCCAGGCTTTGGTTACGGATTTGAAGAATATCAGGCGCGAACATCCGAAAATGAAGAGCGTAGTCTTCTCCCAATTCACGTCTTTCCTCGACCTGATCGAGCCCGCTCTCACCCGGGACCACATCCCCTTCCTGCGCTTCGACGGCTCCATCTCGCAAAAAGCCCGCGCGCACATCTTAACCGAATTCCGCGACAGTCCTAAACCCCTCGTGCTCCTCCTATCTTTACGGGCCGGCGGTGTAGGACTGAATCTGACGTGTGCGGAGCGCGTGTTTATGATGGACCCCTGGTGGAGCTTTGCGGTTGAGGCGCAGGCTATTGATCGCGTGCATCGCATGGGGCAGGAGAATGAGGTTAGGGTTAAGCGGTTTGTGGTCGAGGGGAGTATTGAGGAGAAGATGCTTAGGATTCAGGAGAGGAAGAAATTTCTGTAAGTCATACCTTGTTTCTTTTTGTGGGTGGTGGATGGGTGGTGGGAAGTGAGGGCAGAGGAGAGAGGAGTGAGGAGTGAGGTTTGGGGTGTGGATATGTGCTAACGTGACGCAGGGCGACGAGTCTGGGTATGATGTCCGATGAGGAGAAGAGGGTTGCGAGGATTGAGGATATTAAGGAGTTGTTGAGCTGAGTTGGGTCGCTTCCAGCTTTACGACTAGTTGAGGTTTGTCAAGGAGGTTTATCGCATTTATGGGCATCTGCATTGGCATACTGGACGTCATGGGAAGGAATAGGATTCATGCATCTGCTTGGGTAGGTTCTCTGCATCTACATTCGCATCCGCACCTACATAGCGTAGCACGTACGGCGTTCCACATCTCATTATATCACATTATCTTCCATCCTTCCATCATTCCTTGCTGGATACAAACACGCAACCAGGTATATATCCGCACTTCAACTTCATCCCCTCCTCTTCAGCACCCCGCGACGTCGACGTTCTTAACAACGCTTCCCTCCGCTCTCGTATCCTCCTCTCCTCGCGCTCGAGATATCTGGGCTCCCCATCCGCGGCCCTCATCGTTTCGGTTTCGCTGTTGCGGCGCCGACGAATTCGGGGAGATCGGAGTTGGTCATGTGGTGGGGTTGGGCTTTCCTTTGGCGCTTTCGACGCTGGAAGAGGAGGATGGTGATGATGCTAATAAGGGTGAGGACTGATATTGTGACTCCGATGGCGATTCCGGCTTTGGCTCCTGCGGATAGGCCTTGTGTGTTTGGTTTGTGTGGTCCTGTGTTCGGCGCTGTGAGTGTGGTAGATGTCGAGCGTGCTCCTGAGGTGGACGGGCTGCTACCCGCTAATAGAGAAGATGTACCGGTAAGCGCTGGCGTAGGGGTTGCAGTGGATGTAGTAACGGTAATTTGGGCGGCACCTGGCGTATAGCCTGCTGGGAACAGCGAGAGGTCTTTCTGTTGATAGCCTACGTAGATGGCGATCGACTCTGCAACTCCTGGGCCGACCGTGGCTTGCACACACTCCGAATCGGTGGTGGATCGCGAGCAATCGATCGATTTCGACGTGGTGTAGGAGCTGAAACAGTACAAGGTCGAGGCAAGGGGTCCGAAATCGTCTCTCCACGTCTCGTAATTTCTTTCGCGCAGTCAGCACGAAAACTTGAGGTACGACGCGGCAAACAAAGACACTTACGGGGGACAGCACTGTGCACTCGTGATTGAACCAGAGATCACTGTGCTGTAGGCGGTGGTGAATCCAGACGGACACATTCCAGGACTATATACGGGCTGCAGGGTGGAAGCGCCAGGCGGGTAACAATCCCCCATGAAGCTTCTAAAGTCCACCGCATCGTCCGGGAATTGGTATACTTCCGTGATGCCTGGAATATAGGCTGCTCCGGTCCATTTGCCGTTCGAGCACGATATGGACGGCACGAACCGCGTCGTCAGCGGTCCTAGAGAGCTTCCGGTGGGAAGTCTGGCGCTGGAGGTCGTGCTTCGGCTGCTGGAAGTCATTACCGCGCTGAAGAGATGGTGTTCGGATACTAGAAGTCGTGGGCACAGGGGATCTAGGATCTAGGAGCGTACAGTCTCAACGCGCAAGGCGGGCGACGACGCCTTTTGAACCGCCCAGCCAAGAGGTAAAACCCCACGAGGCTTCAGGATTTCCTCCAAGTCCGAGAAGATTGAGCGGGAGATGGGCTGAGCACAAGCGGGGATTGGAAGACTTTCTGCAAGTTCGCCGCACTGTGCCTCGTACTGTGCCACATCCGTTTCGTGAGGCGGCAACCAATCGACAAAAACCTTCCAAACCTTCAGTTTCATCCGTCACTCTTGTTTTAGATAAATTTTGGTGTTCCCCTATATGGTCCTTTATATGACATCTCCTCTTAGTTCTATCCTTTCCGTCGTGTTCATCTTTCCTCACACCATCCGATATACCAGCAACGCGATCGCCTCGCCGCTTTCCCTCTGATCGGTACCGAACATTTGAGATTTCTCCAACCTCGATATTGTTAGTAGTAGTATTGTTGTTCCGCCCATGACGGGATGAAGAGTGGCTATGGCGACTGCGAGCGCAGTAACGCCTCTTTTCTTTCTCTTATTCTACGCTCCTCGCTCTCGAGATATCTCAGCTCCCAATCAGCGGCTGTCATCTCTTCCCGCGGTTTGGAGATGGGGGATGGGTTGGAGGGTGTTTGCGTTTGCGCTGGTGGCTGCTCTGGCGACGACGGCCCAGGCAGATCCCCAGCAATTTTCGGTGGCTGTGGGTGGGCTTGAGGGGTGCTGAGCGCTGGTGTGGTGGGAAGCTCGTTTTGGGTATAGTTGGAAATCATTGGGGAGGATAGCTCTTGGATGTATGCTTGTGAGGGAGGTTGCGGTTCCGATTGGGTTTGTATTTGTGTTTGTGCACCGTCGCGTGGAATTGTAGACGTTGGTGTGGAGGGCAGCCCGTGTTGTTCGTAACCGACAGCCTGCGGGGAAGAGAGCTCGTGGAGGTCTGTGTCCGTACGGACTTGCTGGTACGATGTTGGCGGCCCGTATGTATACGCATCGTCTAGGTTTGGAGGCCGGTTGTCGAATCGACCGGAAAGCGGCGTGCTGAAACCCTCGGGGACTTGGTAATTGTGCTTGTAGTTCGCGTCTGCCGTTCGCTCGGGCTTATGGGATTTCTCGTTCGAGATGACGACCTCTGGGAGATCTGCTCCGAGGGTGGCGTGGTAAGTCGCTCGGCGGCTGCATAATGATTTACTCCGAACCGGAAGGAGAGCGCAGTTGAAGCCAATGCTTACGAGGAGTGCTCAGGTGCCTGCCCGGTCTTCTCTTGAAGCTGATGCAGGAGCCCAGTGGACGCGTAGTAATTCCGTATCAGTTTTACCTGTGGATTGTATTTGACGCTGCAGTGGCCAACATCTCCCCTTTTCTGGCTCTCTTACCATTCTCTATCAGCATCCACTTCCGGCGACCCCTTCTCACTAAGGGCTCCCTTTGTCCTCGTCCTCTTCTCAGAATCCCGCTGGCGGCAAGCATTACTGGAACGGTTCTTTTCATACATATCAATTGGTATCTGCTCTATTTACATGTGCGGTTTTCCCCCTCGCATCGCAGCGCCGACATCAGCCCCGAACTGCCTTTTCGCGGCCAGTTTTGTCGGTCAGCACCTGGGCAGGCCGCAATGCTGACTGGAATGCCGAACCTAACCGGGTTCCGCGGACGCAGCCAAAGTACAAGGAACAAGGAAGCACCGACGTGCACTGACGGCGGTGTCACGCTCTAACGTTAACAAAGCTAACGTTAGAACAAATGCGTAATAAGAAGTATCACGCCTCGACGTCGACAAAGCCAGTTTCCCCACGAGCACGCCTTGACGTCGACCAAGCTATTTTGACCGCGACATTCAAAGCCTTTTTGACCGACCCGTTCTTTTTCTTTACTTTAGTGGCTCATGGCTCAAAGGCAGGTTCACCGTCACCTCGATGAGAATAGCAACTTCGGCAAAATCATTTGTCTGCATAGCATAGAGCTTGACATATATATTTTAGATGGAAGGATGGGTAGAGAACTACACAGTCCTCCAGTACGACTAAAATGTTCAATCCAGACGATTATGATGCCGGCCCTGATGATGTCGAGTCACTGCATCTCTATGCAGATGGGGGCCTATGCCCTGTCTACGTTAAGGATTTCTTCCAGGACGAACGATACGAGATACTAAACAAACTCGGATATGGAGGTCACTCGACAGTTTGGGCTGCTCAAGACCACAAGTACGTAACTTGTTAACGCTACTTACAGACTTCGAGCATTACTAACACTTTAATATAGTACTAAATCTGTAGTCTCCATCAAAGTCATAATGGCCAAACACTCTGAGAACAATATCGAGCTACGCGTTCTAGAGCGATTGCGCGATAGTCCAGTATATCCTGGCCGCCAATATCTCCCGACATTACTAGATCACTTCTATGTAGGTAGTAACCTGTTTATAGTTACAGAGTTACTTGGGCCTAGCATCCGAGATTTCAGTAGTTTAGGTATGTCACCTAAGATACCTAAGCAACTTGTTATGGCGGTAGACCATCTACATAGATTGGATATTGTACATGGAGGTAAGCTACACCCCTATACTATACGGAAGGGGATGTTGAGGAAGTCTAGATATACACGGAGGAAATGTCTTATTCCGGATTCCGAAATATTTTGAACGAGAACTGGAAGTTGTCGAGGAGACAGTGGTAACTAGGAAGGATGGTCTTCCCCTTGAAGAGGGCGTACCAAAGACCCTTGTCCTGCCACAGGAGTTCGATGAGGTCAACAATGATGAAATCGAGAAATTCGACTGCATACAACTCATTGACTTCTCAGGCTGTAAGTATATTAGTACATTCCGTTTGTACCTGATACTAAGCATGTAGCTTTTTTTATGTCTGATCCTCCGAAGACAACTCATACAGTACATAATATGTCTTCTCCAGAGCTAATATTTGGTCAACCACTCAATAAGAAAATCGACATCTGGACCCTCACTTTAACAGTAAGACATATTGTATTCTTTATGTTATAATACTCTTGCTAACTATGTTTAAGATTTATCGTATTGTTACAGGCGAAGCGCTTTTCTTTGCGTGGGACGATAGACGGAACTTGATACCTCAAATTTATCGAGTACTGGGGAATGCTGATTGGCTTCTGGCTGCTTGGATAGGTGCAGTACACGAACATAAGTGGGACACTCTCTCCCAACTTCATTGTTAGTCACCCATTTTTCTTATGTACATAGCTAACTATAGAAGTCGAATTTTTTGAGGAATGCTCTAGCTTGGAAGATATGCTTCATAAATCCTGTAATATTAGTCGAAAGAGCGGGCTTAAGAATACACGAGACGCCGCCGTTATAAGATTTCTCAAACGAGGTTTAACAGT
Source organism: Lophiotrema nucula (assembly GCA_010015825.1). Classification (NCBI taxonomy): domain Eukaryota; kingdom Fungi; phylum Ascomycota; class Dothideomycetes; order Pleosporales; family Lophiotremataceae; genus Lophiotrema; species Lophiotrema nucula. Next base: position 104,486 of record ML977365.1, read on the forward strand.
AGACCCCTCAAAACGACCTACAACAGTAGAACTTTTGAAAGAAAGATGGATAAGTAAAGAGTTGTTGTAACTGCTATTCCGAGGTTCTTGTTTAGCTTAGTAATACTTATCGTAGAACTGTGATTTTGTACACGTACAAGGTATTTGCGCCAGTGACTATCTTAGAAGTTTGTGGTGCCAGTGACTATCTTAGAAGTTTGTTGCGCCAGTGACTGGAAACCTTAGAAACGAGTAATTATATAAGACGGAACGCTTTTTCATATTGTTCTCCTTCCACATCCATACCTTCCTATTTCGGCACTGACAAAACCTACTGCAATAAGCCAGCCATCGCTTGTAACAAGCCAAGCCGCTTCTCATCTACACCCTCAACATGGATCCCTGTATTGAGTATGCAGGACCTGATCGTATGCGCGCACGTGACCGGATGAAGTATGTCATGTCGTGTCGACAACTACTTCAGATTCCAGAGTATGCAAAATACCAACGGGTAACGATTACAAAGGGAGACCATAAAAGCCCTCCGCCAGGAGATACGCGAACCCATTTTACAGTTCGCCTTCAGACTCAGAAACAGATTGATGATGAAGTGGTCCAAGTTGCTCATGTTTATCGCACGTCAGGGCAGGTGTCCGCTCAAACATGGGATTTACAGATACCATTAAAACATATCAGAGAAAAGGAGGCAAGGAAGAAGGAGGAGCAGGAGAAGAAGGAACTTCAAAGAAAAGAGAAAGAGAACAGGAACAAAAGAGAACAGCAGAAGAACAAGGAGAAGAACAAGGAGAAAAAGAAGCTAAAGAGAATAAGGTGTGGAAAGAATACACGAGAGAAGCAAGAGAATAGGAAAAAAGAAATGCTTAAGAAGAAGAAGGCTCAGAAAGAAGAAAGAGAGAAGAAGAGAAGAAGAAAAGAAGAAAAGAGGAATATAAAAGAGAAGGAGCAGGAGCAGAAGAGAAATAAGAAGAAGGCAAAAAAGGAGGAGACAAAGAAAGAAGCGTGGGAGAAGGAGAAGAAGAGGAAGCAGATAGAGAGAATCATGCGAAAGAATCTCTCATCATCTTGGACTCTGATATAGGGAGGACAATGGACGATAATAATCTTTGTACGAAGGGACGTCCCTCATAGAAAGCCCCTTCAGAAGGGCACATGGTGATATATTCTTATCTTTGCCCAAATCATCATACACTGGACTCGCAACCAGAAAAGTAAAAAGTCATGATGACATGGCCCACGGCACAAAATCTCCTCTGTTTTTGTCGTCTTCGAGCGCATTCTCATAGAAAGCACGCTGGCTCAGGCTGAAAAATGTTTGGGTGAGCACGCTCAACATTGCGGGTCGCGCGCGCAACCTGCCCCGAGGAGCTGCGACTTTGATCCTCATAGAAGTCCTCACACATCTTCAGTCTCCCATCCATTACGTCAGACCATCACGGTTGCCTTGCTTTGAGGGCTCTCCAACCTCAATCACGATCCCATTAGCGTTTCTGCTTGTGCTGTTGGGATTCCCTTCGCGATTTCGACTCGTAGAAACGCGGAGGTGTTTGGAACCTCGAAGTCGGCGCGGCCAGGCGGACGAAAGCGGCCAGTCGATGCCAGAGACATCGAGGCAAGATCGATTTTGATATTTGTGTGGGAGACTGAGAAGACCATAAGAGTAAAGCATGGCCAGAGTGAAGTTTCACTATGGGATATGGTGGCACGTGCGCGAGATTTTGGGCAGCAGCCCTGGAGTGAAGTAAAGGGAAGCTTCACAGGCAAGGAAGGAGCGACACGTGGGGAAAACAAGACTGCCGACTTCTGCTTCACCACCTACAAAGTTTCTCCGCCTTCCTCAGCCCTCTATCCTCCATATCGCTTAGCGCTGCATGACGGCAATGTACCCGTGCTAGAGTAAGAGTCCGCGCAGAAACTCGGAAAAAAGTGGAACTAACTTGATCCTACCATCGCATCCGCGTCCACAACGAGTAGAAACATCAGAATCCACAAGGCCGGTTCGAGAAGTAGAGAGGGCTTCAACTCTCCGTCGAAGCCACGCCAAGAGACGGCGAACTAAGCGATTCGCATCGTCATGACTGTAGTTGGTTAGACAGAGACGAAAGGATACCGAGGCGACTGAGATACACGAGGAGGACGGCCCCCAGTCTCAGCACGTAAAGCGTTCACTGCATTCAAATCCACAACAAAGGGAGATGGGCTGCCTTATCACCATACATGGAGTACTGACGAACTCTATGGAGGCCATGATCGGCGGGTTCATGTCTTCCTTACTGGTTGAGTTGGCAGGGTTTGTCCCCAGGCACGCAGGCCATGTATCGACGTTCATGTGCTGCACCGCCGGCTTGCGATGTCGGAGCTGGAGCTCCAAGGCTGCAAGGCGAGAAGCCTGCAAGTGACAGTGAGGTCGCGGAAAAGCGCGAAGCTGATCGATGGTCATATGGCGGCTGAGGTATCGCAAAGTATGTTCAAGGATCGCATCAGTCTGGGCTCATCACTCTGAATTAATACGAACGGGTAGATGGGGCGAATAGTGTGGTGATGCGCTTACTTCATCTTAGCCGCATCAATGGGCAGGCGACGCATCGAGAATTGTTCCCTTCTAGACTAGATGTCTTCAATCCTAAGCGGCGAGACCTTGTGCTCTTCCATGAGCAGGACAGTTCGCGAAAGCCGAAGTTTTCGCTTGCATGGGTAGCCCGATCATGCGAAATGTTACGTACGCGAGTTGAGGTGATGACACCGCTGGCTGCGAAAGCCTTCGCGGCATTGCGTCGAGCATGGCGCGTTCACCCAGCACCACGATGGTGCAGCGAAGCCGAATGCAGCGCTCTCGCACGTCAGCCTCCGTGGAGAGCGTACTTCGTGACCGATTTGAGCTGGATGTGCAGCGCTTCTGACAGCAGCCTATCGTGCCTCCCTTTCGGGCCAACGGATATGAACCGGGCAATGCATCGCTCATGTCCACCACCATTATTGAATCGAACACCAGTCCTGCGGAGCGGTATAACTCGCGAGCTCGCCCGCGACGGCTGGCCTTCAAGACGCCGTGTACGTGAACCTTGGGGTTTGAGGGATTAGGTCTGTACGGCTCCATTCGAAGCCAAGCAGTGAGAGCACCTGTAGAGCTGTTCGGCGGTGCTTTCCCGTTGCCGTTCGAATTCAAGTTCTTAGTGACCCTACAGCGCGTCAAGGTGCCTTGTCCAGGGAGGCCAATTTTTCTATCGTGCATCATCCCCCGTTTGATGCATCGTAAATGACGGCTACCATCGCTCGACCACACAACTCCCGCAATGTGACAAAGCTGCATTTGTGGGTGGCCGTCAAGGGCTTGCGATGGCGATGGCGATTGCGAATCGAACCTGCTCACATAGGCGACGCCCAAGCTTTGTCGCGAACGTTCGCATAGCACCACTGCCAGCAACGTGCCCGTTCCAGAAACCCCGTCCATCCCCATCATACTTGCCATGATCCGGTTTCGATCGCTTCGAAGATGGCCGCCGAGGTCGTGTATGTCGCTGCCTGGGCGCAATAGCAGCTTCGAAATTCCGTAGGGTCGAAGCGTATGCGGCAACGCAAGACTGCTGCCCTCCTGGTGAGGGGCTATAGGGAGGCAATTGATGGATTACAGTGTGTTGCAGACGCGTTACTCCTGCGATGTACGATGGGGACTGAGATGCTACAGCACAAAGAGCATTGACAAGTCAAGGCTCCGGTTTGGAGCTGAATGCCAATTGGAAGATTATTCTACTGCGGCATGGTGATACTCTGGCCATGCGTCCAGGCCATGTAGTGCCGCACGCTGTGCTGACACTCGATGACTCGTTCTTAAGGAAGTCGTTGAGACTGCCTCGTGGGTCGGCGCAGGTAATTTCGATCTGGCCAAGTATACTCGCTCCTCGAGCCTCTGCATCTTGCCAATCAGTTCCCGAATCTAGTACAGAAAGCCTGATCTTGGTAGACCGCCAACCGCGTTCCTCCAGCATTTCCGCCCATGCTAGGTCTAGGCCTAGGTTCACTATAAGACCGAGTGGGGCGGGAAGAAGTTGACGTGAGAACAGCCTGTGAGCTAGAAAGCCTAGCTAATGATAGTAGGAGGAGAGATGAAGACGAGGCCAACAAGCTAGAAGCCATTTTTCTTTCGGCAAGGCAGTGGGTTACCAAATACTACAGCTGGCAAACATGTGTAGGCTCAAGAGGTAAAAGACCTTGGCCGAGTGGATGGCAGACGACGCGTTCTCAAGCAGCCCGGCTGCAAGCATAGACTCCACGAGGCTGAGGACGTCATCCTCTCCGATAACACTGAGGTCTAGGGTAGGCTGAGTGGGAGCCAAACATCCGGATTTGGGAAGCAGGCTGCACTTCTCGATGTTGTAGCACATTGCTGTAGCGAAAAGTCGACCAATTGACAAGAAGCTTCCCGTCTTTCAGCCTTCTTCAAATCCCATTGCTTTGCCTTGAAATTTGGCGATGCCCTTCATGTTATCCCATGTAAGTTTACAATTTCGTTTTCGTCTGTTCGACGTGTTGTTCGTTCTAATGTATCCCAGGCTCTTCTTCGAACATTATCCGTGAATCGATGGCGCGATCGCATAGCCTTGCTCGCTCATCTCTCTGTCAAGTTCGATTCAGATCAGGGAACCAACGCGACGCCGAATTCCGACATTGATCTGTTTTGCGGGCGTACTAATATATGTCTTGTTCGCCGGTGATGAGCGCTACCGCGAGCCTACGTTTTACGTTTCCGGCGTAGGACCTGGAAGCACCGGTTTCGAAAGATGATATTGCCCTCGCAATCCGTGGGACGAGTGGATAGGATACGGAATAAAAACTGCAGTCCTACATGGCAGAAATGCTGAAGAATGCGACGAATATGAAGACTTGGAGGGGCAGACCGCCTCTTTGGAGGGAGCTGGAAGGTAGAGCTCGCGGCGGCCAGATTCGAGATCGTGCTCGAAGCGGGAATGCTATGCAACATTGCTCAGGATATTGGTACATTCACGAGAGAGCTGCTCTCGAAGTTGAAGTTTCGAAGTCATCACGCGAAGGGCTCAAAACCTGGGGTCCACGAGGTGCTAGGACAAATTGAAGTCGCGCAAACAGCAGCCGAGGTCGCGATCCCACCAGATCTGCTTCGCGCCATCCCGCGGGGCACATCACCAGACAAAAAAGCAGCCGCAGACCCATGGCTTCCAAACGCCAATCTATCAACGATCGACTCCTTCACACAATGTGGTTGGCCGGAGTCGTGGCCTCGCCGATTCGGCATGAAGTGAGTCGCATGTCTGCGCGTCCTGTCCGTATAGAAAAGCTTGTCTGCGTCCAAGAAACCTCGGATCGCTTTTGAATGCGAATGAACAGGCAGCAGCTTTCTTCTTCATGGAACGACATCGACACTTGTCGGCATATTCCTATCCTTATACGCTGCAATGGGTATTCCAGAGGTCGTAGCTGAAGCTGCCGCGCCTGTCGATGCGGAGAAGTTGAATACTGGACCGAAGGATATCGAGAAAGAAGTCGAAGATTCAACAAAGACGAATAGCGATGCAGATATCGAAGCGAGAGCTGAAACTCAAGAGAGTCTTGTTGACTGGGGAGGAGAAGATGACCCTGCAAAGCCAATGAATTGGGGGAATTGGCGCAAGTCGAGGAACATCGTCACTATCTGCTACTGCACATTTCTTACGTGGGTTCTCACTTCGTCTTGAAAAATTTCCGCTGATGCTGAGATAGACCTCTAGGGTCAACTATGTTCGCACCTGCAATCCAACAAGTCATGAAGACGTATCACTCCTCCAACCCGCTATTAGCGTCCTTTGTGGTCAGTGTATGGGTCCTAGGCTATTTCTTTGGCCCTCTTTTCCTCGGTCCGCTGTCTGAGATGTATGGCCGCATACCAGTGTACTGGGTATGTAACGTTCTTTTCACAGTCGCCAATGTCGCGTCTGCACTATCGCCTTCACTGTCAGCCCTGGTGGTCTTTCGCTTCTTCTGTGGTACATTTGGTGGATGTCCAATTACCATCGGAGCAGGGACTTTTGGCGACCTAATCCGCCCTGAACACCGAGGCAAGATCATTGCTATTTGGTCCCTTGGACCGATCATGGGCCCTATCCTTGGTCCTATTGCTGGAGGGTATCTTGGTGAAGCTGCTGGTTGGCGATGGATATGCTGGGTGCTCGCAATCGCATCAGGCGTTGGCGCAATAGCCTCCTTCGTATTCCAAGAAGAAACCTACCCTCCCATCCTCCTCGAAAGAAAGCTCAAACGACTTCGCAAGGAAACAGGCAACACTAATCTGCGAACGCCATTTAGCGATAACAGGAAACCGTCTCTGATCTTTAGGAGATCTATAATCAGGCCTCTCCGTCTTTTGTTCCTCTCGCCCATTGTTTCGATTCTATCTCTTTACCAAGGTATCATATATGGATACATGTACCTCCTCTTCACCACATTCCCGCTCGTCTTCGAAGGCCAGTACCACTTCAGCCAAGGCACCGTCGGCCTCACCTATCTCGGTATGGGCATCGGCTCCATCCTCGGACTAGCAGTCGGAGGCACCGTTTCGGACAAACTCATCAAAGTCCTCGCTGTTGATGGCGCTTTCAAGCCTGAGTATCGACTGCCGCCGTTGATTCCGGGCGCCTATTTCATCCCTGTTGGACTGTTCTGGTAAGCTGTGTAGAGATCGATGATGGCGTGCGATGAATGCTGATGTTGAGCTAGGTACGGATGGTCCGCCGCCAAACAAACACACTGGATTGTTCCCATTATCGGTACTGTTTGGGTTGGCATTGGTAGCAATATATTGATGATGTGCATCGCTACCTACTTCATCGATGCGCATCCCTTGCATGAGGCTTCCGCTACAGCAGCGTCAACAGCCGTCCGTTCGTTGATCGGAGCCTTGGTCCCATTGGCAGGAAGGAGTATGTACCAAGCTCTCGGTCTTGGATGGGGGAACAGTTTGCTGGGCTTCTTGGCGTTGGCGATGTGTCCGTTGCCTTGGTATTTTTATAAGTATGGTGAGAGAATTAGGACGAATCCTAGGTTTCAGCTGAGACTGTGAGTTTGGATGAGCCTGTATGGGAGCTGGCAAGGGTTGAGTGGGTCATGTCTGGCAAAAGCGAAATAGAGCGAAATCAAGAGGAAGCCGAAAGACACTGTGTTGGTTACACTAAAGAATGGAAGAGCACATACTTGATATCTTTCCCTGTTAACCTATTAACATGACGAGGAAACCATTCCCTGTTCGCAATCATACGTGCAGTTTTTGAGCATGTTGCTGGGTAACTTCCTCTCAATTTGGCGATCTGGAAACTCGAAACCTGAAGGCAAACTGTTTAGGGGTGAAGGGAAATTAATGACGATAAGACGGACAGTTTAAACCCTAATTGATGCCTCTTGTGAGTTCGGGAAAAGGACGTATCTATGAATTTTAGTATCTACAGTATGGCTTTTATTATCTTATTCAAAGATCGATCAGGAAACCAACGGCTAGACAACGCTGTTCCCTTCCACCGCAAGAAAAGCCACCTTAGAAAAGCCGTCGTAACGAGAAGCAAAGTATCATGTTTGTACCTGAAGAGCATCTTCGACGCTCTCGAACCAGCTTCAGTCGCTGTGATGCAGCGACGTTGCGGAACGGCGGTGACATTACTCGCGTACATTCAGAAACGGTTGCGCTACCCACGGCTCGAAGGGTGGCCAATCCGGCGCCGTCCCCCTCATTTCCCGGGCCGCAGCACCAACCGTTCGCTCTGCACCTCGAGCTCCCGTCCGCGTTCGCTTTCGCTTTTCTCTTCAACAGATTGGCATGCTGTCCGATAGTAGCAAACGCCGCCCACATCATCGCATCATTGAGCTCCACTATAAGTATAGATGCCGCGCTTAGGCCATAAGAAGTCCAGGAATGGCTGTCGACAATGCAAGTCGAGACACGTGAAGGTCAGTCAGCGATTACCGCGACGAGTCTTATAGATTACACTTAGACATCGAAGGAGCTACAGCCGCGGTAGCGAAGAGGGCCCGAGTGCTGTATACATTGTTCTTGAGATGATCGCTGACGGACAATGACCAGTGTGACGAGAACAAACCGTGCTCCAATTGCGCGAAACATGGCGTCCAATGTAGCCTCGTCACGTGGGATGGACAATCAACGACAAACCCGCCTCCTGCGCGAGTAAACAAGAAACCGCTCGATAAGCCTCGGAAAGTACGTCTAGATGGGAATTAGCCTGCCGAAAGTGTAACTCATGGGAGAACAGGCCTCCAACCAAGCAACCACAACAGCTGCCGCCCTGCCCATCGAATACGTTTTGAACCCATCGCCAGCTGGCGCCACAGCAACACCAGAAGGAGTGTCACCTAACTCAAATGATGACCCCTTCCCCTACCTCACCAAGTTTGTCAACAAGAATGACACAATCCAGCCCAACTACTGGGTGCGAGACCTTGAACTAATGTCCGTGTTTCCATGCTACTTCCTTCCCAATCTTAGATCTTGTTCACTAATAGGGAGTACAGGCACCATTGGACGACCGAAGCCTATTTCACAATCTCTGTGCGCGATGATATTCGAGATATGTGGCGCCTCGTGGCACCAAAGCAAGCCATCGTCCATCATTTTCTGATGCACGAACTCTTAGCCTTTTCCGCTTTGCATTTGGCGTACTCGCAGCAGGAGCAACGCAAAGCGTTCTACGCGCTCGGCATACATCATCAGGATCTGGCGATCCGTGCAATGCGAAGGATGCTCCCGAATATGACTGCCGAAAATGCTGGCGCACTGTTCGGTACCGCGGCCTTAGTCACCTTGAGCGTCTTTGGCTCGACAAGTCTAGATGCACAAAGTGAGGGTGCTGACGACTCCAAAGCAATTGAGGACTTGCTTGACATCTTTGCTCTGCAACAGGGTATCGATTGTATCCTATCTTCGGCGTATCCCATTGTGGGCCAGGGTCCTTTTGCACCGGCGCTTCGTATCAGTCCGATGGAAGTACCTCCTCAACCGGTACTGTCGGAGATATCTGATCATCTGCCAACCTTTAAGAAGATGCTGAACTCCAAGACCATGGAAGAGGAAGACCGGAAGGAGATCGCAAACGCCCTTGCTGCTTTCAAGGGAGTACTGGATTTTGCCATGACACCCTACTCTGATAATCGAGAGCTACGCGTCATATTTCTTTGGCCTATCAAACTAAGTTCAAGATTCTTCGACTTGTTACGGCAACGGCATCCGGCAGCACTAGCTTCTGTGACAATATATGCTGTTATTCTCCAGACCGCCGAGCCGATCTACTGGTTTATGGACGGCTGGTCTCAAAGGGTGATCAAGGCGGTATTGGAGGGTCTTGATCCCAGCTGGCAGGACGCAATTGAGTGGCCATTGCAACATATTAAGGCACAGCAACGGGAACAGGCACAACCACCTCAACAGATGGATGTACAGCTGCGATAGCAGCAAGAGTGAAACCTGCAGCCTCCATTTCTGCAATGCAATTCACAGCGGGTATTTGCATTGCGTAGCCGCTGTCTACAGTCTGCACGTTGCAGAACACGGCATTGCAGATCAGCATCCTGTGGCATGGAAAAGTGAGCGATTGGCGTTCTGCCGTCCTTCTGGAGCTTTGGTGTTCTAAGGACTTGTATATCTTCATTGCGGCACAGTCGGGGGCTTAGAGCTCCGTCTTCAATACGTGCATATTCTCCGAAGCTCGCCGACATGTATACTACGGTTGATTATCAGCGCCAAAGCACAAGTGCGGCGAAGCTCTTCTTTCATGATTGTTGACCCGAGGCCCGGCTTCATCCATACAATGCTCAATATACCCTCGATGACACCTCAGTTGCCTTATCGCCAAGCCCTCCACACCTCTCTCGTGATCAGCATACCCCAGGAACTGCTTACTTGGCGCGGCTACGAGTTGCACCGATGTCGTATTCAGCGCGATGGCTGGACTCATCGCACGGTAGGCATAGCTTCCCCGAAAAGGAAGGCAGCAAGACCAGGCAAACGATGCGGTGCGATGTGATGCGAAGGCGTCCGCTTACTCTTACTAGCACTGATGCGTTGGCGATGCTGGAAATGTCAGCCCTACATCCTTCGTCTGCACGCTAGCGATTACCGAACACTCCCGCGGGCAAAACGTCGCGGCGCTTCGACGCAGTCCCCATCCTTCGTCGCCGGTCGCAATTCCTTGGGAAGTCGTAGCTTGGGAGGGGTCTAGACCCTCGTCACGATCCGTGCGGATTGCTGGCCTTGTTGCTCCACATTTGCCTCACCTCTACGCAGGGGAGGTACTTTAACCAAGCGATTTCTTCCAGCACAACGAGTGCCGCAATATGGGAGCTGGATTATTACCCACACCTACACTAGAAGATCTACGTATGTCGTGCTGTGCCGCACCGGGTTTGCGATATTGCAAATTGCGGGTCGCTCAATGGAGTGCACAAGGCTAGACGGGCTGGTTGCGACTAAAGGTATGGGAAGGATGGTGAAGGAGATGGGCGCGAGGCTTGAAGACGTGATTCGACGGCGAGATGGAGATGCTCGTGCAAGGCTGCTCGTGCTCACCGCATATTCTAGTCCTGCGTGCGACGAAAAAGGACGAGAATCGCCGTGTCACGTTCCGTTTTCGGAGGCGTATGTTTTGTGTGTGTGGTACGCGTTGCGCTGTGTCGTTGACTAGAGATCTAGTTCATTGCGAGAATAGGTCTGGTGAGGCGGATTGTCGCGATGAGTATTGAGAGGGTAGGTAGCCTCGCCGAGTTCTGAGTTGGAGTTTAGATGCATGATCAAAACATTGCGATTACTATTACATGTAGCTAAAGAGCGTGTGCGGGGTATCATCATGTCCCCAGGAACCAAGAACTCCTTGCTAAACACGCCGAAGCTGGACATGTGTACTCATCAAACCTCAATCGTGCTGTAAACAGACATGTGAGAACGTTAAAAGTGCATTTTGCTCCGAAAACTGCCTCAACCAAATATCCGTCCCAACTTCATCACTCAGAAAGTGGCCGTCTCGAGCCTCCATCCTCGTCCGCAGCCCAGCGCTCCCGCTCTTCTGGCGTGGGATCGCTCACTGCGGTGCTATCGCTTTGGATCGTAGGCACATCGCTAGGTCCTCTGTTGTGCATGCTCGGTCTTCTGTCTGGCGGCGCTTGACTAGATTCTCTAGTATTAGCGATGACCTCGTCGATGTTGGTATTGAGCGAGGCATCGCTTGGACCGCGACTGTGAACTGGGTTCTGTGTAGGCGAGTTGACGCGCTCGAAGTGTTGGCCCCCCACTTGGAATTCCCCATCATCACCTGGCAGCTCGTGGATGATACCAGGTGTGCCAGGCGTGTTATTGCCAGAAGACTCGCGTGTCGCGCCTCGTCGTCGCGGCTTGGAAGATGTGAAGTAGTCTCGATCGCTTCGTTCGCTTCGTGGGGTATCCCCTGGCGGAGGAGGACTGTACAGTTCGGCTGGGGGACTTTCCATCTCGTTAATCGGCGGGAACATGACAGCGCCTTTGCCCTCTGTGCCATAGTAGCCACCCATGCTTGGCTTGGGCGAGGTCGGTGCCTCTGAATCGAGCTCTGAGACGCGCCGGTGCTTGACTTCGGCACCAGCTGCTGTCGTGTCGATTTCTTGAGGCGCCTCCTTCTCAGCGAGGCGCTTCTGTTTTCGTTGCCTCTTCCGCCAGAAGAAGAATCCGAGTGCTGCGAACAAGGCAACTGCCAAGATACCCACGACTATACCGGCTATCGCGCCACCAGACAATCCTCCACCACCGCTAGTATCATTGTTTGAATTAGAACTATTGCTAGGATTTGGTGGCGTGTAGTCTTTCGGAAAGGTGGTGACGAGATGCTCTGGGGGCATAGGGTCGGAAAAGTTTGCGGGTGCAATCTGGAATTGACCGCGGTCGTAGTCTACAATGAGATACGCCTCCTGTAAGAGCGCTCTTCCAAGAATGAACACCCCAGTCGGCGATTGTTTGATTGGGAAATATCTTGTCGCATTGTTGAAGATTGGTTCGCTGGCCTGCAGATCGAATGCGGCGTATGGAAGAGTGATAGAAACCGATCCAGCACTGCTAACACCTGAATTGATCAAGAACACCATAGACGCATTCGTTCGCTGATTGTTATTGTGGGCTGTTTCATCGACGGTGTACATATTTCTCGTTTTGTCGTATGTAAGTTGAAACTGCTCGGCAAACTTGTCGCAAACATCCTTAGGGAGCCAGAGATATGGCAATGTAGAGTCGATCGTTGCTGGAAATTGACCGTCCGACGTGAATGACAAGGTATTGGTATCGAATCTTTGATCAGGGTGATATGTTATAGATTGTACGCCAACGACCAGGCTATTGTTGCCAGCGTTGGAGAAGTGGACAGTTATATTCTGATCGGTGAATCGGGATTGATCGTATCCACCAAGTACAAGACTTCCAAGAACACCTTTACTATTGTTTCCTATGAACAGTCAGACCTGCGCGACACAGCGATAATGATTTCCTGCATCCATATGTGGAACAATATTGAGGCTGAAGGTCAGATGAGCATGGACAAGACTTACGATAGGAAGCACCTGCCGTGTAACCGTACGAGGTGCTAGCCGTCCCATTCTGATCCTCGAAGTTGGTGAGGAAAGGAGCTCTATTTTCCCCACCTGTATTTACGGGAAGAGCTGCGAGTCCGAAAGATCCCATGTAGAAGTCTGGAGAGGTACTTTGGACAACCCATTGCTCCGTCAACACCCAGCTGTTGGGTCCGGCTTGTCCGAGTCCAACATGGTCGGTTCCCCAGGTCCCATTTGGATTGGCGTCCGGATATAGCTGAAGGTTTTCGGCAAGAGGAATACTGAAGATACCTTTCTCTTGCCATGAAGTCGAAGAACTCGCTTCAAATCCCGAAGGCTGTCTTGAGGCAAAAGTCTCGACGCCGCGTCCTTTGGCGCATTCCGAATCGCACCAACTGGCTACCCCGGGCACCAAAGTTATGGCAGATGAAGTAGAAGGGAGGACCCTGAAATTTTGTCCATTGCTCGCATTTTCCCCGTCTCCGCCAATATTGATGAAGAAGGTTGACCAACTACCGTCATTTCCATCAAAATCCGTAGTAGCTTGGACTACCTTCGGAGCGGGGATTACGGTTATGTTCGCATTGTCAGCGCGTTTCCTGAAGAACATCGTAGAGTGCAGCTCATGGCTGGAAGAACGTGAAGAAGAGAAGAGAATGGAGGACCACTGAATGATGCAAGAGAGAGGCGCAAGTTAGTTGAGACGGTCTCGGGGACTAGGGCTGGAGTGACAAAAGCTAATCAGCCTCGTGAGACACACACAACTGAGCTAAGATAGATTGAGATAACAGTGAGCGGTCGCCCGACAGCATGCAAGATACGTAAGCTCTCAACGGGATGTGGAAGCGCTCGTGTCAAGCTATGACACGAAGCACCGATCGAAGATGAACAGCCCCGAGCAGCGCTCGCCGAGGAGTTCTTGCTTTTGACCCAATCGACCACCGTCGTGCCACAGCGGGGTAGATATTGGGAGGTCTTGCAGTGGGATGTGGGAGCACTCGCAGAGACGCCGGCAGTTCACTGGACAGCCTGGCCTCAGGCGGCAGCGTGCTGCAGCATCTGCGCCCCATCGTCCCAAGCTCATTGGGGGATAAATGGAGCAGCACAGGGTTGCCAGGGCTCTGGACTGCTGGAGGTGAGATGGCGCGAGGTATGAGGTGGTTGCAGCTTGGGATGCATACATCGCTGCGGTGGCTGGACGTGATCGATTCACCGCTCACTAACGCTGCCCCTGCCGCGCTCTGTCTACTATGGCCCAATTAGGGCTGCCGTCCGACCTTACCTCAGCGCTGTTAGCGCCACCACAGTGACCGGTCGCCCCGCTTTCCGAACCCCAAAGCTGGGACCTCACGTGTCTAGCAAACCACTCAATGGTTCATTACGAGCCGTACCATGAGAGAGAACGCTCCTGATCAAGACAGCAAGTATTGCTTGTGCAACCACACTCCGCAAAAGCAGCCATTCTGTGCAGCTCCCGAGTGGGCACCAATGTGCGCGCGAAGATATCAGGCCCGGGCCGTTACTGGTCCAACTCCCCACTTCTTTGGCCCCAGGAATACGACACAACGCTGTCCCGCCCACCATCAACCTTACAACGTGCATCATCCTATCCGTCGCCATCGATGGCCGGATATATGGGCCTAGCCGCGATGGGCAACTGGCTAGCTAGATGCGTATCCTGCGTCGTCCCCTGTAAGCACTTCCTGGCAGCAAGTCATGGAGAGACATGGATACTGCTCAAGCTGATTTTCGAGGCCAGCCCACCATTCAATTCACCCATGCCCGACCGTGCCTGTGCCCAGACGACCCGAGAGAGCCGATGCAACGCCGTAGCTCGCGCCCATTCCGCGCGAGTCTTGGAATTTGTCGTTGTCTCTGCCTCTCACGTTATCCTACGACATGGCGCTCTGGACCTTTTACTTTTGCCGGGAACCCTCTTCTCCAATGGGGATTAGTGAGGCTGGAAACTCAGCATTTGACTTGCCCTGGGTCAGGCCGAGCGGACTATGGACTGGATGGAGTCCAACTGGCTCGTTCTCTGCCTTCTATTCTCCGCTTTGGCCATGGTCATCATCACCCAGGCCCGGTAGGTAAACAGGATCCCGGAGTGCAGTTTGCCTGGCCCAGCCGCGCCGGCCAGCTCAATGATACTTCCTAGATCTGCAGCCTGTTGGCTAGCACCAGCGCTTCTCTTATAGTCATGCGTCGGTCCGCTGACTGCTCGCACCTTCCTTTCGCTCAGATTTGCATTCCTAGCCCGTCGTTTCTGTGTGGTGAGTTTCTGTGTTCCTTTCAATTGCGGCATAGTAATGTTCTGTTATCGTCTCAATTCATCATTATGTCGCACAGTTTCACTACCCTCTTCTTGTGTTACTGTGTAGTCCGCTTCCTGTTTCTTGTCAAACGGTAAGGACGGTATATGGTCTATACTGCTGGCAGCTTTCCTTCTTCAGCATGTCTTTCATCACGTGCAATCCTGACACCCTTCAGCTTGTGGCCGCCTGGCACTCGTTCAGCTGGCGTAGCATCCGTTCGCTCCCATGATGCGCAGCCTCTGGCCCCTCTTGGCCATTGTCAGTTCCGTCGTCGCTCAGAATGCTTCCTTGGCGGCGTTAAATCAGCGTCCAGGGGCATCGACCTCGAAGAAACCTGATGATGGGTACGGCTACAGCACATTGAAACCACCCGGCTCCACGTGTGCAGCAGTGACTGTCACTGAGGTAAAGGATCGAACGAAGACGAAGACCGAAACGGACACTCGCTGGGCTACTAAGATAACCACCCGGACTCGAACATCCACGGAAACAACGACTTGCTACGAAACAGTCTATAATACGACCACGTTGTGGGATACAACGACCTATTGGAATACAACGACCCATGTAAGAAGCCACACGCCCTATTTGCTCTTTACATCTTTCTCAATTGCTAACGTCGCATAGTATGATACCCTTACGACTACAGATACTATCACGAAGAATAATACTCTCGTAGGTGTACCCTTGTGATCGACACTGCAGGTACTAGCTGACATGGGTAGACCAACACCAAGACCGAGACTAGCACGATACATGACACTACCGTATGTATAGTATGCCATTGTTCATAGATCCTTGCTAACATATCTCAGACTGAACATGATACTACGGTAAGTCTCTGTCGTCTGCACGTGTCAAATCTTAGCACGGTGGCTCGTGCCAGTGCTGACGCTCTGATTGCTGTGCCCTACCGCCGCTATCCCTTCTTGTCCTTTGACTTGTTACTGATTGCTCGAATCATTCGCTAACTCGTAAATTAGATCGACACAACAACGGTTGAGGAGACCGACATTATCATCAGCACCTTCTTAACGACAGCGATTAGTACGTTCGTAACGACGGAGCTGTCTATCAGCACGTACATCACGTCGTTCACGTCGTACATCACGTCGTATATTCCCACTACGATTACTGGTATTACACTGCTGCCTTTTCGAATCTCTAGATCCATACTAATTGGATCAAGCACCTGGTACCACTTTTACATCATGGATAACTACGGTCATCCCCACGATCATCACTTCGACGACAACCGAAAGTGTACCATACACAGTGACATCTGTTTACACTCCTCCTCCGGTTACTGAAGTCATCATCACGACTGAGTACAGGACAGAGACGGACTTGACTGTTAGCACATATTTTACCACTAGTACCTATGTGTCGACGCTCACTTCGTACATCACGTCCTTCATTCCGACTACAATCACGCTGCCAGGCACAACCTACACATCATGGATTACCACTCTGGTCCCAACCATAATTTTGTCGACAGTAACGGAGAGCATTCCATACACACTCAGCGTCCCTTACACTATCACTGCGACGGAGACAACTGTTGAGAGCGTTCCTTACACGGTTACGGAAATCAGTGTCAGCGTCTCCACTTATCTCACAACGGTCACCTCGTACATCACATCGTTCATTCCCACAACGGTAACTTCCTTCGTCCGAACGACCATTACGGAACCTGGAACTACCTACACATCTTATGTCCCAACCACGATTACCTCATGGAGTACTATCATTGTCCCAACAACAATTGTTTCGACCACGACCGAGAGCATCTCATTCACAGTCACATCAACGCAATTTGTCCCAACTACAACTGTGGAGAGCGTTCCCTATACCGTCACGACTGTGGAGAGTGTTCCCTTTACAGTTACTGAGATCAGCGTCAGTGTGAGCACGTACGAGACGACGATTACCTCATACATAACCTCGTTCGTTCCGACGACAGTCACAGTACCGGGGCCAACAGTGACGTCCTTCGTTCCAACGATAATTACGCAGCCTAGGACTACGATTACATCTTTTGTTCCTACTACCATTACAGGGCCAGGGACCACAATTACCTCATTCGTCCCTACTACTATTACCTTGCCAGGAACTACAATCACTTCATTCATTTTAACCACGATTACCGGACCCGAGACCACGATAACGTCCTTTGTCCCGACGATTGTACCGACAACCATTATCTCGACTACGACTGAAAGCCTTTCACTCACGGTAACAAATACTCGATTTGTTCCTACTACCATTCCAGTCACCGAGACACAGTTTGTCACCCAGACGGTGGTCTTAACCAGTGTCAGCACCATTTTGTCTACAATAACGGTGCAAGGACCAACAACGACTTCAACTACAACTTTACCGGGTACAACTTCAATCATCACTACCACGCTTCCGGGACAAGTTGTGACTACAACACTCAGCCTCCCAGGAACTACGACAACGCTCACCACTACCCTCCTAGGCACGACTACTACTAGCACAGTGACTCTGCCTGGAATCACTTCGACGATCACAACCCAGCTTCCTGCGAGCACCATCGTCTCTACGATTCTGTCGACGACCACCTTTACTACCGTGCAGACGCAGCTTGTTCCAACGACGATCGTCCAAACCGTTGCGCCATCCTCTACCCGCATCTCTTCAGCTTCGATCTCCTGTACGAGCGCATGTCAGATTGATGTCACTGCAACGAGACTTGGGTATCCTGGACGTGTCATTGTCAGCACTGTGACTTACCCAATCACAAGTGTTGATGTCTACACCAACACTCTTGGGCAGACCATAAGTGCAAGGACCACAACAAGAACTGTACCTCCGCAAGCAACGACCCTTACCTGGGTGCATTCTAGCGTCACCTTGACTTACCCAACCGTGTATGCAGCTTATGAAGAGTACAGCCACATCACAGTCGAGCCCGTTGGAACTGTTTGCTCGAACGAGACGCTTAGTTTGACACTACCAGCTCCAACCGACTATACGTCGCTCATCATCCCAACGGAATCGATTCCAAATACTGCGGTTGCCCCACCACAGCTCGTGAACTACCTGAACTCGCTTCCAACCGTCGTCGCACAATTAGGTCGTCCAATCGGATCGGGGGCTTGCGACCCTATCATTGGCTCTACGAAAGATCTGTCCACTTCAACTCTACCAAGCGTGACCTATCCAACTACAGTAGCTGCAATCGATGGGCCAACAACCAACTATCATGCAGCACCAGACTTGGAGCCAACATTGAGTTCCTCTGCAATCTCATCCGCACCTGCAAGTAGCACCGCCACACCTGTTCAAAGCAGCAACCCTCCGCCATCCTCGTCGCCTCCAGCTCCGTCAAGCTCAAGTAATACCCCCATTCTTTCTTCTGATGTGCCGTCAGAGACAAGCAGCGAGACTCCTTCTTCTAGTAGCGAGCCTCCTGCATCTTCTGGACCCGGACCATCATCCAGTGCGTCCTCTTCCTCAAGCAGTGCCGCTGACTCTAGCTCCTCAGCTCCTCCACCCTCATCAACCCCTGAAGAAAGCTCTACGCCGCCTCCTTCATCTGCGGCTTCCTCTTCGAGCTCGGAGGAAGCTACTTCGGGTACGCCTCCCGCAAGTTTTTCTTTCTCGCCCTCTTCGTCTGCTTCCAGTAGCTCGATTGAGTCCGAAGTTTCAAGCTCAGGTGTCGTCTCGTCTGTGAACCCGCCTTACCCGTCTTCAGGTACATCGTCAATAACGACAGGAACTGGCACCTCCGCGGCGCCGCCTCCGTCATCGAGCGTACCGCCTCAGGTTTCCGGCGCTGCGGCACATGCTAGGGTCCAATTTGGAGGTATTGAGGGCTGGCTCATCGGAGCGGCTGGTGTTGGACTGGGCTGGATATAATAGGACGAGAAGCTTTGAGGAGTATTTGAACTTCTAAATTCTGCATTCTGATGCGCGGAAAAATAATGTGTTGTATGCACAAATAGCATGTTTGGGTTTAATCACTGATACCACTACTGGGCGTTAATGTTAATACATCTATCTTTCTCTAGAAACCCTCCCAACCCGGATCTGGCGCAACTCTCGTACACGGTATCAAATTGATTCTGATTGCCAATGCTGCAGCTGCTCGACGCTGTGGGCCTCTCATCCTTACACATCTTTACATGCATCCAGATCAATAGCAAGGTCCCAATTCGCTGGGGTTTGAGCATACAGGTCAGGGCCTTGAAGGGCCGTTAGTATCGGTGTAGTTGCTAGTGATCGACTCCTCGCCTACCCTAATCTGTTGGCTTCTCCGGCCGAGTTCCAAGATTCCAGGATTTCCCACATGCACGTCGGGCCCGTGCGCGGCTAACTCCGGTACGGCCCACCTGGTGCACGTGGCGTTGCACAAAGTCTATTTCGACCAAGCATTTGCCAGTTGATTCGCATTAGCTCTCCAGCCTTCGCTACTCTAGGCGCAATGCTGTTTGTTTTTCTTGAGAAGGCTGCTTATTTGCATATACGTGACGTGTTTCTCAGCCTTCTAGTCTTACCGTGCGTGTGGCTGCGTGAGTGGGCGGGGCAGATGGAGGTGCGCGGGTCGATGCGGCAAGTACCAGTAGGGTGGGGTGGGTGTGCATCCACGGCGCTTGTGACGAGGTCGTGATTGAAGAGCCTCGATGTGGGAAGAAGAGGAAGGACGACGCGATCTCAGGCGGGCTGTGTGTTCGCGAGACAACAGATAGGCGGCTTTGAACTCTGGCCTATGGAGCTCGTAATCAACCATGCCACATACACCTACGCACCACTGTTGCATCTTCAAAGTTTTTACATGAAGCTGTACAGGCAGCGAAGGCACAGAACCAAGGATATTGAAAATATCCGGGTTCAGTACATATAACCATCGGCAGACTATCGATCCTAAGTTTTCCAGCTTCTTCCTTCATCCGTTGAACAGGCGCTCACTGGGTACAGCCTATCCATCGTGTCTAGCTGCTGCTGCTGCCTGACATCTTCGCCGACATTTATTCCCTCTCCCAGAGCTGGAAGAGTGGGCTCATCACGTCTCCCTTCCCCCAACACAAGCCTTATGCGCCGGAATATAGAAGAACTCCATAATTCACGAATGACAGGAAGCATGACTGGCATGCAGGCATTGATGATACCTAGTGTGGGTTCCAGAACAGCCCATTCCCATAAGACTGCAGACCCGTAGGTGAAGTCGCTGAAGTCTATCTTCGGAACGTACAAGACTCTCAGAACACCAATCACGCAGATCCTAGTGTCAGAGATCAGTGGTTGTTGTCTGCATTGAGCATCGTGAATACTGACACAGCTCCAAGGCTAAAGGTAGCAACCAGCCCAATTTTCCTCGCGAGCGGAATACTTAGACCCCATAGCATCGGCATGGGCATCAAAACAAGAATGCGTCCAATATGACATTGAAGATGGCACCAGCTAAATTCACAGGTAGTATTCTGTTGGAGCACTTCCCGTCTATCGTTTTGTTCCAGTTGTACTGTATCGGTGTACAGAACGCCCATCCGATAATGATTGGCGGGACACCGTACATTAACGTGACTCCTATCGTACATCGACACACCTTCCGGAATCAAAAGCTTGGAAAAATAACCAAGTATAAGTGTAAGATCGATAGTCGAGCTGATGCCATCGCGATAACCCAGACTGGAAACAAGGCTGAGAAGAGTAAGAACACACGGCTCCTATGCTCCGGTGGTAAGTCCCAAATGTGCGATCCGGCGCCGGCCCAATGCACATCTAATAGAGAACGGCGTTAGATTCAAGAGTCACAGCTTTAGGTTTCGGTAGCTACACATACCCAGATACAGGATAGCTACTAGTCCGGCGCAGAACAGGAGCGCAATGAAGATTGCATAGTCGTTCAGATCGAGATGCTTTCCTTGTATGGACCGGGCTCGTAAACGCAAGAGGCAGAAGATGATTGCGAGATACAATATTCCTGGGGGTCGAGACGGTCTGCGTGCAATTCCCAAGTGGCCTCTATGATGGTGGAGGACAGTACAGTCTTGCCACATCCAGCTTGAGTCAACGCTGTTAGCTTGAAGTTCTGCTATCAAAAGCTCGGGAAATTGCTACTCACGATTGCCTTAGAGCCACAGAAGTCCTGGGGATCTCACCCACTTGCAAAATTGATTGGATTCCAAGAACCAAAGCCCAGTTCCCTGCTGCCGCGTACGGATGGCGTTGTCAAAGTTTACTGATGGATCAGCAGTGTTACAAATCCATTCAAGTATACTTAACCGCTTTTCCACCGCATCACTAGTTTGCAACATGTTTTCAAGTCTATCTAGCTTCGAGCCGTGGGAAATGTGGATTGTCTGCACATCATTTCGAAATGAGCTTATAGCTTTGAGAATTCAATTCCCTGTCTCCGAGAGCTCAGATTGAGATTTGCTGATGGCCGAGATCTCATCTGCTGAGGCGGCCAGCACAGCACTAATCTATTAGCTTCATCACCCAAATGAGCAAACAAAGCTTGGCGAGTCAACGTGAGTTACTCAAAAGCTCTCATTACAATCCATTACTATGCCGTGCTACTTTAAGCGACCATTACTTTGTCTATTAGAGTTTAGTAAAGTTAGGTTAGTAGTTAACTGCTGTGTATGACGCAGAAAGTCGAAATTTTCTGCTGTCCCGGGGTACCAGCGGTCCTGTCGGTAGGTGTTGGCGATGAACCTTAGCTTCATCACATGATTGGCGAATTGTACATACCATCCGTCAATTGACAACGCAGATGTAAATATGTCCATACAATACTGTACTGTTGTTATAGTATCCTGATGCTAACGTTTCTTGAACGGCCACGCAACACAGCGTTTCCATAATTTTCTCTCCACATCCATCGCCTTCAAAAACTTGTCCATCTTCTCATCCATGCTTTTGAGTTTGGAATGACAGCTCGTGAACGTTTCACAAAGGATTGACGTGTTCTTGAAGCTTGTTGTAGACCTATCGCCCTTCTCCAGAAACGCCTTGAGCTGCTCCAGAACACTCACAAGCGCTTTCAGTTGAAAGTATAGGTCTTTTGAATCACTACTGCGTTCTTGACGGAGCCGGTGTATACGTCAATCTTATCTGCGATCTGAATCGATAGACTGATAAGTCCCACCACACTTGTTGCTGCGCTCAATGGCTCCATATTTCGGCACGAGGATCTTCGTTCGGATGCCTTTTCACGAAAGATATGGACTGAAAAGCCAGGAAATGTGGATTTGGAGGCCAAAGCCACTCAGAACACAAGAAACGAATTGGGATAGGGTTTGGAGGATACTAGAAGTCGTGGATTTGGTGTCTAGGAGCGATGCTCGGTCTACGTGTTTGCTTCATACCTGCTGGAGGGTGCGTAATTGCGAAACGAGGACTGAGCGCCCCATCGATGCAGCAAACACAAGCTGTCGTGTAGCAGCATTGAGAATATTATAGCACGTGTGCCACTTTGCAATGGTTGCCTGTTGCTGCAACAAGCGGAATCCAGAGCCTATGGCAAGTAGCACAGCGTTGCAGCCGGTATCAGCATGATCAACAAGCGGGATTTGCTACCCAATGAACAAACTAAAGCCTGGGACGAAACCTGGGCATAACGCCACACAGCCAATGTGAACCTTTTACTGGCTGTTCAACCTGAGAAAATCCAGAAACGGACGCACGTGCATGCGAACTGCAGGGCCGTCCCGCACGGAGCGTGGGGGCTGCAGCCACAGTCATAAAGGATTCGGATCGCAAACTGGAACCCTCTCGAATATTGCATGGGCGCCTATTCAACGATTCTCATTAGACTGCATCAGCACACGAAGAGGTTCTGACGCCATTAAGCCATTAATGCACTCAGCCTCATACATGTAATTCTGTAGATGTTTCTTTCCTTTGTCATATGAAAAGCAATCTTTACGAGGACATGGGTTTTTCCTCTTTTCTGGACGTCTTGTCTGCCGTCTATCATAGCCGATATGCCGATGTACAAAAAATCTGTTTGTCTTCACACAAGAAGTTTTCAATCATGCGTTTTTGGAGGACATTACCTATGTAATGTCGGTCAGCTGAACATATCCGAAGAGGCATTTTCTGTCAATTACCTAGGTATTTAGGCAAAGAGATTAGGCTATGGTAGTGCTACGAGGTTACGGAAGCAAACAGAGACACAGAAGTCAATGAAGAAGTTAGCATCCACTTGAGGGATATTCTATTGACCCACTGTAAGAATCGCGGTCGTGAACTCCGTTGCGTAATCGACACCCTAGGACACGTCTTCTAAGATATCGATTCGGCTTCTATACTCACCCTTCTCCGTTCGCATTGACGCGCTCGCTGCTAAGATACTCCTAGAACCCAACCAGATGTCCTACGAGATCCTCGACTTCGTTTCTGAGACTAAGAAACGACTCTTTTCTCGAAAGATTGGCTCTACTGTAAACTATGAAGCCACTCTAAACTTTGACATACATCCCGAAAAGATCCTTAGTTGCACCCATCTCCTTCCGAGCTAGTACGATGTCGATGTCAGTTGCGCTCGGAAGCGAACCGTCGTTTTTGCGAACAAGAAAATGGAAATTATCTATAGGAAGTGGGCATAAGTTAAGAAACCTAGGTTGAATATTGAGACTCGCTAGCAAACTGCCGCTTTTTCTCTACGGATAGATTGGAGCCGACGTCCAAGAGCTCCAGTAAACGATGATAGACCGATAGTTCCATTCTTGAAGTTGAATTTTGCCGGGAAAAGGACTTGATAATTGCCAGGAATGATTTCAAAGGCTTTCTGATTGGACTACCAACCCGTGAAAGCATTTATAACGTCCATTGTTTGGCGACAAACACTTCGTCCATGAGTCAGTGACCAGAGTTTGATTCAACAAGCAATCTAACGAAGATGGGATTGTAGAATACGACTTGAAAGCCGGTTTTTCAACGATTTTTCAATGTGAGAGGACAATATTGATACAATCCTGATTATTCGAATTGAAACTTGACTTCCACTACGCGAAGCCTCAGCCTTCTCCATCTCTTCGTTACCTAAACTGCTACAATATTACATACTTAGATCAGATGAAAACTGCTCAGACAAATACCAGTATTAGTAACAATGTTTGATCATCTCCAAAACAGTATCGCAGCTTGTCCGATCGGATTCTGTCGATTACCAGAGCCTCCACGATTGCTCACCGAACACTAGGCTCAACGCCTTCGAGACCTATACACACATGACCTATCCGTAGTAAGATCATAATTAACTAGATAGAAGAAATATTAATCTAAATAGTGCGATCACTGCGAGTCGGAAGTGAGAGTCGTGAGGGCGGCAAATAGCGAAAAGACCAACAGCTGCCGAGTTCCACTGGCAGTCAGTTTACCCGCCATCGTCACCACCTGGTGACAGTGTGGTTTACACTAGTAGCTATCATTAGGGCCACATACTCAGTGCTACCCCAAAAATCGTATATGCAAGAACTGTGTTTTCTAATCAGAAGAAAGTATGAGAGTCGAGCAAAGTTTGCGCAAGAGGAAAAGAGGAAGTCATTCAGAATAGCGTCCGTCTTGACATACAAGTGGATAACAATTTAAAATGAATTGTCCTAATCAAAATGCAACAGCTTTGTCCAGCGCATAGCTCCTCTTACTGCCACCGAGCGTAACCCACAAAGTCAGCGGATCCTTCCCAACTTGCTCCTTTGTAGCTCCTGCTGCGGTCGCAATTGTGCTAGGTACAGTAACCGGAATCGCCGTTTCACAGTTAGCGTTAGCTGCACCGACAGTAACAGATGTAATAGATTTGCGGTCATCCGAAAGCGTGTATACAAGACTCGGCGCGCACTCGTCGCGGGTCTTGCGGGCGATGACGGCTTTGGCGATATCATCGTGTTTGAGTGTTATTACAGGCCAATTCGTTCTGCATAGAGTGTCAGTATCATCTCGACGTCCCACTACAATCCGCTAGTAGAAGAGTGTAGACTTACAGTCGTATGAACTCTCCAACTACGCTCTCGGTCCAAGCCATCATCAAACTCCACTTTTGTGTCTTGCCCAACAGCGTGATGGCAGTGGTATCTGAAACACGCAAGTTGGCTTGATGGAACATATACGGATCCCACCTCATGCTTAGGAGATACTTGGTGTTCACGCTCTTCTCGTACTCCAGCTGCGCGTTGAAATCTCCAGAGCCGCCAGCGATGGCCTTCCACTCCGTGTTCACACAGTCAGGGAGATCACAGTTGTAGTAGATACTCGATCCAAATCTCCCAATGATGAAGGCCCCCGTATAACCGTTTTCGGCCACGGAGGTGAGGATGGGGTGATAATCAGACTTCCTGTCTGCACGTTCCATCAACACGGGTCTCGAGTTATCGCCGACTGCATGGATGATCTTGTTCTCCACCCATGCTCGAATAGCGTCTCCATTGTGGAGACCTGTGATACCAGGTGGAATGAGGCCGTTTGGCGAGAAGTGGGAGGCAGATGTATCGTCTGTGAAACCGACGCGCTTGAACCACTCTTGGTTCCATTGCATCTCTTTAACAACATCTGCATATGTCGCGTTCGTTTGATCTTCATGCGTGAAGGTGTGAGACACGTGGAAGAAAGACATCATGTTGGTCTTGTCCGCGAAGTAGACCTCTAGCGCATCGAGCTGCGAGCATTTTAACGACCAGCTGTATGTTTTGAACTTCTTGTTCCATAGGTCCTTGCCGGTGCCGATCGGTTTATGATATTCTGGTGGTCCATCGATCTGCGCATCGTGTTCGACGCCTTCTTGTGGGTTGCAGAGGGCTGGATCGTTGTCATAGTCCTTCTCTACCGCGGCTTCAATGTTGCCGTTTCCGTTATGGCCGAGTTCGATCATGTAACTCGAGCCGGCTGGAAGGCGGCTGTTGATGTCTTTCATCCATGCCACATGCGCTTTGAAGTCATCTGGTTTGATGCGATAAGCCTTGTTCGTCTGGTAGAGCTCGGTCTCTACGAAGACATCGTCGACTTGCGTATTGAAATACACGCGTCGGAAGCCGAGGTAGACTCCACGAGTGATCCAGTGAATCCAGGCATGCGACAACAGTGCAGAGGAAGTGTATGTATCTGGCGCAAATTGAAGGAACCACACTTGCTGTTCGCGACCGGATGGGAAGCTGTTTATGACTGCTGCTGTAGATTTCGACGTCCCAACGAATTGCGCAATCTCTGTTGCAAGAGTGCCATTCGTGATCTTTGCTGGGTACTTCGCGATACTGGCCGTACTCATCTGTGCATTCCTACATTTGTGTCAGCCACAGCTTCGCTGCTGAAGAAGTCACACAGCCTACTCGATGATGTTCGCAGTCGCGAACGCTTTCCCGTTCGAGATAGCAACAGGTACATCACTGACCACCTTGCCTCCGCTACTCTGCACCCCAAAGTCCGCACTTGGCCAAGCATTCAGACGCACAAGTCGCACCCCAAATGCATCCTGATATTTATACAGCTCTTGCCATTGCTTGTCGGGCAGCACGCTTTTCCAATCATCGCTGCCATCATAGTCACTTGCGCTGACTGCAACAATGCCGCCGAAATTTCCAGCATCTGGCGTGGAGTTCAGCTGTGGGAAGCCCGCCCCTGGTAGAGAGAGGTCGACGACTTGGTATGGTATTCCGTAGCCCTGAAGTATTAGAGTCGCAGACGACGTGGCATTTGGCTCACGCGAGAGGATGAGAAGCGTGCTGTTGATGGTTACCGCTGCTATTGCGGAGTTGACCAGTGTGAAGACCGCAGCCACAGTACCGATGTTGACCGGTATTCTCCAGAGCCGTGCCATTCTGACCTTCCAGGGTAGCGCTTCGACGAGACAGACTTGCAATGCTCAATTCCACAGTAGGTCATCTAGGATGCAGTGGGGTCACAAGCTTTTTATGAGGTCGCAACGTCCACGCGGCTCTTCCCACATTGTTGGACCCAGGCGTATACATTCATCAATCGCGTCAAAGCCCATTCGTTGTGGACGTACGAGATCATCCATACTCAACCGTGTTCAGCATGTGGTACGTCTACAAACACGCTGACTGCAACCTCCATATCCCGACAATGTAGCTTCGCGTCTACGTTTATATTGCCGTCATACAAATATAAGAAGCTTGGTGCAATATGTACATTGCGGCGCTGCAAGGCAGAGTACCGATCGACAGGGACCATATAAAGATGTTGCTCTCAATACCGGGCTGCCGATCGCTTTCGCCCCAGGTTGTTTGCAGCAGATTAATTCCCGGCTGTGGGGTAATCGATGAATTACCCGCAGCCGTAATCTGGCATCTCGGGTATCGGAGCATAACTTGAAAGAATGGATTGAGTCCTTCAGAGTATCAAGAACCAAGATTCTCGCGCTTGAACGGGCATATATTTACGACTAGAGTACAGAAGAGGACGCGCTTGTGCTGCAAGTCGATCGCTCGCGCTTGTATCCTTGGCAGTGAACTCGAGCTTAGCTGCTGAAACAATCGGATCTCTTCATCTGTCAACTGGAATGTCTCCAGGGTCACTAAAGGAGACAGCTACTGCTTTCCAGGAGTTCGCGCGATATAGCCTTACTCTATATTGCTAGCTGTGGTAGTCTCTTGAGACAACGACAGCGAAGAGCCGGCTACCGATGGAAGTATTCATATGGCCTTCCTCATGACTGATCTCAGAACCAACTTCTGAGATCTGTTCTGGCTCAATGATGAATTCCAGAGCCGGGAATCTTTATAAGGGGCCTGTAAGCACGTCCAGGCTCCAGGGCAGTTTCTCAGCATGAAAAAGCCCTGCCCTTCGTTCCGCCCACAATTCCTCATGCTATATCTCTACGAGTGTGATCCTACGAGCTTCCGCATGGAGCCAGGTGTTTATAATGTCAAGATGTCGTATTGGGACACAACGATGGCACCGATGCCGTTCTATGAAAAGTCGACAAATGCGAGGAACGCGAGCGGTGTTTTGAATAGTCGCACGAGGCCCAAACACACCGAAATGGCGGCGAGGGCGCTCTTGCAGGCTGTTCCTTGCTTGCCATCTTTCCGGTGCCGATTACAGATATCGCTGTTGAGGTTTTTGCGGGTGGGAAGAGGCGGTCAATTGACGGAGGATCGGTCGTGGTTACAACTGCGTTGTGGAGAGAAGCGCTTTCGAGACGAAGACCCTAGTTCCGACTTCCGATATCGTAAAGGTCGTTGCCGAAGTGACGTATTTGTCTATTGCGGAAGACATCGTGGTTGTGTCGCTGTGAAGAGTCTGCATCCGAACGACTTTGGAGGGATTTGCCAAGACGCCATCGGCGCTATAAGGTCCCGACTATGATTCGACCCATTACATCCCTTTCTCTAACTGATGCCGTACTTTAACACAATATACTTTGTCGCTTGACTCACCCTCGAAGGCCTCTCAAAGCTTCTACAACGATTTCTTGTTCAGCTTTGCGATCAGGTTCGAGCGCATTCCTTGGTTGCGATCATGAACTTTGCGGCGGGTCATGGAGGAACCATCTATCGAACGGTGATCATTGAAAAGTCATCTTTACTAGGCTCTTCTGTTTTCTGCCTTCCCTGTTTCCTATTTTGACTGACTTTGATGCAGTGCATTCGCTGAGCACAAAGTCGTTCTAAACCACCATGGCGTTTGCTGGATTCCCATGACGAAGTCGCGCGGTCGAAGGCTGTACTACTGTAGGTCCACCAGGATCTATTACCTAACGTCAAAGCCATTAAAACATCTGTTGAAACCCCGAAAAATGGGAATAAGGGCAATTTAGCGACGAAAGAAAACGTGCAGTTTTCCGAGCAATCTGGTCCTGCATGTTGAGCTCGAATTGCATAGGATAAATCGAATCGTCGAGCGTCGAGCAACGCGAAGCTGATTCACTGTCTATACACACGAATCGATTCTATATGGAATCTTCAGGCCTCGCTTCGCGCTCGGCCTGCACCGCCTTCGGGCACGTGTACTCAGGGGTACGGACGGTCCCTACCACTTTCGACCGACTCAACTGACTTGTTTACTCTCTCGCTCAAATATTGCTCAACTTCAGATTCTTCTTTCAAGGATCCAATATTGATATCACCCTGTGTCCAGATCTGTGCTTGGCGTACGAAGCATCTACGCACTTACGATCAAAAGCCGTCTGCAGCATTGCCCAATTGCAGAATGCCATGCTATCACTCTCGAAGTACCGGTATGGAACGCTCGCGACCGAGGGAGAAATCCGCCTCCTCGGACTTCACGCAGCATCTTGTTTCGAAGACCCACTGATTGTACGTTTTCGCGTGTTGAAAGGCATTGCGAAGAGCATTTACGAGTCGATCAAGCCTGATCCTAGCCGGAACTATTCGCTCGAATCCCCTGAGTGTATATACGTACCTCGGGCGGGCGCGTACGAAGCCATGTCGTACGCATGGGGGCTCGACGAGAAGTCTAAACCGATCTCCGTCGCAACAGAGAATGGTCTGCACGGGCTCTCAATCCATACAAATGTTGACATCATGCTGCGCCATTTGAAGGAATATTCGAGCTGGGCCACATCGTTCGATTGGAACAGCGAAAACGAAGACTCGGCAGGATCCTGTCGCTGGCTTTGGATCGATGCCCTTTGTCTTAACCAGGAGGATGTGATTGAAAAGGAGCACCAAGTCCAGCGCATGGGTGTAATCTATAAACATGCAAGCCGCGTGTTGATCTGGCTTGGTGCTGATGACGATGACAAGGCGACGGCGCACCAGGTTCTCTCAATGCTTTCCGGCTACCAACAGTGGAACGACCCAAAGTGGTGGGATTCACAAGTTTGGAAGAGGAGGAGGTATATCGAATCGATGAAACGCTTCTTAAGCCGTCGCTGGTTTCAACGCCGATGGATCGTTCAAGAAGCAGCACTAGCACCAGTGGCGATTGTGAAATGTGGAAAAGAAGAGCTAGGATTTACTTGGTTCGCACATGGCGTTTCGTGTATTTTGAGGAGATGGAAAACAGAACTTGGAGAGTATCAACAGATCGGTCGCACGTTACGAATCATGCAAGGATCGCGTGTAGGTCGACGAACAGTGCATGGTCTGCTTGGACTACTGACTGCTCTTCATACTGCGCAGTGTGCCGATGACCGTGATCGCCTCTATGCGCTACAAACTTTGCACCACACAGGAATTACGGTTTGCTACACGCTATCGGTACTGGACACATATCAGGATTTTGCTCGCGCCCAGATCGCTAGGAGCCCAGAGCTCTTGTACTATAGCGGTGCTTTCTCGTCGAACACCAATCTACTACCAAGTTAGATACCCGATTGGCGCACCAGTCCCTTATATGTCCCCTTTCCGACATACCATGGCATAACATGGCCTACTGGGTACATGGGCACCTACCCTCCAGTTTTGGTGTACACGGGATTAAGGATCGAAGGGCAACAGCTAACAAGGTTCACCCAAGTTAGCAGCTGTTCTCCTTTTCAGCTAACTCCGCTAGCTATTAATTACGTTGTACGGGACTGGTACACAAAACTTGGAGTGGACCTAAGCTTACCAACCGTCGAACATTCATTATCAAATAGGCTGCGCTATCGAGATACTCAGATTACTTTGTGTCGAGATTACTAAGTACGGAGAATACTGTTTGACCAGCTTGTCCTAATATATGAACAGTAATTCTATCAATGGAATACGGCATGTCAACAATTCCCCGATCAAGCAAAAGTTCGATCTGGCCCTGAAGCATGATAGGCTCCATCCTACGCGTGATTGGCGACTCTTGGGAATCATAGAAACATCCTCCTGGACGCTAACATCAAACGCCATTCTTAATAGTTCTGTCCAGTCGTCCTTGTTGAAACACCAGCATATTTCGCACCTTCATATGTCCTCGACATTTCACTAGGATTCGGTACAGGCCTTGCATGATGCGCGACATAACTCGTATCGACCCCTGCTCCAAATCTCTGACCAACACTTGTTTCGCTCAGGCTCTCCTTCGTCTTGTTGTGCGCCATGAACTTTCGGACTAGGAACCAGAGTAGCACGCCGATGAGGATTGCTGCTCCTGATGCACCAACTCCTATACCTATCTTGGTGCCTTTCTGCAATGTCTGCTTATGTCGCGGAACGTTCATAGGGTATTGCATTGCATATGCGATGTTGACAATGGCTAGCGTGGGTTTGCCGGTGCTTAAGACACTGGATGGGATTGAGCTCGCTCCTATTGTAGCACTTCCCGAGGCAGTCGTTCTTCTTGCGCTTCCTGGCACACTGTTTGTTCCAGTAACAGCATTGACGAGTGTATCTGGAATCGGAGGTGGTGTCATCTCAGCAGCGAGGGAAGAATAGCACGGCACTTGGCCTCCAAAATCGGTGCTCCAAAGCCAGTAGCTCCTTGATCAAACATTAGTATATCGATAAGGTAGAGTTTATTCCATTATATCGCTTACGAAGGACAGCAAGCAGTCCCACCGACGGTATGGTAATCCTTTGGGCAACCCGTAATGGTTCCCTGCGCCGGAAACGAGCTTCGCGGGAAGTCGATAGCGGCACCACCTCCTGGTCCACTTCCCGGTGCCTCTTTCCCATCACCACCATTTGTAGGGGCTGCCCCACTACCGGCCGTAGGTGTGGGACAACAGTCCGCTTTTGAGGATATGCATCCTACAACCGGTACCCACAGCGCGGTCGGCCCGTCAAGGATCGTGTACGCAGGCGTCTCGCAGTAGCCATTCAGTATGGCTTCTGCGCCAGAGCCCGAGTATGCCGGGACAGCGGCGTGCGTCGTTGTTTGAAGGACGCGGTCGGCTGGTAGAACAGTGACAGGTTTGTAGCTAGGCTTTGGAATTGTTGACGGCGTCTGCGATACGCCTTCGACAACATTTTGTGGGCGGTTGACCAGGGTTGGATTTGTTCCATCTAGACGGCTTATTAGAAGATGACGTTTAGGTTTTATCTTTGGGAGCGTTCGTACTTATCAGGCCATATGCTGACCAGCGTGGGAACAGCTTCTCATTTTGTTCCTCCGCTGGTGCCATTCTGTCCACCCGTTCAGATGTTTTCGGTTTTCTCTCACCGTGGCAATTAATGTACGAGAAATTCAACAGTGGCAGTTTAGGAAGGTATCTCTCGCAATGCAGGAGTTGTTTAACAGGTAAGGACAGCAACGCATCTCAAACCAGGCTGGCGTATGCCTCCATCTATAAACAGCCCCCAAGCCACCACGATCTTGTCCAATGTCCACATGCGTGGACAAGCCTTCAGCCTTCTTCTAAACGTCGCAGAGTTGTGCGAGCACGACAGTTAAACATTGGATGCCAATGGGTTCTAGATTGGGGCGCAGCCTTGGTGCTTTGCAACGGAGCCAAAGTGGCCCGTTCTTACGAACGATGGCGTTGCACAGCATTGGATTCGGACACGTTCTCGCTAAGGAGGGGTGAGGACGTGAGGAGATTGGTGAGTACGCGAGGGCGACTGGATGCGGTTTGGTAGCTGTTTTCAGCTCTTGGTGCCAAGACGAGAGAGCTGAATGTGACCGAATGGAGCGACACGCAAAGCCTGATCTATGAAACTCGAAATACCCCGGAGACGTACTCAGATTTAGTCCTATAGCAGTGCATCGGATGCTTGACAAGTTCCTACCCGATCCAAATTATGAAACTCCTTCTAGCCAGCTCACCAGGTCTCGATATCGAAGATCTTCGTGATCAATCCTTTCGGAATCGAGATCAGCTCTTGCCTTTTCGTCCCACGAAATCAATCCAGCAGCATACATATATTGTATGGCACCGCGCGGCCTTGGTACGTGCAATTGTGTCTGACGCTTGATTCCATAGAATCTTACTCGGTTCCCAAGAGAAATGCTCGATCCCTTCGCCGAGCTCCCTTTCAGTATTGCCTCGTCCACCGAGAATGTTACTAAATCCGGCCCAACCCAGAGGAGCTCAGTAGTATCGTCGTTTTCCATTCCGCCGTTTGATATGTTGACGATAGATGGTGTTAAGGACCCCATTTCGGGTAGATGCCCTTGCAGTTGCCACAACACGGGACAGGCTTCGAATGCTAGGGTTCCAACGTTCATAGCCCCATGAGCAATGAAGGGGATCTTCAATCTCATTGTCCCAACCGTGAAGTCCTTAAGCTGTGCAGAGGCTTTACGAATCACGATAGTCGCTTCTGCGTCGCCACGAAGATGGCGCGTCTGCAGATCATGAAGGTATGGTAGCGAGTACAGGTCCAATATCGTATCTCGGATTGGGACTTCAAAACCACCGTCTTCGAAGTACTGACCCCTCCAAAAATTGAACGCTTCTTGCACTGTTGCCCTTACATAATGATGTGTCTCGCATGCGAGCTTGAGATCGAATCCGCTGGAGCCTTGCGCTTGCTCAACCATACGTCCGAAATCTGGGAACACGGGTTCGGCTTCCTCTCGGATGTCGTATTCGGCACTAGTGTTCCAATAAACTGCTGGAAGCGACTCGCATGAATCTCTGTAGCCGCTGTTGTCACACCCATAGCTCTTGTCGCCAGATCCTCGAGGATGGAACCTATTCAATACCCTTGTCCGATCATGAGTCCAAAACCTTTCAGCCATTGCGTCCATCTTGACATGTATTGCTTCGATTGCGCGCGCAAAGTTTGCCCTCGAGATGTATTCTTCCTCTGCTTTCTGGTAAAACGCTTCTTTCAGCTCTTCATCCTCATTCTTCATGATCGTGACTCCAAAATGTTTCCACCATTGCACTTGGTGAATGTCCATTGCATGGACCGGGATATTTATCGACATATTTCCGACAGGGAACTTAATAGAAGGGTTTTCCGAAAGATGCCATTCTTCACCTATGTGCTGATGAATCGCTTCTTTCACGTCCTCGGTTTCATTCTGTATGAGTGTGACTCCAAGATCATCCCACCGTTTTCTTTGGCGATCATCCATTGCATAGACCGGGATATCTATCAACTCATTCTCGATAGGGAACTTGATGATAGGCAATTCCGCGCGATACGACTCTGGGCTTTCGAGACCTGAAGTGACATCTCCATGCTTCTCCCACCACTCTATCTGGTGAGCGTTCATTGCAGAGACGGGAACTTCAAGTATTCCGTTCTCATACAGGAATTAGATCGTACGGTGTAACTAAGGACGCTTGGCGGCGGACGAGTCGCGATTAGATGCCGAGTTCGTGCGTTCATGATCGCTCCACTTACGTTTTTTCATTCTGCTCTCAATGTAAAGATCAAAGAACCTAATCAGAGAAGATATTGATGGTGAAGATTCGAAACGTCAAAGTTCAATTGACCCCGCAGTGACAGCTGTCAAAGAAGCAAATTGATGCAAGGAGGTTGCGCCATGCATGCGCCGCGACGGATTCAGTAACCCGCAGCAAAGCCTAATCAATATAGAAGATCGGCAGACACCGGCACATAGCTTCTTTTAGACGATATATTTGCGCTAGCTTCATCGAATAATACCAAGCTATTGTCCAAATCAAGTTCTACTAAACCCACATTTTTCGGAAAGGTTCAAATGTGCAGGATGAACATAGAAACGTGATCTACCTAGGATAGCGCTTGCATGTTGAGAGGAAGTGACATGTACCCCTAGAGTATCATGACCAGGCCAAAGATGTATTCGAAATGTCTACCTAGGCTCCAGAGAGTGGAGTCACGCCAAACTCAACCTCCTCGACGTATACCGTAGAATTCCACCCACTTGTCGTGTCGCTCGACGTTATTCGTACCGTGTGTATGCTCGGACCTGAGATTGAATCCCATACTGTTCTTACTGATATAGTGAATGTCTACGCCTTTTATCTCATTCAGAATGTCCAAATTCGATGCTGAACTTGTACAGATCCGTCGAACAGTGTATTGGCATGAAGATAAAAGGTTTCCAGTCCCCGCCTCTGCACACAAATCTCAAATTGCTGAACGGAAAGTTGAAAACTAGGTTCCCCATCGCGAAATTAGTCTTCTTCCGTTCGTTTTCGTTATCGACCTCCTCCTAATCCGAGACCCCGTTTTCTGCGAGCCAGTCGAGGTATGAAGGCGCGGAGAGATCCCACGTAGAATATTGTAAGCCCAGCCGTGTGTCCCGCTGCCTTGAGCGGAGTACCTTGGTTCTAACAGTTCGCTGAGCTTTGCGCATGCTTTGTAGAACGCGCTCGGAATACTCTTCTTCGTCACTTCCATCACTCTTGACAGAACCGAGGTAATTGTCTTCGCTGTCGTACATCTCGCTTCCGGGCGGAGTTTCATCGTCATGATTCAGGTTCTTGATGAGTTCTTCGAGGGTATTTCCCCGAGCCATTTCAAGCTCTTCACCATCCGAGCTCTCGTCTGATTCAGAATAATAAATATCGATGGGTAAGGGTGGCGGCTCGCCCCGGTAACCCGGGTAAGGTATCATAAGCTTTCCGATGGAGCGATTTTCAAGATTTTTTTCCAGCCCGATTTGGCCGCCCACTTCGTCTTCTCAGCCTCAGAGTGCTCCTTTCGTGCAAACACCGCCGTCTCTTTCTGCTTTGCACCATGAGCGATAGTTTTTGCTGAACGCGAACTAGTTGCATGATGAATTTGGTCGTCTTCGCTCTTCCGATGGGTGGTATGGCGTTTGGGGAGGCGATTTCCTCTTTTCCTAATTTCTCCTGGTTTTCTCTGGCTTTGGCTAGTGCTGTCGTCTTCACTGTCATCAACCTCTTTACTCTCAGGTCTTCCAAGCTTTTTAGCCCATAATCGGCTTTCTTCTTCAGCCCACGAGGATAGCTCCCGCGTTTTCGAGCATTCGCTAACGGGTCTTACGCCTCTGTATGACTCTCGCTTAGCGATCCTGCCTGCTTGTTGGTTTGCAGCGCGCCTCGGTGCGGCTGGTCGTCTGCTCACAGACTGAGAAGGTTTCCGTTTCGCCATTTATGTGAGACTCCATGATTAAAACTTAACGAGTTGAGCTTTAAAAACCGGGTGAAGTATTGGGATATGTGTATGGAGGACCATTCTATTTTTAGCAATATTTCGACCCCGCAGTCTAGAGCGTGATAAGAGCAACCACGTGCTTGTAGTTGGGCAGCCACCAACGGAACGTGCTATGTCCATGATTCAAGAGGTGGTTTTGCAGATGCTGATTGGGGTCAGATAAGCCGGTTGTTGGAAGGTAACAATTTTGACCGAGTTCGGCTACCAATATCGCGTGTTGCGGACCAGGGGTCATCAACCGTCCTACTCCTGGCATTTCCTGAAGCGCTTCAGTAGTGTAGACGAAGCCCTACGTAAGTAGTGTTTGATCGACGAAGCGCTCAAATAAGATAGTCTAGCTATAGTATCGGTACCCCTTCTCCCAGTCCCACTTCGATGACATGGTGTAAGCGAGGCGAGGGGAGTCTAATCACTAGCCTTATTTGCTCACGAAGTTGAGTTTCAATTCTAATAAGACATTTACAATCCCAATATCGTAGGACATCGCGTCTCTCAGCTTGTCTTTCATCGCAGGATCCATTTAGGTAACTTTACTCGACATTCACACAACACCCTTGATCACATCAGCTGCCCTCTCAGCAACCGCGTACACCAAGCTCTGCAGGTTGCTCTGTGGCTCCAACGGGAAAATACTGGCATCTACCACCCGCAAATTGTTCACACCGTATACCCTCAACTGCTCATCAACGACACCACCTTTGTCCTTGGGCGCCATAGCGCAAGTCCCGCAAGAATGCCAGTTGGTCGCTGACCCAAGGCGGACAAGCTCCTTTGCTCTCTCGAGATCTCCATTCACAAATGCGGCGGGGTGATTCCGTTCTCCTTCCGGCTTGAGAAGCTTGGAGAAAGAGGGCGTAGCAGCAATATTTTCGATGTAGCGAACGTGTCGAGCATGGAGGTCAAGGTCTGCTGGGTGGGACAGATATTGATGGTCGATCGTCGGAGGCTGATCCACATCTGTCGAAGAGATATGCGAGGTACCCGTGGACAGGGGATGAGACAACGCAGCTATAACGGTGATGAAGTTGCCTTCGTGTAATTTGTTTCCACGAGGGCCAGGAATCGTGTCACGGCCTACAGTTGTGACCTGCGCCGGGAAGATCATGTA
This sequence comes from Lophiotrema nucula, assembly GCA_010015825.1. Taxonomy (NCBI): domain Eukaryota; kingdom Fungi; phylum Ascomycota; class Dothideomycetes; order Pleosporales; family Lophiotremataceae; genus Lophiotrema; species Lophiotrema nucula. The sequence continues at coordinate 141,409 of ML977365.1, forward strand.
CTGTGCTGTTCCTTCATCCTTCTTATGAAGCAAGGTCTTGAGAAAGCTTCGACGGGTCTCATCGAGCGGGTGAGTGACCCGGGGCTCAACTATGGTTTTCAAGATGGCATTTGCTGCTTCGGTGTCGGTGAAAAAGTCGACTGTGGGAAGGTACCCGAACGAAGTGACACCGGGGTCGGCAAAAGGCCCAGCCCTGTCCGTCTGATAGAGCTCCATCGCAGTTTTGAGAGCTATAGGATCTTGTCGCATGAGATTGTCGGCCGTGGGGACGCCATCTGCGGCTTCAAAGCTGATGCCACACAGAACGTGATCTTGAAGGTTAGTGCCAACAAAAGAGTTGGAGACTTTAACTTCGATACCCAGCGGCTGGAGGACATCTGGGTTACCAATACCAGACAACTCAAGAAGCTTGGGTGACCCAAACACACCTGCGCTGACGATAACTTCTTTCTTTGCGTACAGACGCCCGACGTTTCCATCTTTGGAGTAGAGTATGCTCGTTGCTCTTGCCTCATCCGATCCTTCAGCTGGCTCAAGCAGGATCTGATTGACAATTGAGCTTGCGTAGACCTTCAGATTTGGTCGATCTAGTACCGGGAGAAGGTAAGCGGTGTTGGATGAGTTGCGAGTCTTTGATGCAGGATCGATCGTGGACGCAGCGTTGTACGCTCCCGTAGAATGTCCATCAAACGGGCTCGCCGTGAGTTGATAATCTAGGGCCTCGAAAGCCTCCACCCAAGCCTTGCCAACTGGATTCTGGACGACGCCTGCGAAAGAAGACTTGATCGGGCCATTGCCACCTTGTGAATATTTCTCGGCCCAAGACACGTGCAGATGATCCGCAGTCTCCTTGTCTGGTAAAGTTATGCTGAAAGGCTTCTCGAGGTACGGCGAAAGGGCATTCCAATTCCATCCTTTGTTACCCAGCTCTTCCCACGCATTGATATTCGAGGCAGAAAAAGGTATCAAGGCCTGCACATTGACGCTGCTCGAACCACCCAAAGCTTTACCTTGAGTCTGCCCAATGCGACGACCCTTTAGTTCTTTCTGCGTACCGTCAGTATGAGATCGGCTGACTTAGTATGTGGGACGATCGTATAGCCCTCTTAGTGTTTTTGAGCTCGAAAAGAAGTGAGCACACACCTGCGGAGTTGTAGCAAAATTCCAATCCAATTCTGAACCTATTATCGCGCCCCAAAGGCCTGGAGTCGATGACCTTGGGTCTTTACTGGCATCTCCGCCGGCCTCGATAACGGCAACTGAGAGAGCAGGGTCCTCGGAGAGGCGGTTGGCAAGGACTAAGCCTGCGGTGCCGCCTCCTACTATGATGTAGTCAAATGCATCTTCATGTGCCATTTTTGTAATATCGATGGTCGATTCTTCTTCCGAGGCGAGCCTTGAGGGGTATATGATAGGAAGTCGCTGGATGTGAGACTGAAGATGGAGTTGCTATACAAGGTGTCGAGGCTGAGATTATATACATTCATGAGTCGCTATGGCTGGCCTTATCGCTCGTTGTGGACAGAAGCGGCCGTGCTGCAATCCCAACATAGCTAGCAATGTATCCACGCTAATTCCATTTATCGCACACCGATTTATCTCTAGACATTGCAGTCATGGTCTACGTGCGCATAAGCTGAGCATAACGGTTAGCTAAAGTGAGATGATTGGTTCCAGTACATACCGAAGCAATGTAAAGAGGCGTTTGCTGACAGCGGCCGATGCATAAGACTATCAATATAGTTCCACAATGACCGAAGCACTACGGACTGTTGGGTTCTTGTCAAATGGAAGGGACAGTTTATCGCAGATTCGCTGCCAGAGACTCGTTGCCACACGTTTATCCCTGGTTTCTAGTCTGCCTAGGTAATAAGAAAATGGGAATCGAAACATGCTCTAAAGATAGTCCAATAGATCCGAAAGGTAGCATGGACAGATTGGCAGCGGTATGGTCCCGAAATCCCAATGTTGAACAACAGTATTCACCGGCGCGAGCGGTGAGGCGCTTAGACCTTTCAGCCTCTGACTGTCAGCATACAAAGTGGAGCAAAGAAGTAATCACATTCTAAAAGAGCATAACCAGAAGTCTGGACACGTACCTGCGCAGATATACTGCCGCCAGCTTATACTTGTTTTAGACAACCATATTCGGCCGTAAGTGTAGACGCTAATCACTCTAAACTGCCTCGAAACAGAGAGAAGTGTGCAAAGAAGGAAACCAGATTCTTGTGCGTACCTAGGTAATGGATCTTTGGGTGAAGAAATTCCAGGTTGCTGGGTGCGTGGCCGAGCTTAGTCAGCCTTTTCAATCTCCACTGCCGATCTGGGAAGGTTTCCTCGATCTGATTCGCCTCGGCTTGTGCACCCTCGGCTTCTCAAACACGACACATCTTCCCCCCACTGGGGCTTTCCACAACTTCCAGCATGCCTGACTCTAAATGAGGGGTTCAGCTACTGGGGCACTGGCTTGAAGGCACGCGCAGCTCCTTCGAGCCTCTAAAAAGCTTACCACTGGCGGCTGTAGACAATGCGGGGAAGCGAAACCTTCGACGATCTTGCCCAGCCTTGGGTCCTTCGACTGCGATGAATCAGTAGTCTGGGCAGACGGGAGAACTGGGTTCCTACCTGGTGCTTGTTGGAGATTTGGAGATGTAGGAAAGCAATGCGTGCCATAGAGTGTATCCAGATACACATGACTGAGCACTGGCACTACCGATACGTGAAAAGGTGGCTACATGGGCTTGTTTCTCAACAGAATTTTACTTCCGTCTTGATCCTCCTATTGCGAGTACTCTCCACCATGTCTTCTCGGGGTAGATTGACTGACAAGGTTTGCATCATCACTGGTGCGGGTAGTGGCTTCGGCGAGACATTTGCGAAGCGCTTCGCCCTCGAGGGTGCCAAAGTCGTCATTGCAGAGATCAACGAGCAAGCAGGAAAGCGTGTGGAGCAAGACATGATCTCATTGTCAGGCCCAGACCGAGTCTTCTTCGTTCATTCCGACGTGACGAGCAGACGATCGTGGGAAGAGCTGTTTCAAAGGACACTGGACAAGTTTGGCTCTCTAGACGTTGTGTTCAACAATGCTGGCACTACATACAGAAAGAAACCCTCACATGAGGTCACGGAAAAGGAATGGCAGATGTTGATTGACATCAATATGAAGAGCATCTACCTCAGCACAGCGGTAGTCATGCCGTACTTCATGAAAAAGAAAGCTGGTGTCATCCTGAATACATCATCAATAGGTGGATATCATGTTAAGGAGGAGCTGGTTTACTATGGAGCGAGCAAAACCTTCGTCAATATGATCACGGAGGGCCTAGCTTCCGAGTATGGGCCGCATGGTATCCGCGTGAACTCGATTTGCCCGCTACTGGGGTACACTGGACTGTAAGATCACGAGCGTCTCACTGTAAGCCTATCTGCTAACTGCTTTGACAGCACGGAAGCATTTATTGGCGTCAAAGATGACTCCGACTTTCGCACAAAATTTGAAGCGACGGTACCCCTTCGAAGAGGTCTCGACAACAATGACCTCGCGAACGCGGCCATCTATCTGTGCTCAGACGAGGCTTCCTTCGTGACAGGAGTGAATCTAAAGATCGACGGAGGGAGTACTTGCGTTTAGTGGAATCAGACTATGTATATTCTACAATTTCGATTCCCGTTTACTCAATCCCCAGTCCTCCTTGATCATATCTGCGCATTTCTCACCAATAGCATATGTAACCGCCTGTGTATGTCCATTGTTCAACTTGGGCATGATACTGCAATCTGCAATTCTCAAGCCTTGAACACCCTTCACTTTCAGTCGAGCATCAACTACTGCCCCGCAATCGGTGTCCGGACCCATCTTGCAGGTACCACTTGGATGAAAGCAAGTCGTTGCATTGTCACGGACGAAACTATCCCATTGCTCAAGAGTGCTAGGGTGCTTGTCCTCCGGTGGCCACGCTCCTAGTATTATATCCTTGGAGCCTCTTCCTTCCAACATGATCTCAGCGCCTAGCTGACAAGCTTCAGCGTACACCAGCACGTCTAAAGGGTCGGACAGGTAGTTATGCTGGATGATCGGGCTTTCCTTAGGATTACAGCCCCTCAACTTCACATAACCCCTAGAACGCGGTGAGAACAACTCAATGATATTCGCGAAAGCACTCCTCCCTTCCGGTGGCGGATTTGCGTAATGCTTCGGTGCTGCATATCGCTCTGTAGTGAAGAACTCCACGTGTGGCTGATTTGGCAGCAAGCCCATCGGATCTCGACTGGTCGCTTCAAGGGATTTGCACAGCTCATCATTCCACAGCTTATGCCTGCGTAGCCGCTTGTCCAAACGCGTGAAAGCAAATGCGCCAAAGTGTGTCCTTGACAGGGTTCCTGTTCGGGATATCCTCCACTCCTCTCGCGCCTTGTCGAACATTGGCCCGTGGAAGAGGTGGTCAGTTGTGAGACCTTGCTTTGCTTCATAGAATACGAAGACGGTCAGATGGTCCTCGAGGTTCTTGCCGACGCCAGGCAAGTCGACTCTCGGCTGAATTCCAACTTCGTACAAATCTTCACTGGGACCAACACCAGACAGCAACAGCGTTTGCGGGGAGCCGTAGCTTCCAAGACTAAGAACCACTTCTTTTCGACACCGAAACACCTTTCTTTCTTCCCCTTCTGTAGTCATTGTCTCGACGCCGATCGCTCTCATGTCATCGCTCAGGATCACTTTCGTGACACAGAGTCCGAAGAGTTTTGTCAGATTAGGGTGTATCCACTTCTTCTCCAGATCGAACGAGTTCCTCAAGTACTGCCCTCCTGTCATTCTTTCCCCTTGCCACACGCTCCTCGCACAGTGTCCACAGCCCACAGCCGTCGTGCCTGAAGCGAACATGTCGTCGACCAGCGGCATTCCCATGTCTACGAAGCTTTCCATCAGCCGGTCCGTGATCGGCGCATTCGGATGCAGACTCGTGTGGATAGGCCCGCCTTTTCCATGCGAACTTTCATCGATTTTGAACCCGGGCTCTGAGTGGAAAGTCTCGCTTTTGTTGAAGTAGTGCCACATCTCGTTGCTACTCCAGCCAGGGTTGCCCATCGCCTCCCAGTCATCGTAGTCTTGTCGCATGCCGCGTACCATCAGGGTGCCATTGACAGCGCTACTACCTCCCAAGAATTTGCCGCGACTGAGCTTCTGGGTGCGGTTAGAGGTCGCTGGGTGCGGCGAGGAGACGAAGTTCCAGTCGTGCGGGCCGTCGAAGTTGAGGGACCATCCTCCCACCTACAGCAACGTCAGAAGATCGCGCATTTGATTATCGATATCCTCTACCATTTGCGTATTTTCGAGATTAACATTATCCTGCCCTGCTTCAAGGAGCAGTATGCGAAGTGAGGGATCTTCTGCAAGACGTGCAGCAACTGCAGGACCTGCTGTCCCTCCTCCACATACGATAAAGTCGAACTCATTGTCAGGCTCCATGTCGTAGACCCGCTTCGCTGTCAGCTCTGACAACTTCGCTCGACATCGTCAACGGTACGATGGGGTACAATATGCTAAATTGGGGAAATCAAAGATCAGCGTTGGAGAATCGGTTATCTACACCCGGATGCCGTCACAACCGATTGAAGGTGACTTTGAGTCAGGTAACCCCGTTCACTCCCATGTACCCATGATACCCCACAGTTTCTGATGGCGTGGGGAATTACAAGCCTGTGCGGGGAAGTATACCCACTTTATGGGGGAATTCGCGATGGTCGAACAAGGCACAGTCTCACTAGCAAGTCATGCAGCAGTCGACTTTAAGGAGATTAATGATGGTGAGATTCCTACCCCATTCGCTTGAGTTTTGATTTTCTTGCTGACCTTTGAGAACTTTTCATCAAGGTTAGAAATGACAGGAAAAAGAAACCGATACGCGACAGGTGTGTCACTGTTCGCAGCTCTTGGGTCTATGACGGTATGCATGCTTTCAGCACTGTTAAACATATCGCTGACCTTGGTAAAGTATGGATATGGAGCTTCAATCATAGCCCAAACCATCGGGCAGCCCATGTGGTATAACGACTTCAATCTCGCACAAGAAGGTCCTGGACTTTCACATACCAATGTGGTCACAGGTCCGTATCCCAATGCCAGCTAGTGCAAGTTGAGCTCATATAACAGGGCTTATGAACGGGCTTTTCTCGACCGGCGGTGCACTCGGAGCGCTATTTACGGCTTGGACAACACAAGCTTTCGGTAGACTCAAGAACATCCAAATTGCATGTGTAGTCTGCATTATCGGTGCAAGTATGATGACTGGAGCTGCCAACATTGAGATGTTCCAAGCAAGTCGATTCATCATGGGATGGGGTATTGGCATGATGGTCTGTGGTGGTAAGGTTTCCGAAAAGCTCCCATCACATGGTACGCCACTAACTAGGTGTAGTTCCACTGTATCAGTCGGAGCTTGCCACCCCAACACATCGCGGCCGGCATGTTGGCTTTCACGGCATCGCGCTCGCAACAGGTTATGCACTTACAAGGTTTATCGGCTTCGGATGCTACTATGACTCCGATTCCAGCTTTCAGTGGAGATTCCCGTTCGCTGTTCAGCTCATACCAGTCCTGATACTGTTAGTTGGTAGTGTTAAGCTACCGGAGAGTCCACGATGGTGTAGGTGTCTCATGTCTTCCTCATGGATTCAATAAGCTGCGCTAACAGTCGGACCCAGTGCTTTCCAAAGGCCGCAAAGAACACGCATGGCGGAATCTTCAGCGGCTTCACGCCAATCCTGAGGATCCTGGAGACTCGTTCGCCCGTAAGGAGTTTTACCAAATGACGCAACAATTCCTCCTCGAACAGCAGCGTCGCGAACAAATGGATATTCGTCACTGGTGGGATTTCTTCAAACGTCGCTCTTTCCTCCACCGTGTAGGCATCGGAATGGGTGCCCAGCTTATCAACGTCAGCACCGGTAACCTCGTGGTCAACAACTACCAGGTCTCGCTTTATCAAAGGCTGGGAGTTACTGGCGGTATCCCGATCCTGCTCATCGCATTCTGGAATTGCGTGGGCATGTGGGGCAACACCACGTCGGCCTTCTTCATCATGGACAGATATGGTCGCAAGCCATTCTACATGATCGGAATCGCTGGATGTGGCATATGCTTGATCTTTGAGGCGGCATTGACAAAGTACTTCGTAGAATCTGGCAGCTCGAACCGTGTCGGCCTGGGCTTCGGTGTATTCTTCATCTTCTTTTACGTTTTCTTTTACAGTAGCTGCATGGACAATCAGCAGTATGTCATATGTAGTGAGGTCTTCCCAATGGAGACCAGAGGTCTGGGTGTTGCATTGAGTCTCTTCGGACAATTCGCTGGCACGGCGCTGTTTGTTGGTGTCGCACCGACAAGTAAGTCCTTCCACCATCAAGGACTAGCGCACGATGTACTGATCTTGACAGGTTTCGCCGCCATCGGCTGGAAGTTCTACATGGTCTTTGTTTCGCTCTGCACTATCAACTTCTTCATCGTTTGGCGTTTCTATCCTGAGGTAAGAGGCGTCCCTAGTATCTATATACTGTCTTCTACTCACGCGAAACAGACCAAAGGCTTGTCGCTTGAAGAGATTGATGAGCTGTTCGGAGACCCAGTGGCAGTACATCTTACCGATGCAAACAAAGATCAGATGGAAGAATTAGAGAAGCAAATTCGAGAGTTTACTTTGCCAAGTGGCAACGGTGGTGTTGAGACTGGTGCTGGAACACCAGATTCTCAGCCGGAAAAGGCAGGAGTTGAGAAATTGAGTTTTGCGGAAAAGCGATAGACTATATTCGAATTCCTCTGGAGTTGATCTTAGAACCTGCAGAACTTAGAGCAAAGACTGTGCATGGAGTTATCATGTCGTATATTTGCTCGAAAGGAAACAGCCATGAAGTATGAAAATGGTACATAATCCCTCTAAAACCACGCTTTTCTTCTCATGTGTCTACCTCTGTTATTCCTAGCTTTCAATTGGAGCGGCTATGGATTAACATTATTGTATGGAAGTGCGAGTGAAGCGCATAAGAGAATGTTGCTAGTTGTTGAGATGAGACCAACGAGATTAATGTATCAAACTGAAGAGATTATCTCAACGGAGACTTTGGATTTACATACCCAATTCAAGGCGCCACAAGTGCGAGATATTGAATGGAGTAAGTAATGAGTATTTTAAACTACTGGTTCATCCCCCGTGAGTCGCACATTTTAAAAATCATGTCGGCGAGCTAAAGCTAGGCCGGCCAGAACCGACACAACTTCTGGGGGCTGTTGCCTCCGAATTCACGGTCGTATTCGACTAAATTAAACATAGAAGTTCCAGATCAGCTAATCTTATTCATGGGGAAAGTAGTCTCCCCATGGGGGCATTGGTAGAAGTGTCTCGCTTAACGATACCCCATGGAGTATTGTGGTGCAGCGAGTAGCGTATTCACCCAGTTGCCATGTTCAGCCCTATGTTGTGTTGCACAAACAACACAAATATAGCCATAGTGGATAAAAACTGTCAATGATTGGATATAAGTATTGAAAACCGTCCATGATCAATATCAATCGCTAAGTATTACTACCTACGTATCCCTGACTACGCATCATCCAAAACCCGGACTGGAAACCCCTGATACCCTCCGGTAGCCATGCTTGGCGCAAAGAACGCAGGCTCTTCGCAACTATTGCCGTCCGTGGTATCTTTCACTCGCATACTTCGACTTCCATTTCCAAGATGAACAGAAGCAAAGCATTAGCATCTTGCTTCGTTCACTGATTCGACAAATTTGCGCGATGTTGCCGAATATACCAGCAGATGTCGAGAGACTCTATCTCACGTTTAAAGAGGCCGGCCATACGCCGCCGATACGTGATCTTGTGGCGGTAGTCTCGTCTATAATTTCAAATGCGACGAGTGAGATTTTAGTTATCTTGGACGCTTTAGATGAGGTTCCGGAAAGATCTAGTCGAAACAACAGACAAGAGTTATTGCAGTTTCTTTCCGGACTCGCGCGAGAAGGCTTTTCACGTCTTCATGTTCTGGTAACAAGTCGAGACCTTTCGGACATCCGTCATCCATTTAGAGAAGTCGCTTCTCAGGAGCTTTGTCTCGAGCGATCGGATGTGGATCCCGATATCAGATACTACGTGCAGTGTTGCTTGAAACACTATAACCTAGCCAGGTGGTCGCCAGATTTGAAATCAGAGATCGAGGAAATAATCAGTAGTAAGGCGAAAGGAATGTAAGTGTATTTTCACTCCAGATGGTTGCATTTCTGACGTCTAAATAGGTTTCGCTGGGCAGCGTGCCAGATGGAGTTGATTGAACGCTGTAGAAAGATTCGGGACGCACGAATAGCATTATCATGTCTCCCAAAGACTCTAGACGATACTTACAAACGAATGCTAGCCGATATCAACGAAGAATACCTGCCCGACGCCATGGCCGTTTTCCGATGGCTCACGTATTCGAGGCGTCCATTGAGCATAGAGGAGATAGCAGAGGCTGCGATTCTCCAGTCCGAAACAACGCGCGTAGACCCAAACGATAGATTGGCAGACCCGTCGGAAGTAATAGGGATCTGTCGAGGCCTCCTAACTCTTTCCCATGAACAAGAGTCGCACCGAGGCCCGAAGAGGAGTCTATATCATCAACTTCAGCTGGAGAGTAGGCGAAGCCGAGTCGTGCGGTTTTCACACTTTTCAGTCCAAGAATACCTTCGTTCAGAACGGGCATCCTCTTTCCACATAGATACTGCCCAGTCGCATACTCAGCTCACCGGCTGTTGTCTATCGGACGTCATTTACAACGCTTCTAGTACGTTCAGTATCGAAGACACGATTGAGTACCCTATGTTAGAGTATGCGGCCAGATATTGGCACGAACATTTCCAAAATCTGGAGGCATCCGATCCTCAATTAGATGGTCTGGTCCACATGCTTCTCGAAACGGACGCTCTCGGTCGTTGGCTACAGATCCATGATCCTGTCGGCCTCCGCCACTACAGTCCCTCAATTGTTATATCAATGCAAGGACCTGCATGGGATCTGTTCTATGCTTCACACCTTGGACTCTACCGCTCGACCAAACGTAGCCTATATGCAATCGAAGATTCGAATATCACTCGATACATAGATTCTGGCGTAACGCCTTATACTGCTTTGGGGGCCGCTTGTTTGCGTGGCCACGTAGACATTGTTCGACTACTGCTCTCCAGGGGCGCTGACCCCAATTCACGAATTGTTGATGGAACCATCTTAAAGGCAGTGCTCGACGTATATCAGCAATGCATTGATCCAGTCGGGGAGTCGGCGAAGCTCAAGAACATGGAGGAAGTTCTCCTGATACTGCTTGAGCATGGCGCAGAAACCAAAAGATCGACTCAAAATTGAGAGACCGATCGAACCGAAGCAACGGGAATAGGTCTCCTGACTATCGTTCGAAGTCTCCTCAGATCTGGGGCGGATCCCGACCCTGATGAGACGTATCAAGACGGCCAAATTTTTTTCCCCTTTTTTTTCTAAGACTAAAAGGGTATAGTATAAAATGATAATAAAGATATTACTTTACTTAACTAACATAACTAATATAAGTATAATAATAATATACTTACTATTATTTTTTAATAGTATTTTTATATTACAATAAAGTATATATTTTTAAAGTTTTACTTTTATTAACTTATATTTAATTAGCTTAAATTTATTATATCTTTATAATAAAATAATAACTATAGGATAGAGTCTTAACTACTACTTTATCGATCTCTTAGAAGAGTCGACCTCTCTAGACCCTCCGTGCTTCCCCCAGCCGAACGGCACAGCACGTCAAGTCGGCAACCCTCTCGAGTATGTAGCGGCTAGAGGCGATGAAAAAATGGTCACTGCGCTGTTGGATGCCGGAGCTAGCGTTCAAACCATTGGAGGATTAAATTTCGGTGGTGTCCTGCAAGCCGCGGTATCTGGCGGTCATGAAGGGATTTTAGAACGCTTTGGTCACCTCCACGCCGATGTCAACGCCCGTGGCTTCAGACATGGCACTAGCAATGCTTTGGAGACTGCTTCGAAGATGGGCTACGAACACATGGTACGACGGCTCCTGGATCTAGGAGCGCAAGTCGATCCGCCTGGCTTTCAGAGACGCCGTCAGCAGATACTGCATCACGTCCTAAAGCACCTTCAAGCAGAATATGACAAAAAAAGCGAAGACGAACACTCTTATCTCTCTGCTTTACACCAAGCCTTTCTAGCGGACCCACCGTCTACTGTTCAAGCCTTGATCAAATCAGGAGTATGGCACGAAAACTTCCATCAGTTCGAAAGATGGTGGCTCCCTTCAGAAAGTTCCCCAAGTGCACTTGGGTCTGCTTGTGTCAAAGGCCACTGTGCAATAGCAGAGACGCTGATCAGAGCCGGCGCCAACGTTGATAATATGAGAACAGAAGATCACGATGAAGTATATCCGCTATCATTCGATGGCATGAACAGTCCAATTACCCGAGCTTCTGCTCAAGGTGTTGAAGACGTTATCCGTTTGTTGTTGACAAGCGGTGCAGATGTCAATCTACGACTTCAATAAGAAGCCTGCAGGGAAGGCTTCGGTACCATTGTGAGATTATTGCTATGAAGCAGGAGCAGATCCAAATACAACAGGGCCTCAACCGTGGTACACCCATCAGACCGCACTCTACATAGCTTGCTCCAGGGCACAAGCAGATATTGTTAGGCTATTGATCGAACACGGCGCCAAAGTTGATCTTTCATACCGCGTGTTTATAGATAAGCCGAATCCAACACGGAAGGTCCACTATGGCGAGTTGCAAAATCTGGACTTCGAAGAACGTACTGCGCTGTATGCCGCCACGAAGACAGGAAACACCGAGATCATCGAAACTCTGCTCAAAGCGGGAGCAGATATCAACATACCATATCGATATACTGGACGTATGACAACCAGCCGTACTGCACTACACAGATATTCCATTTAGATTCACTCAATTCAAAGTTTTTGTAACTCCTGTAATCCGCCCAACCCTCTCTGTCCTCGAACTGTGTACTAGGATGCTTGCCTAAGCCCTTCTATCTTACTCTATTATCTGTGTACTATATTACGAACGCCTTACAGCTCCTCCCAGATACTAAATACCCCTTTCTAACTCCTACAAAGCTTTATTGAAATTCTTCAACTGAGTTCGTATCTTAATGCAGCTTATCCGTGTGCCTGTACGTTTACTAGAAACCTTTCAAATGTCTTCCTAAGGCAGGAGCGTCCGCCGGTTCATCAGTACACAGCCACGATACAGATACACGGCTCGTGGCGTCACCCATCCCCACCTCAAGGAATACCACCCCCCTGCACTAATTCGTGTCCGCTTCTAAGCCCAGAACAGTGTAGTCAAACCGGACACGAATGACTGCACGGACTTGATACCCCTCTTCTGCTCAGCCGCAACCATCGCTGCACGAATCCCCAAGTGCCAGTCACCCCTGCGCCTAAGGCAAACTACAGAGCCAATGAAGCCAGCGAGCCAGGAACGCTGCTGGGATGATGGAATTCGTTTGTGGCTGAGCGCTTTTGCTACAAGTGCGCCGTGGTGCTGTCATATTTCAGCTCGCTCCCCTTCCGTCTCACCTACAACATCAGGTTATTGCCATCCCAACCTCCTCCTTTCATCCTAACAAACTTGCGACGATTGTTCAGAGCGCATCCGAACACCTCGACCACCCAAGACAGCACTACAGCGATTGAACTATGGGTGTACGTTGCTTGCCCGCGTCCGCCTGCTGTGGCAGCTACCCCTCCATGCCCCGCAACAAGGCAGCAACGTCAAGCAACGGTTGGGCTGACTCTGTATCCTCTTCTAGCTCGCATCCAAACTCGCCGCAGCGAATGCTGGCGCTCCACCAGGAGGCTTTCCGCAAGGAGGCCCACCGGGACAGCAAGGCGGTTACGTGAGTGTTCCCAACATTGAAGCCTAACCGTGGTTCTTTCCGCTAACGGCCTCGTCCAGCCTGGGCAGCCGCAATATCAGGCATATCCAGGTGCCGGTGCTCCGGTCAGCAACACCCACCGTTCTTTTCTTGCAGTACTTTCCGCGCTTGCTTTGCATCGTCATCGTCCACGACGGCTTCCCATGAAAGATTCTGGCCAACCACTTTTCGTTTCCTTTGCTACACCTCGCCGCGTCGCGCAATCACCTACCCACTGTTGAATTTTTGGATGGACCTCTTCAAACCGGACGTGGAGTTGAGAACCGCCCCGTTGTACTCTTGAATCGCCTGCGCCAATTGTTGCGCCTTTCCTCTGAAGCAAGAACCGTCCGCTCTGCTTCTACGCCATGGCGAACTACGGCGGCTATCATTTGTATTCTAATCCCGCGCCTAATAACTACTCGCAGAGTCCGCGTCTACCTACAAACCCTCCGAGACCTCCGCCATACCCATCTGCTACACAGTCTCCGTATCCTTCGACGCCATCTCAGAATCCGTACGGTGCAGCTTCACCCTATCCTCAATCGCAGTCAGAATATAATAGGCCAGCTCCGCCTCCGCCGTACACACAGCAGTCGTATCAACAACAGCCATACGGACAGCAGCAGCAGCAACAGCAGTCATACGGTCAACAGCAATACGGACAACCGCAGCAGCAGCAACCTTGGGGCCAGCAATCGTTCGGACAGCCTGAACAGCAGCCGTATGGACAACCGTCAGGACAAACACCTTATAACCAATATGTTCGTACAGCCTATGCGAAACCTCGCGATATTTCATGTCGGCTTCCTTCCTGTGTCGCCAAATGTTTAAGCCGGTGACCTTGATGATCGATGCAAACCTTGGACATTATACTTTAGCGCACATGGGGGGATATTTGCTAACTAATGATATCACAGGGTCAACCAGGAGCTCCCCCACCTGGAGGCCAGCAGTATGCCGGGCCTCCCCGACAACAGCAGTATGGCGGTGCTCCCCAGCAAACTCAGGGCGGCCCTGGCGAGATTCAGGCCTACAAGCAACTCTTGCAAGGCTGCATTCAAGAGAAGGGCCTCCAGCGATGGTACCCGCCAAATTCGCCAGTCATCGATCAGATTGCAAGCCGGGCGCCAGGACTGATCAACCAGGTCGTCCAACGCTGGCGAATTGCGAAGGAGGTAGCGAACGATGTCGTTAAGCTTGCTCTGTACGATATTGTCCTGTATATAGGTAAGGTCTGCAAAATCTGTGCAAAGAACTACACTGCTAACCATTGCCAAGATGATAGTGGCTCAATGCAGTTTGAGGAGAACGGCAGCCGCATTCTAGACTTGCGCCTTATCCTCGAGCGCGTCTCTTTCGCTGCTACTCTCTTCGATCCTGACGGCATATCCGTACGCTTCATGAATACAGACATCTCTCACTTGCAAGGTGGGGCTAACGGCAAGCGCCTTCAAGACGGAGTTGGTACTGAGGCTCAGGTTAACCAGCTTATGTCGGGTGTCCAATTCAAGGGTCTTACGCCGATGGGCACTTCACTCAGGAGGAAGGTCATCGATGAGCTTGTTCTAGGCAAAGGTCAGCAGCTGCAGAAGCCAGTTCTGGTCATTTCTATCACGGACGGTCAACCAGCCGGAGAACCGCAGGGAGCAGTGTTCGATGCTATCAAGCACGCTTTCAACACCCTCCAGGGGAGCGGTCTCGGTCGCGGTGCAGTAGCATTCGAGTTCGCTCAAGTTGGCAATGATCTGAAGGCTCGGGAATTCCTCGAACAGCTTGATGAGAACCCGGACATCGGACCTTTTGTTGACTGCACTTCCAGTATGTGCAATCAGTACAATGGTGCTTAACGATGTTAACGTCTACAGATTATGAGAATGAGCAAGAGCAGATGTCTCGCGCCAATCCTCCTGTCGATCTTACACCTGATCTCTGGGTCGTGAAGTTGCTCCTCGGAGCCATTGACTCTTCTTATGACTCCAAGGATGAGAAGACGAACCATCCACCAGGTGGCCCAGCTCCTGGAGGTTACAGCGGTGGTTACAGCGGTCCTCAGCAAGGCTATCCCGGCGGTCCGCCCCAGCAGCAGTACGGTCAGCCCCAAGGCCAGCCCCAATATGGCCAACAGCAGGGCTATGGCGCACCTCCAGGACCTCAGCAGGGCTACGGCGCACCTCCCCCGAACCAGCAGCAGTACGGCCAGCAGCAACAGTACGGTCAGCAGCAGCAGTATGGCCAGCAAGGCGGGCGCGGACAACCTCCCTACCCTGGTCAACAGCAGTACGGAGGCCCCCCACCACCGGGTCGCTACTAGAAGAGCCCTGTGCCAGGCAGCTACACTGCGCAATTTGCTTGGAATTGATAGGTTCCTATTGATGAGAGTCAGCGGACTCTGTCACGCAGATCAGCTTCTGACTGAGAGTGTTCCGTTTCGGACATGGAGTATAATGACCGTCTCTTGCGAGAAGAGAACATAGTTCTTGATGATCCTCAGCACGAAACGATGTTGTATAAAAGTCGATTCTCGTACTTGCGAATGGGGAGGGCTGACTGGGCAATGTCGACCCTTTGGTAACGCTTTTTTGCCTAGATGCTTTTCACCAAGTATTCAAATCCAATACGTGAATTTCGACAGAGAGAGGCGCCCATGCAGTGATGACATATCGACTCTAGCGAGACTACTAACCAGGAAAACGGCAAGTTGGTTATCTGTAAGTCTAGAATAGTCTCGAACAACCACTGTATCAAAATGCGGCAGCCTACCAGGACGCGCAACGCGTCAGAGACTTTTCGATCACGACATTAGGCACCCAACATGTTCAAAAGCCAAACTCAAAGTCGAAGTCTAGAGTAAATCCAACCCAATCCAATTCAACTCTGAACACCCTCGAAAAGAAAACTTGCCACACCCTAACACAACACAATCTCACACTATCGTAACAAAACACCACCACCACAATCACACCATGATCGAGGGCTACTCCATCCACCCCGTCACCGAACCCGACCTGCCCACCTTGACGCAATTCCTGCTGGACGCGAAACTCGGGCTCGCGGTGAATAGGTTCTTATTTCGAGATTGGCCGAATTACGAGGCGCAGCGCAGGAACTATGGTGCTGCTATCGAGGTACGGTACTATCCTGGATATAGATAGTATATTTTGAGAAACTTTGCTGATTACGTCCTCGAATTGTAGAACGGATTTTATAGGAATGAGGAGAGTGAGATGGTGAAGGTGGTTGAGGATGCGAGTGGGAGGGGGGAGGTTGTTGCGCATCTAGTCTGGAACCATAAGAAGGTGAAAGAAGAAAAGGGCGAAGAGCAGATTGGTGAAGATGGAGGGCAGGAAGAGAAGGATGATGTGATGGGGGAGAGGCAAGTTCCCGAGGGCATGGTCCCCGAAGTCTTTCATATGGTGGTCGAGGGTGTCAGAGAGCTGGCCGGTGTGAAGAAGGGTGTGGAACATATCGGTAACATCATCACATCGCCCTCTCGCCTTCGTACCATCAACACTAACACGCATCGATCTTCTCAGAATTAACACATATCTACGTCCTCCCGCAGCATCGTCAAAAGGGCATCGGGACCGCGCTCGTTGAGCTCGTGAAGCAGAAAGCGAAGGAGAAAGGGTTGCCGGTTCTCATGGGCAGTGAACCGCAGGCGAAGAGGCTGTTTGAGACATGCGGGTTTGAGGAGACGGGGTTTGTGGATTGGGATCTGAGGAGGTTTGCGAAGGAGAATTGCGGGTAGGGGTTTTTTCGGTTGAGTGGGATGAAGTGGGAGGCGTGATTGTAGGGTGAAGAGCTAGGGAAGATAGGGAGAAGATATGGGGAGAATTGGTAGGCCTCCTATCATTACGAAGCTATATTTCTATTCGCTAGTCCCCGCAGGTGTTCAAGGGAGTGTTTGCCCTACAATATTGCATGACTGTTCCTCCAGAGGTTACCAAGAAGAGCCGGAGAGCTAACTCACTATCGAAGCTAGTAAACCTAAAGAGGGTCTGGATGCAGATGGGGGCCAGGTACGCTACTAGAACCTGCTCCATTTTCAACCAGCGTGCTCTCGTGTCTCGTTGCTGCGCGAGGAACTTCTCAAGGTTCTTGCTCGTAGAAGCTTTCGCAGATCGAGATCATGAAATCATGAAAGATGTCCTCAATTCAGGAAGGTCTCCGGCGTACGGTCCGTGTTGACGATCTCAATTTTCTGATCAGCTTGCGCCGATCGGGCTTCATCTTTGATTGAGCTGAGCCATAGTACGTGGCAATTCACTGGGATAAAATTTGTTGCACAGCATGACCATGTCATCGTACACACTGCTCTGTCACTATTGACCATAGGCAAAGAGACTCGACCACACTTACACTTGACGCTGCTGCGAGCCTGGAATGTAAATCGCATTCCCGATATTGAATGTTAAGCTGTATAGAACGTGGCGCGCATCCCACTCCTCAACAGGCTCCGAGGGCGGATAATGCTTCTTGTACGCCGCTAGATATGCCTCGCTACTGACCTGGTGCCGTGGAGGTCTCCAGTCCCCTATGTCGTACTCATTGTGGCCGTAGAAGGAACACGCATCGAGCACGAAGGTGTTGCCAATGGCGTCACTCGCAGTGTTGCCGTCCCAGCAGTCGCCGTGTACTAAGCAGGGCTTCAGTATACGCCCGTTCTCCTGGAGAGGAAGTAGTAACCTGGGCACGATTTTGTTCAATGTCATGTCGCACACCACATCGAATTCCGGCCACTGCAGGATAGGCTTAGCGTGGTTCATGAATTGCTCCAGATGTCTACCGAAGAGAGCTGCCCAAGAGTTATCCCATTTGTCCACTTCTTGCTCTATTCTACCGTGGCATGTCTTCAAATGGAAACCAAATTTTCCAATAGGGGACTGGGACCGGTGATGCAGATCAGCGAGCTTAGAAGCAAGGTTCTCTGGATCGGCAGGCTAAAAGTATCAGCTAATCATTTCATGCGGGTTTCTACCTCTGCGCGTACTTACTTGCTGTGCTATGTATCGAAACTCCTCTAGAAGGAAGTAGGATCCTGCCATTTCATCATTGCATTCGCCCCATGCATATGGTTCCGGAGCGAAACCGGGCAGCGTCTCATGGATAGCTTTCAATGATTCATATTCTCCTTCGCACATTGCACGGCTCATGTCGCCCGCTGTGATGATCTAGAACA
Organism: Lophiotrema nucula; assembly: GCA_010015825.1. Taxonomy (NCBI): domain Eukaryota; kingdom Fungi; phylum Ascomycota; class Dothideomycetes; order Pleosporales; family Lophiotremataceae; genus Lophiotrema; species Lophiotrema nucula. The sequence continues at coordinate 159,558 of ML977365.1, forward strand.
GTGTCAATTTGAACTTGAATCCTTATTCTCGATCTTTCAGGTACCTTCAGGAAGTAGTACTTGAGGTTCCCATTCTGCAGTTGAACGGCGACTTGAGCAGTCTGTCCTAACAAAGTCTTCATGCACTTGGTAACACTAACTATCTTTGCCCCTTGTACATGGATTGCTGTGTGGCGATACGTTAGTTGGGGTCAAAATTGGAAGATGTAGATACGTGCCATCGATGGTAGCTTGATCCATTTCAATTGAATGCATCATGCGGCTCCACCTCGGATCTCTCTGCTTGAACTGTGTTGTGGGCGAGATTCGGTTCAGATAGCCGCCGGAACGTATAGGTCCAGATAAGAAAGTAGTTTACTATCGTTGTAACGGTTTAAAAAGAGAGCTCAAGTTGTTGGGCTGGTCAAATTTTGCCTATACCTTTTCTCTCTGCTTAAAGTGCGGCGGAAATGTCTGGGGTAGGATCATATACGAAATCTCCGAGCCGGTTTTAGCAAAAGAACTCATGGTGCGTGCTCAATTGATAAGGTGCGTCCGGTGGCCCTGGCGGCAAACGAGGCAGATGAAACCGAGAGCCACAGAGGGATCTGATCGCTCAATTGCGCGGGGTATGGATGCCCGTACGCATATTGTGTGACACAAGGCACCAATCTGTCGCCGCCATGTTCGGGTTGAGAAGCGGAGGATCGGCTCTGCTTCGTTTAACACTTGGCCATTGGACATACTGGTAGCTGTACGTGAACTGGGATCCTATTGCGGGTAGGTAAAGTCCATATCTCGTGTTCATTTCGACTCAGAATAGGTAGCACATCTTTAGCCAGAAGACGAAAAGAAACAAAGGTGATTACTATGTTTTAGCCTTGCGTGGCGCTCAATCTTAGATTAGTTATCGATAAAACTAGCAAACGTGGGGTTGTGGAAGCTGCTCTTTTGTTTGTGCGCCTTAGTCATTTCCCCGTTCTATCGATGTAGAAATACTCCACAAAGCAGTTTACTCTAGCGGGCTTTGTCCTGTCAAGAACCCCTAAGACCGTAAGCATGTCCGATCTAGACGCTTCCACCCCTCGCGTCTTTCTAGCTCGACACGGTAGGGTCCACCAGATGGGAGATAGGGCGAATCTGACACTGAATAACACAGGAGAGACTGAATGGACCAAGAACGGTCGCTACACCGGCAGCACTGAGCTTGATCTGACCGCTCATGGTGTCAAGCAGGTCGCCGACACAGCTGCTCTGCTAGTTGGGACCGGACGGCTGATCGACCCCGCTCGACTCGTCGGCATACAGGTCAGTCCTCGCAAGCGGGCTCAGCAGACGTTCGAGCAGCTGTTTCAAGCTGGCAGCGCTACGCCTGAGGTTAGGATCGATGATGAACGCGTTACCCTCACAGAGGATATAACTGAGTGGGACTACGGCGATTATGAGGGTTTGCTGGTGGGCGAGATCAGGGCGAGTAGGAAGCAGCGAGGCCTGGATAAAGAGAGGGAGTGGAATATATGGAAAGATGGCTGCGAGGGCGGAGAGTAAGACTTAAATCTATCACTGATAAGCAATGTTGATTCATCCCCCAGATCGGCACAGCAGGTGAGAGAACGACTCGACCGAATGATCTCGGAGCTGCAGGATATCCAAAAGCCTTACATGCATGGAGAGAAAGCTGTTGACATCGTCGTGGTATTATTGGAGCTCACTCTGACTTATAACAGACTACTGATGTATCTTGATAGGTCGCGCATGGCTTGATCTTACGCGCATTTGTAAAGAGATGGCTGAAGTACCCATTGGATATGCCCTTGCCTATGATGATGTCGCCGGGCGCTATCGCTGTTCTGAGGTGAGTCCCGAATACATAACTCGAATACGCAGGCACGAGACTTGACGAATGTATGCAGCTACAAGAACCAAAACATTGATGAGCCTGGATTCTTTGTCGGTATGGCTCTCCCAGCAAAGGAGTAGACATCAGAAGAACATACCTGTTATTGAGACTTTGAACTGAGGCCCACCTCTACTGAATCAATTTCTGTTCAGTAATTCAGACTGTCGCCGATACTTCGTCTCACTTTTGCTTGGTGAATCTCGTGGCACATCGAGACAAGCGTGGACAACAGCCCGTGCTCACAAGGTAGTACCCAAGTCATAGCAAGTGATGTATAGGCCTGGGAAGAGCTGAAGTGGTTTGCTATCATGTAATGTGGAGTGGAGGTACGACTAAGCAAGAATAACGAGAAGATTTTGGACGCCATGATCTCTGACCTAGCCTCCGCGTGGGTATACCCTATGCATAAACAAACCCTGCTGCGTGACACCATAACGCGCTATGCTCCACCAAGCGATTTTCAACCACCGTCCTGCACTCCTTGCAAATCTTTCACTCTGGTGATGCGTAGTAGAGCCCTCTTAAAGTGTCTGGATGTTTCTTCCTCAGACTTGGGTCATGATGGACTGTAGACCGATGTCCATCTCTTCATCATCCTCTGCTGCTACGTCGGCTAGGCTCGGGGGTGGGACGCGCAAGATGTCGGGAGTATGCGTTCCAACGGCTTCCTCAGTAAGAGCTACACCGCCGTCCACCTCAACCTCGCTACCCTCGGATGCACAAGAGTAGACCGAGAAGTCGCTGGTGCTGTCGTTGTCGCCATCCATGTCAGAGGGTCTCCGTCGCCTCTCGCCGAAGCTACTGTGTGCTAGCGTGCCGTTTCGGAGGTCAGCGCGCTCCTTTTGTCGGCGTACGCGACGGAGACTGCCGATGTCGAATTCCCGTGTGCCTTGGGCGAGATTACGTAGCGTACCTGTCCGCGGGAGAGGAAGAGTGATGTTGGATCCTGATGAGCTAGAATCGCGAGATGGCCGGAAAATACCGTGAATAGCAGTCTTCAGGCAATATCGCAGAGTGCCTAGATCGCTTGTAAGCAAAACAGCGTAACATGTTTCATTTCGTTGTATACCTACCCATTCCGTTTAATTCGCGAGCGATTTGCCCAGAGTCCTTGCTGCCCAGATTGTAGAAGCGCTTTCGTGGGCGCCGAATCTGGCTGATTTCGTCCATGTCGGACTGCGTGGTCTTGAACGTCAGCACACTTGCGCCAGAGGAGCGAAGATCCGAGGAAGTTGAGACATCAGTCAGGCCCGGTTCCATCCCGGGTGTAGAAGCTTCGTCGGGCGAAACGGGAGAGGGGAGTAGTCCTGTAATAGAATGATTAGCGATGTTCTGCAAGACATATATTCATGCATGTGCTGGAATGGAAGTGTACTGTAATGAGAGTACCATACCTATACGCTTCAAGACGTTGGCATTCCTAGTGGGCAGCTTTTCCGAGTCTTCCCGTGTCAACGGTGCTGGAGGCGAAGTAAAGACCGTATCGAACGACAGGTAGATACGATCCCTATAGTAAGGGCGGCAAGTATGACAGGCCTTGAAGGTGCATCTCGGTGGAAATTCTTCCTCTTTCGAACTAGAAGTGCCGTCTGTATTGGTCGGGCCAGTCGCCAAGCTACTCAGTTTAGTGAACGCACTGTTGGCCTGATGTCCTTCGATGGTCTCGGAGATGATGAGTCTCATTGTGAGCTTCTGGGCTTTCAGTTTTTCAAGCTGCAGTGCAGTATATTCTCCGCGCTCGGCAGCCGCAATCACAGATCCGCTGAGACCAATCTCTTTAAGTTCCGATTGCAACTTGGATTTGGAAATGGACTCGCGAGCTTGCATCGTGGAAGCTTCTTCCGACCGACACTCGTACAGGAAGCCAATCGCCGGAAACCGTCCACAAATATAGCAGTGCTGATTCGGGTCATAGATACGGTCCATGTTGATGTGCGTGCAATTGGGCACCCTTGGCACGCGCTTCGGCGCCTGAATACGTTGCTTGATCATCTCAGCAAGATCAGAGGCCACAATATCAATAGTACCTACTCTCATTATGTGGTCTGCTGTGTTTGGAGGGCGAATCGTTGCCGCGTCATTTAGGGGGACTGACCGACCGGCGACAGAGGCCAGACGTGCAGCAAGATCCAGGGTGACAAGCAGTGGGGACTGCGTTGTATGGTGAGTGCGAATTGCCCAGGTAACGTGAATAGCAGGAAGGAAGGGCGGAGAGCCTCCAAGCGTGGCCAGGAACGCGTCGATTGGTCGACGGCCTGGGGGCAAAGAATGCGTGGAGCACAAGAGACTAAAGGTGTTCTCGAGGATGTGCAGCGAAATTTCGCTCTATGCGCAGCGTCCTGTGATGGAAACGAGGGAGAGCGTGACAGGTCTTGGCAGCGAGTGACAGCAAACGGCAACTTCGCTGCTCGCACCTGCCCTGGGCAAGCACCTCCTACAATTGTGGAAGAAAGAACCGAATAGACTGAAATAAAGCGCTGTTTGCGTTTTCTAGAGGATGAGGGAGGAGTCACCTGCGTGATGAGCATGCAGATGCCAGCCTGACTGGTCGTGAGAGTCCGCTGAGATGGACTGTCGTACAGAGTCTGCGGTTGGAAACTTTTGACGAGGAATAACATCACGTCCCAACTCACCTCACGTTGATAGACGAGTCGGTATAGTTGGCGAGGCACCCCATCTTAACGACTGTCGAGGTGGTTCGCGTATAGCTGTGAAGGTGGCCAGGGCCCCTAGAGCGCTCTGCATTCCAGACCCTGTTCCCATGCGAAGCTGTTCTCCTACTCTTCACTTCAGCGTATGGCAAGAAAGAACTAGTCGGGACAGATTCTGATGTCTTCCATGCCAGCAGCAGCCTCGCAGCGGATACCGGCGTCGTGCGCGCGGTCGCCGCCCGCTACTACTGCCCAAATAACAGGGACAGGTCTCGAGGGAGCAGCTTGGTGCTTTCGCTGTGACGCCTTCGTTCATTCCGATACTGAGACGCAGCACCAGTGACAACAAAGCAGAGATTCCTTTGGGACAGATAATCAACGATACTTCTCAGCTTCAGTCGAGGTGTCGTCGCGTCCCTCCGCCGCCACTTCGCAAAAGCACGCACCAGTAATCTGCCGCTTGCGCTATCCCACCCTGGTCGCCCAAGACAGCCGGGACAACAACAAACCAGCCATCTCCCGAGGTCGCTGGCCCCGTCAGCTTCACATCGTCCATCTCGCGCACGACACCCCTAACCCGCTACACAAACCTCTCAAACGCGCCTACCCGTCGATTGCGACCGCCCCCGCCAAATTGCAGCGCTCCCAACATGTCGGTCAAGTTTGAGAAGGAGACGGTCAAGACGACGGGCGCAACTGCCGCCGGCGTCGGTCTCGCAAAAGGAAAGGACGACTTCGCCCATGAGGTCGGCGAGGCTCTGACGAAGGGCGGCGGCGTAAACGGCTATCTTGCGGTATGTGTTGTACGATTGTCGCAACTGCGAGTGTTGGACTGACGCAATATGCCTCCCAGGTCTACCTCAAGCAGCTGCAGGAGAACCCACTGCGCACGAAGATGCTCACATCCGGAACGCTCGCGGGTCTGCAAGAGTTCCTCGCCTCGTGGATTGCGCACGACCGAAGCAAATCAGGCCACTACTTCACCTCGCGAGTGCCCAAGATGGCCATCTACGGCGCATTCATCAGCGCACCCCTCGGCCACGTCCTCATCAGCATCCTGCAGAAGGTCTTCCGAGGGAGAACGAGCTTGAAGGCGAAGATACTCCAGATCCTCGTTAGCAATCTGATTGTACGTACCAATGGAGGAAGCAGTGGCATGCGGGGCTTTTGCTAATGCTTCGTCAGGTTTCTCCGATCCAGAACGCCATCTACCTCGTGTCCATGGCTATCATTGCGGGAGCGCGTACATTCCACCAGGTGCGCGCGACCGTCAAGGCAGGCTTCATGCCTGTGATGAAGGTCAGCTGGATCGTCTCCCCGATCTCCCTCGCCTTTGCCCAGAAGTTCCTTCCAGAGCACACATGGGTGCCGTTCTTCAACATCGTTGGATTCATCATCGGCACATACATCAACTCGCACACCAAGAAGAAGAGGCTCGCGGCGTTGAGGAGGAAGCACTATGGCGACAGCAGCGGAAGGAGTCAGTCGGGTGGACGACCAGGCGACGAGTACGACAACCGACCTCGCCCCGGTTATTAGACGTAATGAGATGAGTGTCGGCAATTTCACACGATCCGTGAAGGACAAACGCGAGATCAATATGAGGTCAACACGATGAGCTACCAACGATACCAACAAACTTCTAATCCGGTATCGAACGGGAGTGCCTGTCTAGTTCGATCTAGCAAGCTCACCCTTACCTCGAGTGATCATCCAGAAGGCATTGGCAGTGACTTTTTGTATATTTCTGCGTTCTCTACAAGATAGTTCGGCGGCTGTTACGGCAATCGTTTCGGCTGCGCAATATACATACCCAGTTTCCACCTTTCGCGTCACCTTTCAACTACGTCTTTCTTTAAGTCGACTCTATACATTTCTCAACTTACGTACGTTGCTCTCCGCTTGTACTGGTCTCACGATTGTTACACGTCAGGCCTCAGTATCCGAACCGTGTCAGAGACTTGCCCCCGTGCAAGTAAGCGATGACAGCGAGCGCCCGTCAGTAGCTCGGCGACAGGCCCTCTGATCGCTCTCCTGGCCCTTCATTTGTCTTACTTCATGACGGCCAATACCTAGCTGCATGGCAAGCTTGCGGAACACTTCTGGAAGTGACTGACGCTGGTCAGAACCCTTTATACTCGACCTCGCTCAAAACGATAGCCCGATGCACGGCAAGGTTGAGTCTGATGACTAGACCAGCCACATTCTCCCTAGTTCAGTGTTCGTGTTGGTGTGACAGGCCACCTTACCATGCTACGTGTTCATCTGCAATCGTCTAGCACTACGCTGGTCATGCGAATGGCCAAGCATATGGCAAACTGTTCGGCCTTTGAGACACGGAAACATCGTCGACATCATAACGTTGCGGTCTATATAATGGGATTTATGCCTTTAGAAGCGAGCATCATCCATTTGCTTGCATGGCGGCTTTCCTTAGATTGGCTCATTTCTACAATTCCATTCCTCATGACATACACTGCGAACCTATCACTCATTCCGTTTTCTGATCGGGGATACCCTGGTTTCCAGCGCTCTCCGCATTTCGAATCCGATCTGTACTACAACCATCCTACCTATCCACGTGGTCACTCAAACAGTCCTGTGGCACGTCTCAAGAACGAAAGGCTGAGGTGTGAGAGGAACCTCGGCTGGAGCATTGACTTTGCGACCGCTTTCCTCGTTAACCACCTAAGCCCTGACCACTCTCCCGACGCTGCACATATACTGAAAAGCATTCGGAAGAAGGCTCAACAGGTCTTCGATCAAGGTCGAGGACAGGATGTTCCCTATTTGGCCTTCAGCAAGCTTGACGATGTTCTCTTTGCGGGACACCTAGGTGGCGCTGTCTATCTTGATCTCAGAAGTCTAGGGCATGACGTCTCCGGAGCTACTTACACGCATGGAAGAGGGCCAGATCCGCGCGTCAAACGCATCTCGATCGTCCTAAACAACAATGTGCTCCAACAAGCGCAGCCTCGAGACATCGTCGCCAACCTCATTCATCACATGATTCATGCGTTCTTTCTTGTAGCTTGCGGACCAGAAGAGGAGAAGGAGGTGGGCTACGGGCGTCTGAGTCATGGCATGCATTTCGGGAAGGTTGCAAACACCATCAAAAAGCTTTCTGCCGTCCATGGCAAGCCTCTTCCACTTGGTTTCAGTCGCTATCTGTACGGTCACTCGTACTACGACGAGTACCATCCTCGACGAGAGAACCGACACTCGTCGAGATGGTACCGCAGCAACTGCCACTCGGACGTCCCTTCCATACCAGAACCAGACATTGAAGACTTCTACGAGGGTATCTGTGCACCGCTTCTCGACTTGCCTGAGCCGGTCCAGAAGGCACAAGTCCTCATCTACAACGAAAGACGTCACTGTCTCGAGGAAGTCCACCGCGCCAGCGACCTAGCAACACCCTCTGCCGATTCAGTCGAATTCCTCTTTGAAGAGAAGCCCGTCCAAGTCCCTCGTTCAAAAGTCGAACACTACATGTGCGTCAACAAAGCCTTCGACCGCGCCAAGGGCAGATACCTCGAAGTCCCCGACGGCTTCAGCAAAGACACTTTCCTCACCCTCCTCGAGCTCCTGCACACAGACACCTACTCGCCCGACATCCGCCCCGTCACAGCATGCGGCAAGTCCGGTCCGCCAGTCATCAAATCCTACCAGAGCGACTCCCTCCCTTACTTGCTTACTGATATACATGTTTTCAAACTTGCGAATGAAATGCGCTTTGATGATGTGAAAGCCATCGCGCTAGATCGTCTCCGCTGCCAAGTCGCCACGCACGAAGACCCTATCATAGTCCTCAAAGCGCTGTACGATGGCGGCGAACCGGATCCGGATCTACGTGACTGGGCCCGCAAATTCCTGCTCAAGACCCCGAGCGACGATATGTGGGCTTCTGCTCACCGCAGAACCCTTCCATCCCTCGAGCCGCCGAACCTCGTCAAGTTGCAGAAGGACTACATGCTCCGCGAGCGCTTCTACGCCTTGATTCCGCGGTTCGGCGCGCTGGAGAGCGATGTCAGACAGGCTGAGGAGTCGTTGCTGAGAGGGGGGAGGTTGAGTCCGGGGCCGTATGGGATGTACGCTGTGCCGGGGCCGATGTCGCCGCCGCCTCCGACGATGGGGTTTGGACATCCGTATGGGATGCCGTCGGCGTTGGGGATTGGAGCGCCTCCTCCGGCGGTGTTGATGGATGAGTGGGGTGAGGGGTTCAGGCGTGAGAGTCCGTTTCGGATTGGGTATGGGGAGAGGGAGTGGTATTGAGGGAGTGTTTGGTCTTGGATGAGAGGTGGTTGATGTGCTTGGAAGGGCAGGCGTTGATGTTGTGTCGTGTGTGTTTGTGTAGGTAGATAGCGTATGACTCACGAGGTCTACGAAGTCGCGAATCTGATCGGTTGATGTTGTTGTTGTAGTACTGTGTTTGCGTTGTAGGATAGGAAGGAAGGAAGGAATGGCATCGGATACTTGGACCACCAAGGATATACATCTTAGCGCAGCGCGAAAAGCAGTGGTATCAAGCTGTTCCGTGACGCTGGTCTAAGTCTCTACCAATGAGCATCATCAACTTTACCGCACCTTACACGTGCCAGTCCTCAAGCAGCGTTCCTCCAGTTATCAAGCAACAGCGCGGCACCAGCGACCGCGCCCAAAGCCCCAACTCCCGCATCGCTCAAGAAGCCCGTCTCCGTACTCCAATGCAGCGTCATAGGGAAATACGCACTATTCGACACGACATCGCGCCGCCACATCCCGTCCTCCTTCCTGCTCTCCTCCACTAACAACTTGCCTTCCTTCTCGCCATCCCTCTCCTCCACCGTCTCCCCCGCAGACCTCCGATAACGATGTAAAGTCCACAGCCTGACTCCCTCAAGCGCAACATGCAGCGCCCAGAACCGCGAACTCCACACCCACCACCGCGTCTCCCTTCTTTTCCCTACCTCCCCGCTCCAATTTTGGCTCGTGAGCACGCCTTTTGAAGCTAGGTACGCGCCGTTCTCGAGGATTTGGAATGCGGCGCAGGAGAGTATCTGGCTCCACGCTACTACTCTTAATACCTTCTCCTTCCTCCCCGCACCAGCCGGCAAAGGAGAATTATACGTCGCGCGTGCCCACGTGTATATCCCAACGAGACCCCATAACCGCACGAAGATCCGGAACTCGGATATCACTGCCGCTAAGCTCTTCGACCCGCCGACGAAGTGGCCTAGGATTCGCGTCCCCGTCGAAGCCGGGAAGGAAGCGATGAGCGTCTCGCCTGGGAGCAGGAGGGGGTCTGCTTTCTCCGCGATGGTAGCAGCGAGGTTTGTGAGGCGGCGCTCGAGGATCTGGGAGCCTAGGGCGCGGAGGAGTTCGAGCGTGTAGGCTAGTGTGCAGAGGAGGGAGTCTGTGCCGGCGGGGGTGGAGAGGAGGTTGGAGAGGCGGAGCAGTGTGCGGTCTGTGGAGTGTGCTAGTTTGTAGAGCGCTCGCAGGAAGATGATGCGGAGCTTTGCTTGTAGAGGTGTGGAGGGAGGTGGAGGTTCAGGCGCGGCATGTGGGCTTGTTGGCGATGGAGGGGTGAGGGTCGGGTTTGAGGGGATGGTTGTTGTGGTGTTTACGGGTGGGTGGGCGTCTGTTGGCATTGTGTGCGCGTTGGGAAGATGGGAGGAGGTGGATGTTATCGAGAGGTCATGGTGTTCATGAGTTTGCGTTGAGGAGGACGCGAATGATAATGCATGGCCGAGGTAGGATAAAAGGTCCGCGATGGGAAGGCTCACATGCACGTCAATGCGCGTTCACGTGGGAAGCCTGGTCGGCACTTTCACGTTGCTTGTGGGCGTCTTGCAACTTGCATATGCGCGGAGATGTAAATAGAGATGTTAACCTAAGTTAGGTTCAGACTACCAAGATTCAAGACAATGACATCAAATGTGAAAGGAGCTCTGACCCCCACCATGCCGCTGTGGGCCCTGAAACCTTGACCCTGCATGCGTTCCCCGCGCCCCAAATCTGTCCCCACCCCAAACGGCTGGCAACCACTTGCCAACTTGACGCCATCTTGCCTCTGCCCTCCAATGCTCCCGCAACCCACAGTCCTTACAACTGACACCACCCAGCAGCAACTTCAATTCACATCCTAGCAACTGCAACACGCCTCCCCAACCCAACCATGCCGCCCCAAATCCGCCGCCCAACCTACCCCCTCGCGCACGCCGCGCGCCATAAACCCCGCCGCATCCCCCTCGTCCTGCGCTTCTACAAAGGCGCAATCCACAACCTGATCATCGTCCCCGTGACCCTGCACTCGCTCTTCACCGTGCTCGTCGTGTATCTCGACCGCAACGTCGTGTCCTCGCTCGGCCTCCCGCCGACCATCATCCCCTCGCTGTCCATCGTCGTGGGGCTCATGCTCGTCTTCCGCAACCAGACCTCGTACGACCGCTTCTGGACCGGCAGGAACTGCTTGACGACAGTGGGGACGTGTGTCAGGAATCTGACTCGGAGTTTCCTGGTCGCTGCGCGGCCGAAGGATGACGGTGGCACGTTGACGGACGAGGAGATGCGGGATACGGAGAAAGTGGTCAGAGTGCTAGTCGCAGTGCTGTATGCGATAAAACACAATTTACGCGCCGAATTCAATATCCCACCCGCGTCGCTCGTGCACTTTTCCCCGCAAGCAAGGGACCACATGTCCCGCCGGCCGTCCTACTCCGACTCGCCCATCACCATCTCTCGCCCTGCCTCCCGCGCCGATTCCAGCATCGAGAATGGACTGGAGACTGCGAAGGACGAGTACGTTTCCCTGCTCCCAGACGGCTTGCTCGGGTTCGAGGACCAGGGTCTCGGACTGCCCCTCCAACTCACCGTTCTGATCGAAGGATTCATCCGGCGCGGGTTTAGACGAGAATGGTTCCACGGCCCGCAAGCGAGTCAACTCACCGTGCAAGTCAACACGCTCGTCGACGCATACGGGAGGATGGAGACGATCCGCTCAACACCGATACCCGTCGCGCACTTGATCCACCAAAAACAAGTTCTCTTGCTGTTCAACTGCGTCCTGCCGTTCGCGACCGTCGACGACTTTGGTTGGTGGGCTGTGCCGATTGTCGCGATTGTCGCGTTCACCTTGTACGGGATTGAGGGCATTGGTGTGCAGTTGGAGGACCCGTTTGGGTATGATAGGAACGATATTAAGATGGATGGGATTATTGAAGATACGAGGCAGGAGGTTATGGTTCTATTGGAGGAGTGGAGGGCGAAGGCGCAGGGGCGGAGTGAGGATTTGGGAGGCATGTTTGACTGAGATGGAGAGGGGAGGGGAGGGCTGGTTGGGCCGCATGTATGGCGTGCGTTAGGAGGTAGTAGGGCGAAGGAAGGACGTGCGTTGTTGCATTTGAGAGGCCTCGAGCTTGGTGCTGGGAGCTACTATAGTGTTTGAAGCTGCGAATACCCCTGTTTTCATGTCATGTACGATTAGCGTTGCTCATCCAGGGGAGTAGATTGTCGAATGCAAATGGAAAAGCGATGTCTTGTATTCCGTATGTCTCGTATGCGATTGCCCTTATCAGCAAAGCCACTCGCTGAATCATATATGATCCAAAAGACGCCACCTTGCCCATCCCAAGCCATATGCAAAGCGGAGGGGACGGAAGTAATAGAAACGTGGGTTTTAAGACGAGCCTCCAGCGCCGGCTCCTGAGCAGTAGTACAGATCCAAAGTGCCGCGACATCCAGGAAAATAACACATTAGGCCTCCTGACCAGTCCTGGTCCGAATATGCAAACTGGTAACGACCGTGACTTCGTAGATATGGAATGAGTTGCCAAAACGCCTGCTGATGCCGCAACGAAGTCTTCAAACACCTATGCGCAAACTTTAGTCAATTGAGAGCGGAGGGAGGACGGGTGCTGCAGTACCGCCAGAAGCTGGCGACCCGCCTTCCCGTTGTCGATTGTTATTGTTTGGCGCTCGTCCAGCACTGCCGTCCAGCGCAAACGGGAAATCGTTCCTTGGCGTCATCGGCAAGTCGTTGGTGTGTTCGGGACTGAGGCCGTTTGACTCGGTCGGAAACAGAGGCGCAAGACCAGAAGTTTCGTTGTTGCCGCTAATGTTGATTGCTACAGGTTGTGTGACTGAGGATGGCGGTGCTGATGCTGTGGGACGCTGGGGAGTGGACGTATCTGTAGGCTGGTTGGCAATGCGATTCAGGGAATCTGCAATGTTCATGTTGGACAGCGCAGAGTCCAAGCCGCTCAGATCGATCTGTCCGTTTAAAGCAGGTGCTTCGGCGTTTGCGAGAGGTAGAGCAGAGTCGCGTGGAGTGACGTTGCGATCCTCTCGCTGGGCTTGCGACTCGCCAGTTGCACCCTCCGCCTCCTCATCCCATTCCTCATACTCGCCGGGCTCTTCGACATCCGCTTCGAGATCAGCGACAGCCCGGCAGTTCGGACACAGGAAGTTGGGCCATGTAGGTCCGTTGAGGATAGGGCGAATGCACTTGTAGTGCCAGACGTGTGAACAAGGTGCGACGAAGAGTGACTGGCAGGGCTGTGCAGCAATTAGCGAAGTTCTGTAGTGCGGTGGTCGAGGTACTTACCGCGATAGACATCAGACATATCGAACACTCGGAAGAATGTGTCGACGCATTATCGCCTTCCTTCTTCTTCGCGAGGTTGCGTAGTCGTTGGTGGGTTTGTTTACTGAGGAAATTAGTTGCGGGCAAAGACATTAGAAGCGAACCAGCATACTTAAATGTGTTTAGCGCCTGCTGCCATCCTCTATTACACTCCACCCTGATCTTGACGCACCTGAAGATCATCTCCTCGCCGCCACGGAAGTCGATGCCCAGCTGAATGATGTCGCCATCCTTGAGCTTAAAAGGCTTCGACTCGACGTTGGGTTGACTCAATCTTATGTGATTGAGGAAAGTGCCAGAGGAGCTCTTCACGTCCTTGATATACCACTGCGAATCCTTGCACCACAGCTCGCAATGTTTCCGGCTAACAACCTTCGACTTGAACCCGACCGCTGCCGCAGAGGGGACGTTGCTTGGGATTTCGGGCAGGTTATCTCTTTCTGAGTATCTGCCAACCTTAACGACAGCTAACTCGTCGGGTAAGGTCCTTGTTATGGTCGGAAACTGCAACGACGGCCTCGCTGAACGCGGGTCTTGGTGCGGGATGAATCTGATCGACGGCAGGTGTTTGTTTGGGTGGTTGGGGTCGCTTCCACTCTCGACCGCCTCCATGTTGGACGCCGACGGGGTCGTTGTCGGCGTCGGGCCCGAGTGATTTCGCACTGTAAGCTGCGGCGCGGTGGTCTCTGCGCGATGTCTCGTCATGTTAAATGAGGGTTGTGAGGTCTCACCCGTCGTCTGCTCTATGTCTGACAGCGAGGGTGCGGTGTGCGTCCTGGAAAGCCCGCTGCGAGTAGGGATATTGGTAGAGGGATTCGATGAAGTCGACGATGACGGCGAATCGGGAGGGGTCGTGCTCTGAGGGCGCGGGCGGCCGCTACCCTTCGCTGTCTGAGACGCTGCTTCTCGGGGTGGCCTCGCCTCTCCACGTGAGCTACCGCCAGCGGTGTGGCCGTGTGAATGAAGGTTCCTAAGGTAACTGAGACCTCGCAGGCGACTAGGTCGTGGCGTCGGCGATGTGGAGGAGACGGGCGTCGCAGCAACTGTGGGAGCAGCCGGTGCAGGAGTCGTGAACATTGAGCAGGTGACAGGCTGCGCAAGGCGGACTCACAGGCTGGGGCGGCTGTGAATGCGGTAATACAGGGCGCGTTTACAATAGGACGGCGAGCTTGCTGAGGCAGGTTTGAGGGTTTGAGCAGGCGCGATGGGGCCGAATCCGCCAAGCTTGAGTGGAGAAGAGCGATCGTTCTAGCTACGCTCTGCAGGATGGGAACCAGATGGGAGACACAGCAAGACGCGTGAGCACAAAGTACGGAGTGCTGTAACCTCGGATGAAGCTCTTACCACCTCGTCCCTGAGAGCACCATTCTACTTATGTACCAGGCTTTGACTACAGCCAATCTCGAAGAGAGGGGTGGTATTCATCGCGACCCAGTCTACGGGCGGAAACACTATAGAGCAAAGCTATCCTTGACAACAATCTAGCCCTAACCATATGTCGGTAATCAAAGTTCGCATCAGCTCACGTGAGAATTGCAGACTCTGAGTGACACAAGCGGAGAATATCGCTAGTTGGTTTCGACGACGAGAGTGCGACCAGCATCGACTTCTAACAGGCCTTCCGGAAGCTTTCAACTACTACAATCAGTGGCTCGACATTTGTGCCAACGAGCAGTGAATTCTAGTCTTAATGAGCAGCCTCGTTTTGACAGACCATGAGGCTGGATAGTGTTGAGACCCGTTGCTGCTTCAAGTCTGGCGCCCTGCCTCTGCCTCCGTCGCTGGGCGACCTTGGAAGTTCATGCGCCGTGAAGACGCCTTGGGGCCTGGCCTGGTCGGCCCGGGAACTGCTCGACCATCGACGGGATGGGCGCACGGGCCCTGGTTACTCGCCTTAGTCATCCAAAATTTCTGGGACAATCCGATGCTTCGGAATTGTGAACTCAAGAGTCGTCAACCTTCCCTTCGCCTATATCCGGACATGTTACGGCCGCGCTCTGTTCGCCCTTTGTCGCGAAGTCTTCATCGAGCCGCGCCATCCGTCACATCTGCTGCATCATGTGCTAGTCGGAGGGGTCTGGCAACCGTCGTCGCCGAGGAGAAGGTACGATGTCTCGAAGTTTGCGCACAGAAGGCACGCCTCTGACAGAAGTCTCCTTGTAGGATCCAGTCGAGCTCGATCAGATTACCACTCTTCCAAATGGCATCCGTGTCGCGACCGAAGCCCTACCAGGCCACTTTTCCGGCATTGGAGTCTACGTCGATGCAGGATCTAGATATGAGAACAATGCACTACGGGGCGTCAGCCATATAATAGACCGCTTAGCGTTCAAGTCGACCAAGTCAACAACAGGAGATGAGATGCTGGAGAAGATAGAGTCGTTGGGTGGGAACATACAATGCGCTTCATCACGAGAGTCTTTAATGTACCAATGCGCTACCTTCAACTCCGCCGTCCCCACAACCGTCGGTCTCCTCGCCGAGACGATCCGCGATCCGCTCATTACCGAAGACGAGGTGCAACAGCAGCTAGAAACCGCAGATTATGAGATTGGGGAAATATGGTCAAAGCCAGAGCTGATCCTGCCGGAGTTGGTACATATGGCAGCATATAAAGACAACACACTCGGGAACCCACTACTGTGTCCGAAGGAAAGGCTGCCATACATCGATCGGTCGGTAGTAGAAGCGTACAGGAAAGAGTTCTACAAGCCGGAACGCATCGTGGTAGCGTTTGCTGGCGTCAATCATCATGAAGCAGTACGGTTGACGGAGGAACACTTCGGAAGTATGGAGAAGGCCAAGGGACCGTCGTTGATTCAAGAAGGAACAGACAGCACGATCTCATCATCAGCTCCATCACAGCACTCGTTCACTGCCTCGCATCCGACACCAACTGGCGCACCTCCACAAACCTCGAAACTCCTATCTAAGATACCCTTCTTCAAGAACCTCTCAACGTCCGCATCCTCCAATGCTTCCGTCAACACCTCCTTCGACACTTCGCTCAACTTCCCGCCCATCGATACCTCAGTACCCTCCCAATATACGGGCGGCTTCCTCACTCTCCCACCGATCCCTCCACCACTAAACCCCGCTCTTCCCCGCCTCTCGCATATCCACATCGCCTTCGAGGCGCTCCCGATCAACTCACCCGATATCTACGCACTCGCGACCCTACAGACTCTCCTTGGAGGTGGCGGATCTTTCAGTGCTGGTGGGCCAGGAAAGGGCATGTACTCGCGCCTCTACACAAACATCCTCAATCAGCACGGATGGGTGGAGTCGTGCATAGCGTTCAACCACTCGTATACCGATTCTGGACTGTTCGGTATTGCAGCGAGTTGCTCCCCGGCTATGGTAGCCCAGATGCTGGAGGTCATGTGCCGGGAGCTGAACAATCTCGGTCAGGAAACTGGTTTTGGCGCGCTGCAAGAGCTTGAAGTGCAGAGGGCGAAGAATCAGCTTCGCTCTTCGCTTCTCATGAATCTGGAGAGCAGGATGGTAGAGCTTGAGGATCTTGGGAGGCAGGTTCAAGTCCATGGCCGCAAAGTCGGCGTCAAGGAGATGTGTAGGATGATCGAGGGCGTCACAGTTAAGGATCTGCGGCGAGTGGCGAGACAAGTCTTCGGCGGTCAGGTTGAAAACATCGGTGGTGGCAGTGGAGCGCCTACCGTCGTTCTGCAAGAGGGCGAGCAGGAAGGCTTGACGAGGCGGGACTTCCAGTGGGATGATATACAGAACAGAATCGCGCGGTGGAAGTTAGGTCGACGATGATCTAGACGAGCGTTGTAGATTGTAGAAATATGTATCATAGCTTCTTAAGGTTTCCTGGATATGGTGTTGTATGCATGCTGGTGCTCTTCCAGCGGGTTTCGACAGGTTGTACATGTGTTGATACAGTAACGACACGACTAGATCTTACACTTCCCTCCCCTCTTCCCTCACAATACCAACATCTTACTCAAACTGGCTGCTCGGATCCGGCGCAACGTATCCCCTCCTCAGCAGGAACCCACTCACGCTATCTTCCACTTTCGCAAACTGCTTCTCGTTAGTTCAGAACCCCATAAATACTATCCCACCCCCCCTTCACCTACACCACCATATACAATTAAGGAAGGGAAGGGTACTTACAAAACTCTTATACTCACTCCCCACGCCATCCTTGACCCACACCCCATAACTCCCCATCATATTCGCCATCATGACATCCGTGAACAGTCTATCCCCCACCACGGCGATTTGCGACGGGTGCGTGACGCCGGCGTCTGGGTGCGCGGCGAAGTAGGCCATTATCTCGGTTTTGCAACCGGGTTTCTGGGACGAGGTCAGTAAAAGTTGTGCGGGCAATGGCTATGAGAAAACGGATGAGGATGGTAAGGGTTTGGGGGTTCTTACCTTCGTGGAGTGTCGGAGGACTTTTACGCCGGTGTTTTTCTCGAGGATGGCGGCGCCGGCTTGGTCTTTGTCGGAGTCGGTGCCGGCTGTGTTGGATACTATGAGGAGTTTTGAGCCCGGGTAGGTGAGGCGGAGTTGTTGGAAACGCTCCTTGTGCGTGTTAGTAGAGCATATTCTAGATAGATGGAAGTGATTCCGCTAGATAGACGAAGACGAAATTGATAGCGGAAAAGACAACATAGGGAGGATGCGACGAAGGAAATCCAAGTGATATCGAAAGGTTTGTTGCTGGGTAAGTTAAGCGGAAAGGAGAAGAACGGGTATAGAGTACACTGAGTATCAAACTCAGCTGAGGGTACATACTTGGTACGGCTTATGCACTTCATTTGAGTGTGGAATAGCGAAACAGTTGTCCTTGTCTAGTATCACCGCTCTAATATCCACCTCTTTCTGGCCATCCTTCTTTGGAAATGCTTTTGATAGTGGTATTGGAAGGTGATTGAAAGTCGACACCGTATGCTGCGGCAGACAGAGGGTCGGATCCCTGACCAGTCTGAAGACGTTCAACGTCCCTGAGATATTCATTGATGATGTAATGTTCAGGAGAAGTAGGTCTGGGGAGTGAAGGATGTTAGGCAGCCTTGGCAGATGGTGGTCCAAGCTCCAAAATTCGATATTCGAGGTTGAACTTCACGGTCGAGACTATCACGCTTCCCCACGCGACAGCCACCGCAGCACGCCCACGATACAAGATTGCCCCAGCTCAGTCTGTTCAACCTACCTACGCGATCACCCTACCGCAACTATGACGAGCACAATCGGAATACCCATCAAGCTGCTGAACGAGGCAGCAGTACGTCTATCTAACCCCTCCATGTTGTGCGCGCAAAGCTAACAATCGTCTCTAGGGCCATATCGTCACTCTCGAGATCACATCCGGCGAGATATACCGCGGCAAGCTTATCGAGGGTCCGTACACAAATCCACGTTTTGACATACAGTTAAATGTATGCTAACTGTGCTGCAGCCGAGGACAACATGAACGTACAGCTCAAAGACATCACGGTCACCGCGCGCGACGGAAGAGTATCACATCTGGAACAGGTCTACATTCGGGGTTCGCACGTACGGTACTTCATCGTGCCGGACATGTTGAGGTACGCTCTCTCCCCTCCCAGAGTAGAGGATGCCCGCTAACAATATGTGTAGGAATGCGCCCATGTTCCGATCGCGAGGCACGAGAGGACGCGGTGTTGGATTGGCGCGTGGAAGGGCCACGGTCAATAGAGCTCGGGGAGTACGTGGTGGACGTTGAGAGAGGAGTAAGATTGAGGAACTGGAAATGCTCACACAGGACGAACAGGACGAACGACCCGGACCGAAACATCAAAGCATCACTACACGTTCGCACTTCTGAGCTTCAAAGGGAACAGGTGCTCGAATCGATTTCGCTTGAACATGGTACGGAATGAATGAATGGAAATTGGGTGCATGTGTCTTACATTTGCTGAGAACGGAGGGTCTCGAGGCTCCCAAAAAGATTGCCCACAGCTGAGCAACTCTCAGCTGCATCCAATAAAACCAATAAACTTCTAAATCTGTGACTTGGTATTTTACATGCGTGAAATGTAATACCCCACAGCAAATAGCGAGGGGCAAAGACCTCCGAACCTCCGCACCCACAGCTCCATCCAACTTTCAACCCACAATGGAGATACGGAACCCACGCCGAATACTTGCTCTTGGAGCACCAGACTCAGGCGTCCTACAATTACTAAAAGGTAGCCCCCCTTCCCATCCCCAAATTCACGTGTTCCTATACTAAATTACCCCGCAACAGACCTCACAGGCACCGCGCCCGAACCCACCACAGACTCAACCGCAGGCCTCTCGCACACCTACCCCCTCACCACCAAATACTACACCGCTACCCTGCCCATCTGGCTCGACGAGCTGCCCTCCCCGCTCTCCGACTGGGCCGCCGAGTTCTCGAAACCAGAAGCCCGCGAAGTCATCCAAGTCATCGGCGCATACATCTTCTGCTTCCGCAAACCGGTCAAACAAGACCATGTCGAGGTCATCAAAGATGGTATGAAAGCAATTGCAGATATTATCGAGAAGCATATGGGATATGGTGGTGATGCCGTGTGTCTGGCGGTCGGGATGCCGCAGTCCACGACGCCGTTTCTGGATATGCCGGTAGAGGAGTGGGAGGAAGCTTGTATGGAGTATGGGTTTGAGTACGTTGATTTTGAAGCGAAGGGGAAGAATGAGTTTGGTGAGGAGAGGGGAGTCAAGAGGGTGGAGGAGGCGTTGAAGGCGAATGATTGGGAGGGTGGAGATGAGGGCTTGGATTTCGATGACGAGGACGGGGAAGGGTTTGGGGACAGCTTTAAAGCTGAAGAGCTGGAGATGGGTGTCGAGCTGTTTGGGATGAAGGGTGCGCTGCATGGAGTGGACGAGGAAGAAGAGCAGGCCCAAGTTGAGGAATTGGAGGGTATGATGAGGCGGATGATTGCCATCAAAGGTGTGCATATTGGAAACAGAATGTCATGCGCTCGCAGCTAACTTTACTGTACAGATATGGGCGAAGGCATGCCTGAAGCTGAGCGAAAGCGCTTCGCTGCCAAAGCCGTCAACGACCTAATGAAGGACTTTTGAGCTGCTATACATTTCAACTCCGCTGGCCCAAACATATCAGGAATGGAAAGTCCATCTCCCGCGCAGGCTTGCCGTCTTCAGCCTCGACCTCCTTCCGCAGCACGAAAGCTTGTTCGACCTTGACCTCGTTGAAGCCTGTCCCATCGATGATCATCTCTATTTCCTCCTTCTTGATGCCATGTCTCTCCACGCCCGGTCGCTTGCTCTTCGGATGGAAAGCCATAGCTTCTGGACCATAGTCATCATAGTCCGTCAGGGCTATCTTTCCGCCAGGCTTCAGACACTGGAACAAAGTCGCGAATATCGCCGGCATACTCGGAATATGATGCAGCGTCAGATGGCTGACTATCAAGTCGAATCGATACGGCGCGTCATGTCCGGACTCTCCGCGCCTCGTTGCTAAAGCTGCGGCTGCACCTTGGACATGCACATCATCTGCTTCTTGTACAAGGACGTTTACGGCTGCGAGATTGGCTTGGTCAGGATCGGATAGGGCACCGACTTTCTGGTTGAATGCTGAGATCATGCCATCTGATGTATCGACGCCGACCAGGGAACGGACGTGCGGAGCAAGGAGGAAGGATAGGAGGCCAGTGCCGCAGCCGATTTCTAGGACGTCGAGTTCTTGTTGCAATTAGCTCGCTCCTCGAGCATAAAGTTACCCAGCAACTTAAACAAAAGTCCCTTCACCAACACAACACGGCCGAACTCTTCGGGATTTTGCAGACGATTGAAAAACCCACTTACCCTTAGAGCTTCCATCATTAAAAGCAGGTACAAAGCGCTTGATAGCTTCGAAAGCTTTCTCCACGCTCTCTACATGCTTCTTGTTGCCGTCCCAAGCCGCTGCTTCTTCGTTGAAGCGCTGATTGTTGACCTCAAGTGCCGATGATGCCATACTGATCTTAGTCGTGGGTGAGGATTCAAGATGCCAGAGCTCTGTTGATGGCCTGACTGAGTTCATAGTTGATATTGCGGGGATGCGGGGTCCTCGCGTGGATACACGCGGCTTTTGGTTTCGATAGGTAGATGCGTGGAGGCATGTACGCCACAGCTGTTAACTTGATACTTTATGTCTCGTCATTCTCTTACAATATATACGCAGAAGTAGAAATTCGTCAATGTCTTTGAACTTTTAGGTACACCGATGGTTTACAGGGTAGCTGCTCTCAGCTATTTCTCCTACCTTTGCTAAACAAGGCTCCGACTTCTCCATAATCTTGATCAGGATTCAAGACAGGACTTTCAGTCAGATCTCATGCTTCCCATGGGTCCATTAGGAGTAGAGGTGAGACTGAACGAATGTTGTTCACCAAGCATTTCGTCATCGCTTTCCAATGTTTCACTGCAGGGTCTGGACCCAAAGGAGCTAGGGACCGTTGGTAGCTCAATCTATTCTTGGTGGCACATGCAAGGGGTCTGCTCGTATCGCGCCGCTTCTGGAGGAACCTCATATCTCACCTTGATTCCTGCTTATCCGCTCTGTCTCTCGTTCTTGCGACCGTATCTAGTTCTCTGACCTCAGTCTTTCGCTTTAAATCTTAACTTTAAGCCCGCTTCTTTGATCTGGTGGTCTCTACGCACTTCCACGCTCGGTGCTCCAGATACCTTGATACACCATGCGAGCCTCTTTCGACCTCCTCTTCCTCGCCTTCAGCGTCCTGGCACAGGCATCAGCTCCATCGTGGGGGTCAGTAACATGGCTCAGGTCTCAGGAAAGTGCTATTGTCAAACTCGATACTCCTGGCTACCCGCTCTGGGTCATGGACAAGGCGAATGCGCCGATGCTCTACAAAGATGCAGAGAAGTTCTATTTCGAGACGGACGCACCGAGCGCCGTTCTCCTCAACTTGACGATGTCACACGATAACAAGACGCTGCTCATCAACAACAAACCGGTTTTGCCGTTCACCGACTATAATGTTCCGCCGACCATCGAAGCATATCAGATACCGGCTGAGTACACTCGATCGCAGGTCAAAGGCATCATCGACATGGGCTTGACTAAGGATTGGTACTGGCATGACTTGACCACCGCCTGGAGATACCTGTCACTGGACTACGACTTGTTGGTTCGCGCCGACCCATATACCGGACCATACATGAGTCACTACCCAGTCCTACGCTTCAGGATCATGGGGTTGGGAGCACACAGCCGAAGCGATGTGCTTGACGAGAGCAAACAACAGGTCCTGCGCGTCACGCTCAAGGACAACAACGCCGGCTCCTCCGACGATCCGAAGCGGTCCTACAGCATTATGAGAATCGAGCTTGTGGACTTCAAAAACGCTTACGATTCGTGGACACCGAAGACTGAGCCCGAGGGCAACGAGAAGTGCTCGACTTCGTCATGGCTGTGTCCTGATAAAGGTCTCTATGCCGATGCTTCTCCGCCTCCATATCGTTTCATATGGCGCTCCCGCTTCGATGAGCAGGGCAGGATTGGGTCCGGCAGACATGCGTTATATCACAAGATTGCGGTTCTGGGCGATATCTTCACTGATGCAGCGCCCTCTATGCTGTTATCGTTTGGTATTTTGATGAGTATTAGCGTGGTGATCCTGGCGATTGTTGGAGGTGTTAAGATCTGGAAGAAGAGGAAGGAGAACAAAATCAGGGATTTGGCAGATGACGACAGACTTCTCGGCGAGGAGGGCGAGAAGTACTTTGACGAGGACGATGAAGACGAAGATGATGTTCCTCCGCCACTCCCACCACGGCCGAGTCCCAAGACCGAGGGTGTTCTAATAGACCTCGAGGCAGCAGAAGGAGCCTAGTCATTCTATTTGCAAACCGTTATAGATTTTCTACCTAATGATAATAGTCCTTTTACTGCAAACTGCTTTTGTCAGCTTCCCATTCACTTTGTCGACCGTGCCACAATCTGCTTCATTATACCTTATAGCTTATCTTATCGAACCGAGGCACTTTCACAGCTTCAGCTTACTATGACGCTGCTCGCCTGCGAACACTCGTTCGTCCACGAGCACAGAAAATGATGACTGGCTTGAGGCAATTAGGCCAGCTGATTGGACGGAGCCATCACCAGCCGAGTCTGCGCCACAATAGGAGTGCACGAGCGCGTCACGAGGCCCCAGCAGCAGGGACAGTCGTCCGAGCTGCTGCTAGGACTAGATAGCGAATCGCAGATTAGCAGTGTCATGTCGTGTGTTGCGGTGAGAAGAGCTCGAGTAGCAAGGCAGCTGCAGAGCCGCCCGCAAGCTCCCCCGCAGTTCTCGTGATAGCGGCGGCATCAACGCCTCAACTCTCCAAAAACTTTGTCGAGCTCGTCCAGACTGCCCTGTACACTTCCCCAATCCCACGTTTCTCCGCGGACCCTGCGTGTTCTCATTTCCCAAGTGCAATCCAGCGTAGGCGATCGTGTGGTCAGAGCAGAGAGCGTGGAGACGGCAGGCACTCGACTCGAGGACAGACCCGATTGCGACCACCTTGGACCGCCGCAAGCCGACCGGACAAACAACAATGTCCACCGTTTCGGGGAGTGCCTCGAATGCCTCCCCGCCGGCGCCGCGAGCGAGCAACCAGCAGCACACGAGGACTTACCAAGCGTGCATTCCGTGTCGTCGCCGCAAGGTGCGCTGCGATCTAGGTACGTCGTGGCACGTAGCAATTCCTGTCTTGCATCTTCAAAGCGCTTCTACAGTCAAAGTGGTGGTTGCGCTCCGAAAGAATCACAATGTCGCGCCCAAACTACTTTCTTCGCTTTGTGCTTCATTGCTAACCTGCTGTCCTGCCTACAGGTCCCGTCGATGCCCCGTTTGACCCCCCTTGCGTCCGGTGCCGTCGTGAATCGAAAGAGTGCTTCTTCTCTGCCACCCGTCGCAAGAGGAAGACCCATGACGGTAGTGAAGAGATCGAGGATGTCCCAGATGACTACGAAGTTCGCAATGGAAGGAAACGACTGAAGGCAGACGACAACACGCCCCCGATCGTCCATCGACCCGAACCCATTCAGATCAGTCGACCTAGCAGCTCGACCGCGTACGTGCCGCAGCCTCTCACACCGGGCGGATCGGTGGGACAGCTACAACCTCTGCGTCGACCGAACCAGTTGAATCCTCAGTTCGAGGAGGAAGACAGGAATGCGAGCAACCAGGCTGCCTCGATATTGCAGACACGGGAGGTCTTCAGCGGTCATGATGCTCTGAACTTGCTGTTCGAAGCAGCAGGGCGCAACGGCGATATCGAGGGTCACCATCGAGCAAATAGCGCTTCGAGCCTTCATCGACCCACATTGGGCGATCTAGGTAGCACACCAGGCTCACAAACCGCCTTCGCCAGCCCGCAAGGGAATCAAACACATGGTCTACCTTTTGCAGATGGTCGTCATCAGTCTCGGTCTGCTGTAGACCCGGTAGACCCAGCCATCTCGCAGGCTCAGCCTGAATTGCCAGAGCCGCCAAACGAGGCAGCATTCGCTGAAGCCGTGAAAGCTTGGAATAAGAGCCGCTTTGTACGCGCAGGTTGGTTGACGGCAAAAGAAGCTGTCGCCTACATTGACTACTTCTATATACATCTATCCCCCCTGACGCCCATTGTTGTCCCAGACTACCGCGATCATGCTTCTCACAGCCGGCTGCTTAGGGAGGAGCCGTTACTCACGGTCACGTTGCTTACCATTTCTTCTCGGTTCGCGCGACCCCAAGGCTCAGGAGCAGCTTCACGATACTACCTGATCCACGAGATGTTCTGGAAGCACCTGCAGAAGATGATCAATCGCATGATCTACGGCCAAGAGCAGTTTGGTGGTGGCTTCTGCGGTGCGGGTCAGCAACCTGGTTCGGACGTCAACCCTTTGTCGCGTAAAGGTCTGCGTACACTGGGTACTGTGGAAAGTCTCATGCTTCTTACCGAATGGCATCCCCGAGCTTTACACTTCCCTCCAGGCGATAACGACGATGAACTCGTTCTTCCCGATGACGCGATAGTTAATGATAATACATCACCAAACGGCATCAATGACCCGAATGACCTCTACAAAGGTCCTGGAGGGCAGCGCATCGATAGCTGGCTCGAGCCATGTTGGCGAAGCGATCGTATGTGTTGGATGTTGCTCGGTAACGCAGTGTCCTTGGCTTTCGAAATTGGCGTCTTCGACGATACAAGCGAATCCGAATTCGAGCAGGCCAATCAGCATCTGTCCCATGCAACTGTGAAAGCCTACTTCCGCCGGAAAAACCATCTGAAGGACCTCCTCCTCATCTATGTCACCCAAACTAGTGGTAGACTTGGGCTAACAAGCATGTTGCCGAAGGTTGAGCGCGCTGATGGAGACTTGTCCGACTCGAAAACCCCAAATCAGCTTTACAACGAGCGTATCAAGAAAGTACAGCCACCGCCTCCTCAGATTGGCATGAGATCGGATGGACAACGACTACCATACGAGTCAGTGGCTACTCAAAACCGGCACGCTGTTCAAGACTTGGTGCTCGACTTCTGGAATCGTATCGCGAAATTGATGGAGTCTGCAAATCTGAAGCTATACCCTAACCGCCGCCAAACCAGGGAGTTGCTGAAGTCTGGCAACTATGAGGAGCTATTGAGGCATTTCCAGACGCCTTTGCATGAGTGGAGACGGAATTTTGAACAGGCAACGCAAGGTAGTGACATTTGATTAGATTAAGAAAGCAAGGCTGACCGTCGCTACAGTCCCCACGCAACTCAAGCACGTCTTGTCGATTGAGTACGAGTATACGCGAGTATACTTGAATTCACTCGCTCTGCAAGCTGTCGTCGAGCGATGTACTCATAATACACCCCAGCAGACTCACGCTCAGCCAAATGGTCCGTCGTCATCCACCTCCCGGGATGGAGGAGCGATACCATTCAGCACCTTGGTGAAATGGTACGGCAATGACAGACACTATATCAAAGAAGTGATCGATGCCAGCAGAAACGTTCTATTGACCGTGGTCGAGGGCCTCTACCCTGGTGACTACCTACGCCATGCACCAGTCCGCACCTTCTTTCGGATCGTGTCCGTAGCTATCATCCTGCTGAAGACCTTCGCTCTGGGTGCCACAGAGGACGACGTTGCGTACTCCCTTAACCTCTTGGGCCGTGCAGTGTTGGCGCTTCGAACCTCGATCGTTGACGATGTCCACGTCGGTAACCGCTTTGCAGACCTGATGGAGTCCTTGACCAATCGTATTCGAGCAAGGTTCGTCCGTTTGTCAGGCAACGGCGGATCTACAGGCATCTCTCGAGCAGGAAGCCATTCGCCAACCCGCGCCCAAACACCAATGATGCCCCCGCCGCAACCTCTCAACCAGTCAAATCACCTCGGACCACCTTATGGCGGAACAATGGGTGGCTACCCTCAGCCTAGCACTTCCATCCCTGGCAGTCCCTCGCTTGGCGTCAGTACTAGCGGTCGTGCGACCCCCAACCCATCGCTCTGGGGCATCAACACTGAAGCTTATGACCCAAACTCGAACAGCATCTCCATCATGCCGCCGCCTAGCTTCGGTTCCAACGGGTATAATACTAATTTCATGGATCCGCAGTTCTCGGTCAATACGCCGGGGAGTTGGGGGCAGTCAGGTATGGACAGCAACCAGGTACGAAAAACCCCATACACGGATACGTACAGAATTCATACAGATAAAGAATTTGGAATAAGCTAATGTAACGATGTTGTAGGATTGGCTCGCTCTCCCCCTCGACCCGCTGCTCAATCAGTGGGGCGCGGATATCACGCAGACGGCTATGGGGCCTGACGTTGGCGGGTTCGATATGCTGGATGTGCTTCTGAATTATGGTGGGCCGCCGGGGAGTGCTTAGGTGGCACTTGCCTTCTGCTGTGGGTTAGGGATTTGTGTATCTTTGCTGCTGTGCATACTTCTTATTCGAATGTTACATAGTGGAGGGGCTGCGACTTTGAAACGAATGGAGATGTGGTGTGTGGACTCTGGTTATTGGGGACGTATTTCTGTGAGAGATGGGGTAATGAGCTTGTGCTTGTGTTTGTAGATTTGTGATTCTTGTGTGTGTGTGTGTGTGTGTGTGTGTGTGTGTGTGTGTGAGCGATGGTGTTGGGAAGGTCTGGTCTGGTCTGGACGGGTCTGGTTGGGCCGTTCTTCATTACGGGACGGGCTATAAGTTAGAGGGATGGGACGGGTCTCTGTCTCACACTCTCTCTTTCGCTGCCTACCTCCATACTTAGCACTTCTTTCTCGTAAATAGTAAATTGTATGAGGATTGTGGAATGGGTTTTCTGATGGTGTCCTTTTTTTAGGGGACGCTGTTGGGTTTTAAGATGGTGGGGTTTCGATGTTTGGGCTGTGTAGTGTAGAGTCTGGAATTGGGATTGGGATGGGGAGTCGAGCATAGTGGGATGGGGGTTTGTGGGGAGGATAGAGGGTAGCAGTTGAGAATACGATGTCTGGGGTATTCAACGCGCAGTCGGCAACTGGCATCGCGGACATCATGAAGAAAGCTATTTCGCAGGGCGCAGCATTACTCGCTGGTGAGCTGAAAGCTGCCGGTCCTGACGGAATCTTCACCGTACTGCATGTGCTCGCACACGTGACGCCAGCAGTGGACATATACCTTGAGAAGCCATTCGAACCAATAGTCACCATCACGGGAGCTAGCTCGCTATTGATCTAGCAAACTCGAGTGAGTACTCGCTGTGTGCTAGCGTATATTCTAAGGACGCACTGAGAGCCGTGCATATGGCAAAATTAATTCGCGCAGGGAGCTGTCATACTAATGGTCCTACTGTGTATATTGAGGCGACACTACCTAACGGTGGCCGGAGCGGATATGGAAGGTTTTGGGGGTATGGCTGTAACTTTAGTAGAACTAGGCTTAAAATATCCATACTAGAACAGTGAATACCAGGCCTGTTTGTTGTCTAGCTATGTTCAGAGATGAGTCTTAGTTATGAGGTAGGCTTGCTGCTTGAGCTTGCCCGTGAGATGCGCGAGTTGGGATGCAAATCCGAGGTTCTTGACTTGAAAATGCTCCATGTAAGCGTTCTCTTAGCTGACTTGGAAGCTGCACCGATGCTGACGCTGATGATGCTATAAAGGGGCTTTCTCCACGTAATCCGTAGTTAGGTCTCAAAATCAATTCCAACCACATTTTCCCACTGGTGTTCGAGTGCTCTGACTAGTTTCCCTTGCTCCCGTCATCAATTCATACATGTGATAACGTTATATCCGTTATTTCGTTCAATACTCCACATTGCCCTTCACTTGCGCATCATACAGCCTCGTATCGTTCGCCGCGACTATCTGCACTCGGTCATCCCGCACCGTCACGCGCACACTCCGCTTCAATGGCCCCAGAGTATCGATTCCCGCGGTGGTATTGACAAAGTCACCCCCCAATGGTTCTGACTCAAGCGCCAGCGCATTGAGCTCAGTGACCGAACCCCAACTCGTCGAAGAGTAGCAGCCCTGGCGCAGCAACACGCTAAACAGGACCACCGCGAACAGCACGTACGTAAGCACGATGATGATGGACCAGAGCGAGCCCGACGAGTCGAAATATGCATACGCATACCCGTAGACGGCGACGAACAAGCGGTTGGTCACTGCGCGCTGGCGAACAGCGGCGGTCACGTTGTAGGCGTCGCCGCCCGCACCGAAGATGGCGCCCTGCGGGAGGAGAGAGCGCCACCAGGGGCCCGTCACCTCCGTGCCATTCCTGTCCTTGACTTCTGTTATCGGGTAGGTCAGGGACTGCATGCGGGCGAGCCCGTTGCCGACCATGAAAAGGAGGACGGCCTCGAAGCGATTGGCGTACGGAGCATACGCACTCAATTCGTTGCCGCGAGCGCCGACGGCTTCGATCAGTTGCTCGAAGACGCTCGAGTTGAGCTTGGGAAGAGGGGGGTTGAGCGAGTTAAGCCAGCTGGCTTGGACCGTCGAGTTCGAGGTGCCCTGATCGACATACTCGACGTCGGTATGTGTATCCGCACCGAACAAGAGTGCAGTGGGATAACTTATGGCTACCCCCTTGTAATAGGTCAATGTTGTGTACTGGGTGTGCATGGTGCAGCCGACGACGGAATCGGAGGCGCCATGCTCTCCAGGGACCGTGATCAACGCGGCTCCACTGAAGCCATTTGGCATCTCCATTCCTATAACATTGGGGCCGTCCCAGCTACCGTCAATCCAGTATAGATGCGGCTGTCGTGTGTTGTTGGAGGCAAAATCGTGGCTCATCCATTCGTTCAATTGGGCGTTGTCGCAAATGTTGGCCGAGTCCTGCGCGGAAGACGATGCGGCGGAGGGGAAGTTGACACAAGTCTTCCCGTCCGGATTCTTCATCGTGGTGTTGCAACTGGTGGTGACCCCGGGCGCGAGCCCAATCATACTGTAGTAGACATCTTGGTAGTCCGCAAAATTGGTTTCGCTTCGACTTTGCGACTCTCCAGCTGCGCCGTACCAGAGGAAGATGGAACTACCAAACGAGCGTGAGAGGGCGATATTGGGGACGAACATCCAAGACTTTGAGCTCAAAAGATCTGCGCTCTGTGGGCGTAGTCCGAATAAGGGAGATGACTGGGCCTCTCGGATAGTCAAAGTGAGTCCGCTGGAGGAGATCGCTGAACCTTGTCCTGGAGCGCTGGCTGGGCTATCGCTGAATTGGAGCGTTTTCAACCAACCTGCAAGCCCTTCCCACCCGGCTGATGGGCAGTTCTCGTGGTCGGATGTTTCACAGTCATATCCCGGGACGATGGAAGATGAGTTGATGACGCTAGGGAAGAGTGCGTCCTCCGTGGTGTCAATCCAGACATCGGTCCCGCCCGCAGGCCACCATCCCAAACGAGGCTCCAGTAGAACCGCGGTAGTTGGGCCGATCAAAGTGGCTATGATTGTACTAAGTCCGAGAGCCAGAACGAACAATCCTCGCCGGTAAGCTTGCATAGTCGGCGCCAGGACAACGGACCAGAACTCATGGGACAGGGGGTATGCGACGTGACTGAAATCCAGGCTCGAAGCCAGAATGCCAAAGGGGATGCCCCGAGAACTGACCAGTTCATGTCGAACGAAGGCGAGGATGAAGCGCGCGATAGATGCGACGCATAGCAACTCGACCATTTTTGCAGCAATCTGAAATCCAACCAGTTTAACGGAATCGTCCACTGCCGGGCCGCCGTAATCGCTTCCAACGTAGTGGCCGACCAAGTTGAGGCAGACCAGTCCGATACCAATTCCGATAGGGATCAAATGGAAGAGGCTCTCAGTACAAAAGTACCAGATACCGTGATAGATGGCAACTTTCCTTTGCTCTCTCTCGGGGCGAAACCTCAGCTGTCGAATGTATTCGATGGCCACCATCGCCCATCTAATCCCCCAAGAGCGTAGGAGATGACGAACGTAGCCATTGGAATCGATTCCGCTTGACACCGGAGGAGGTACGATTGGTGTTTCTGTTCCTAGTATTGCCAATATTTCGACATCTGCAGTTTGCTTTTGAAGGGAAGAAGGCCGAGATGTTATAGTGACGAGCGGTGACTTGCAACTCCCAGCTGGAGTGCTGTCCGATGAGTTTCGTGTGATAGACATGCTTTAGAGAAAGGTTCCTGACCACATCTCAGCTCTCCAGATGGATTTATCGTCTTCTTTACTACGCTGCATCTTATATGTTCGATCTGTAGAATCAGCTGAATAACTTGACAGGTATGAGCCATGTGGTATTGTAACAGAGCTGCAAGTATGCGACACACATTGAGACGCTTATTCCATTCTCCGAGGCCTAGCTATCTCCTTCATCCTACAAGGCGACAGTTTGAGGGGAGGAGGGCGTAAGTTGCTTGCAATCTGAGAACTGGGCTCTGATTGGCTTAACCCTGACCAGCGTCAACTCTTCGGCGTTCATTTGGCCCCAGCATGATAAATTAGGTGCGGGATACTGAAACCGAGAAAGGGGTCCTGGCCAATGAGGGCGCGGCCCAAGAACGGTCCCTGATCCAGTCTGAGGTGTACACTGATTCATAAAGTTGCCTTACGCCCCGCGAGTGCCCTACGGGCGCCCCGAGGGCTCGCTACCGTATCTTTGCAGCTGATGCACGCCGACAGCTGATGTACGTGCACTAATACAGCGCCCTAATTTCAACACGACATATCTCCACCAATATAGATCCGATTGAGGCTGCAATTGAAGCAATTGAATCGCTTGGACTAGGAGAAGACTTTTCGTATCAAGATCTAGCTCCACCTCCTACCTGGCAGGCCCCATCGTTGCAAGAGTTCCTAGTCGATATCAAGCGTCAACGGTCTCAGCCTGTTTTATATGAGTATAACGAAATGATCGCATCAACCAACTTCTTGATAGAGAGGGGTAGGAAGAGGACCCTATATACTCTAAACTTATTCTATAATATTAGTTTCGTTTATGAATAAAGATGTAGTAACGTACCTTACGGGCGAGTAATATATATAGGCGAGCAACGTACCTTTACTAAAACTCTACTAAAACTATACCTATAATAGCTTATTCTAGTATAATTTAGACTAGTATAGTATAAAAATATTTTTTATATTACTTTAAAATTATATCTACCTTCTTTTTATATATATATAAGTTATATCCTACTTTATAATACTATTTATAATATTATATAGTTTTTTAGCCTTTATTAGTATATATATTTTTTTTTTACTTTTATTTTATTACTATATACTTTAAACTCTTTTAAAGTTAATAGTTATAACTTATTTTTAACTATAAAAGAATTCTCTTACTAAACTTACTTTCTTTTATATAATTTTTATTATATAGTAGCCTTATTAGCTACTTAGAGTTTAGTATTTTTTTTTTTAGCTAATACTAACTTATATACTATAATAGCTACGCCTTTAGTAAACTTTTTAAAGGCTTTAATTATTAAAAATAGTAAGTTATTAATATACTTTTAAATTATTACTTTTATAAGAGTTAATTATAACCTAATTTTAAGTATATTATTTAAAGTTTAAGACTATTAGAGCTTATCTTTAATAAAAAGTAGTAATAGTATATAAAAGTAAATATTAAAGTATAATATAACTAATTTTAGGTTAAATAAAGCTAATTTAGTACTTTTAAACTTTTTTTATATATTATTAAGAGTAATTATAGTACTATAAATACGTATAAAGTAAGGTAAAAACTTAAGCTTTATAATATAAATAATTTAGTTATATATAAGCTCTTTAGCTTAGTAACTATATACTTACTTTAAAAGTATAAAATAACTTATATTAAGTAGCTATAAAAGGTATAATAAGTAAGTAAGTATATAAAGAGTAATAATTTTATTATTTTTATAATATTACTAGAATTTAAGGGCGTTATAGCTTTTATAACTATTAATAATAAGTAGCTAGTATTTTCTAACTATATACTTTTTTATATAGGTATTAAAGTACTTTAGCTACTTAAATCTAAGCTTATTAATTATTTAGCTATTTTTAAAGACTATAATAACTTAGTTTTAAAGTAGTTTATCCTTTTTATACTAAGTAGAGAAGTAGTAATAGCCTTTAAAAATAATAAAAAGTAAAATAGCTTACTTTATTATATTAATACTTTAAATAATTATTACTTACTTATAATTACTTTATTATACTATTTTTAGTTATTTTTAATACTTTAAAGCTATAATAACTACTCTTATTAATATAATACTTATTATAAAGCTTATTTTATTAAAGTTATATATATCTTTATTTTAGATACTATACTTAGCTTTTATATTAATTATTAAGTTAAACTAGCTTTAAATAACTTTAAAATTCTTATATAGGGCTCTCTTATAGTTATACTTATAATTAAACTTAACTTTAAACTTTAGCTAGTACTTTATAAATATACTAAACTAGTTTATACTAATATAATTTATATTATATTTATTATATAAAGAATTAGTTATATCTACTATAGCTATAAGCTGTAGAAAAAATCTTTACTTAATTAAGTTAAGTATATACTTAAAAATTACTTTTTTTTTTATTATTATTTAGTTTATATAAGTTAGGTATAAAATTAGCTTATAAAGGTTATCTAGTGCGTTATTTACATAGTATAGCTTTAGAGATAATATAAAGAGTAGTAGTATATTATATAAGAAATATTATATTTTATTTAAGTACTAATAGAGTAAGCTATAACTATACTTCTTTATATACTCTTAACTAGTATTATTATTAAGATATTATATAAGAAAGAGAGAGTTAATAGGGTTTTAGTAAAGGTATATTACTTGTCTATATATATTGCTCGCCCGTAAGGTACGTTATATTATATATAACTTACCTATTATAACCTTTAAGAGTATATAATATAATATCTAAAGTCGACGTTTATTACTAGAGAGTTACGTCCCTAGCGTAGGAAGGCATTAACTATATACTTTTTTATCTAAATCCTAAATTTATATTAATTTTATAGTCCCTTTAGAGGACCTATTATATATTATTATAATAGTAACTAATAAGTAAGCGTATTCTCTAAGCGTCTTTAATATTATACTATAGGCAATATAATTGCCAATTAGGTAGCTAGTACTATATAGAGAGGCAGCTTGCCTATATAGGTAAGCTGCTTATTAACTACTAGATATTATACTTATAGAATAGGTAATATATAATTCTTTCTTCTTTAGCTATAATTTTTACTTTTATTATAATAGTATTTAAGTATCTTACTAGCTATAAGTTAACTAAATTCTATATACTCTACTACTAATATAAATTAGTAATACTTAAAAGGCTTAATAGTCTACTAATACTTAGTAGTAAATACTTAGTAGAATAAGGATCTATAATAATAGTATAGTTAGATACTATTTAGTATAAGAGTACTTATTATCTATAAGTAAAAGCTAAGTCTATAAAGAATTATTATCTAAATTATCTATATTATTAGTATTGTCTATTATTTATTATTTATAAGTAAAAGCTAAGTCTATAAAGAATTATTATTATATATAGAGAACCTAGCTAAAATAAAAAACTTATTATATAGCTAGACTAAGAGACTCTAAAGATTACTAAAAATTACTTTTTATTAAACTTAAAAAAAGAGCTAGACTAAAGAAGCTATAGTAAAATAGAAAAAAAAATAGTAAGCTATAAAAGTTAATATTAGCTAGTTTAAAACGTTTAACTAAAAAAAAGTAGTAAAGAGATAGTAAATACTTTATAGTAATATACGCTAGAGAAAGTTATTAAAGAAATAGTTATCTAGTATTAAATCTATTATTAAGTTAAATATTTACTATAAGTTAGTTATTTATTTAGAAGCTTTTACTAGAATATTTTAGATATATATATTACTTATTCTTTATATTTAGCCTTTATACTTTAGTATATTTAAATACTCTAGCTATCTATATACTTATTATAACTACCTTATTTAAAGAATCTAAAAGTATTATATCTAATACTTTTACTAAGAATATAAAGTAATTTATTTTAATATATATTACTAGTAGTATAACTCTCTTTAATAGTAATAAAGTAACTAAGTAGTTAGAAGACTATAACTATTAAACTAAAAATACTAAGTATAGTAAAACTTAGTAAGTTAATATTCTTTTTAAATAGTACTAGCTATTAGTTAAGTAATAGATTAAAAAGCTTTTTAGATTTAAAGATTATACTTAAAAAATACTTTAAAAGAGTATAAAAGACTTCTAGTATAAAACTAATATAGTATACTATATAAATACTTAAATCTTTCTTAATATATATATTTTTAATACTATTAAGAATTTTATATTACTTATTAAATACTATATGTTATTCCTCCTATATATAGAGATTTATATTAAAAATAAAAAAGTAGCTATAAAGGAAAAAAGCTACTACTTCTTTTATAGTCTATCTAAAAATAATAAGTAAGCTATATTATATAATATACCTAGTAGTTTAATACTAAAGAATCTAGCTTTATATAAGATAGAGAAAATTTATTACTTTATATATAGTTACTACTAGAAGAAAGAAAAAATCTAATCTTTAAATTTTAAGTATATTTATTAGTCTATAGTATAGGCTTAGTATATTATTTAATAGAACTACGTCTATCCTTAAGTTAATATTAAAATTATTTTAAAAGAAATAAATAAGTATTAAAATAAAAAGTTAGTAAAAAAGCCTTTTTTAAATAATATAAACTTTATAATAAAAAATCTTATAACTTAGTTTAAAAAAAAGTTAATAGTTAGCTAAATTAAAGCTTTTTTTTATATACTTACGCTTAAGCCTCTCTTCTATAAACTAGCTAATTTTTTATACTTTATTAAAATATATAGTATCTAAAAGCTACCTATAAACTATAAAAATAATAGGTTATATATTAGCTAGTAAAAGTAAATAGTTAATTTTAACTTAAGTACTTATTATATTAGAACTAATACTATAATAGATAGTTATTACTATATCTACTTTAAAGAAGAATACTAATAGTAAAATTATATAAACTTTTTAAGCCTAACTAAGCGTAGCTAGTACTATTAGATTATAAAAAATAAAGATACTAAGATATACCTAGAGTATTAGTATAGCCCTTATAGCTATCTACTTAGGTCTTTTAATAAGTATTTACTTTAAGGCCTATAACTATAGTAGATCTAGAATAAGCTTAAGGAATTTTTTAATATTATAAACTATAACTTTAACTAGAACTAAGCTATTATAATAAGGCTAAAGAAGTTTACCTAGCTACTTAAGCCTATTATATAAAGAAATACTTTTATAAATATTTTTAGAGTACTAAAGTAAAATATTATAACTACTTAAACTTTAGTAGCTATAAAAACTTTTAGTTTATTTACTAAATCTTTTTTTAACTTAGAGTAATTCTAGTCTTAGTTTCTTAAGCTAAATAATATAATTAAGGCCTTTACTTTTACTAATAAAGTTAATTAGCTTAATATTATTTTTACTAGTATATACACTATAGTAGGTAGGAGGGTTAGAAAATAAAATAAACTATTAAAGATAAAAATTACTAATAAAGTAGTAGAGAGAGTATAATAAAAGATTAAAGAGAGTAAGGCTAAGAGCTAAATAGTTAGTAAATTAACTTTAGAACTAATACTAAATTAAGCTAAGAATTTTAAAAACCTACTAAATAGTTAGTATCTACTTAATAGTATAAATAATATACTTAAAGTACCTTAAGAAGTACGCCTTTATAATATACTTTTTAATATTATTTATCTTCTACCTAGTATATAAAGCTTTAAGTTATTAAAAAAAATTAAATTTAATAACCTTACTAGATTAATAGAATCTATAATACTTAAATTAGTTATAATAGCTATTATAAACTAAAAAGTTTACTTTATTTATATTATAGATCTTATATAGTTTTTAGCTATATAAGATTATATACTATAAGTAATATAAAAAGTAAAGAGTAATAAAAGTAGTAAATACTTATAACTTTCTTAACCTAAAGTAAATATTTATAAAATTATAATAAATTTTTTAGCTAAGCTTAAGCTAGACCTATTAATTAATTAGGATTTAGTAGAGTAGACTTATCTAAATTCTAATTAGATACTATTAACTAGCGCTAAGCTAAATTAAGATATATAATTTTTTTTTATTAGTACTTTATAACTAGAGGTCTTCTTTATATAATTAAAATACCTAGTAATAAGCTATAGAGATACCTTTACTAAAGATTAAGATAAAGCTCTAGTAGAGTTTATAAATATAATAATAAAAGTAGCTAATAGAAGTATAATATAGCTAGACCTTTTAATAGTATAAGTAAATATTACTTATAATAAGTATTAAATAAAGTACCTAATTAATACTAGAGTAATAATAAATATTATATAACTATTAACTACTAATATACTAAAGATACTATATATCCTTTAGACTAATAATAGTAGTAGAACTAGTAGTATATCTTTAGTAAATAGATTATAAAATATATTTATTAGAACTATATAAAATATCTTTATTACTATTAGAGGACTAACTATTGTGCCGTAGGCGATGTAATCGCCAATTAGGTAGTTAGTACTATATAAAGAGACAGCTTGCCTATAAAGGTAGACTATTAATCCTCCTATTAACTACTAGATATTACGCTTATAGAATAAGTAATATATAATTCTTTCTTCCTTAGCTATAATCTTTACTCTTATTATAATAGTATTTAAATATCCTACTAGCTATAAGTTAACTAAATTCTATATACTTTACTACTAATATAAATTAGCAATACCTAAAGGGCTTAATAGTCTACTAATACTTAGTAGTAAATACTTAGTAGAGTAAAGATCTATAATAATAGTATAGTTAAATACTATTTAGTATAAGAGTACCTATTATCTATAAGTAAAAGCTAAGTCTATAAAGAATTATTATCTAAATTATTTATATTATTAGTATTATCTATTGTCTATCGTCTATAAGTAAAAGCTAAGTCTATAAAGAATTATTATTATATATAGAAAACCTAGCTAGAATAGAAGACCTATTATATAGCTAGACTAAGAGACTTTAAAGATTACTAAAAATTACTCTTTATTAAACTTAAAGAAAAAGCTAGACTAAAGAAGCTATAGTAAAATAGAAAAAAAAATAGTAAGCTATAAGAGTTAATACTAGCTAGCTTAAAACGTTTAACTAAGAAAAAGTAGTAAAAAGATAGTAAATACTTTATAATAATATATACTAGAGAAAGTTATTAAAAAACTAGTTATTTAGTATTAAATTTATTATTAAGTTAAATACTTACTATAAGTTAGTTATTTATCTAAAAGTCTTTACTAAGATATCTTAAATATATATATTACTTATTCTTTATATCTAGCCTTTATACTTTAGTATATTTAAATACTCTAGCTATTTATATACTTATTATAACTACTTTATCTAAAGAATCTAAAAGTATTATATCTAATATCTCTACTAAGAATATAAAGTAATTTATTTTAATATATATTACTAGTAGTATAACTCTCTTTAATAGTAATAAAGTAACTAAGTAGTTAAAAGATTATAACTATTAAGCTAAGAATGCTAGGTATAGTAAAACTTAGTAAGTTAATATCCTTTTTAAATAGTACTAGTTATTAGTTAAGTAGTAGATTAAAAGGCTTTTTAGATTTAAGGATTACGCCTAAAAGGTACTCTAAAAAAGTATAAAAAACTTTTAGTATAAAACTAATATAGTATACTATATAAATACTTAAATCTTCTTTAATATATATATTTTTAATATTACTAAAAATTTTCTACTACTTACTAAATACTATACGTTATTCCTTTTATATATAAAGGCTTATATTAAAAATAAAAAAGTAGCTATAAAAGAAAAAAACTACTACTTCTTCTATAGCTTATCTAAAGATAATAAATAGACTATACTATATAATATACCTAGCAGCCTAACGCTAAAGGATTTAGCCTTATATAATATAAAAAGAATCTATTACTTTATATATAGTTACTACTAAAAAGAAGAAGAAATCTAATCCTTAAATCCTAAGTATATCTATTAGTTTATAGTATAAACTTAGTATATTATTTAATAAGACTATACTTATTCTTAAGTTAATATTAAAGCTATTCTAAAAGAAATAGATAAGTATTAAAATAAAAAACTAGTAAAAAAGTCTCTCTTAAATAATATAAACTTTATAATAGAAAATCTTATAACTTAGTTTAAAAAAAAGTTAATAGTTAGCTAAATTAAAGCTTTTTTTTATATACTTACGCTTAAGCCTCTTCTTTATAAACTAGCTAATCTTTTATACTTTATTAAAATATATAGTATTTAAAAGCCGCTTATAAACTATAGGAATAATAAATTATATATTAACTAATAAAAGTAAATAGTTAATTTTAACTTAAGTACTTATTATATTAGAACTAATACTATAATAGATAGTTACTACTATATTTACTTTAAAGAAAAATATTAATAGTAAAACTATATAGACTTCTTAAGCCTAACTAAGTATAGCTAGTACTACTAAATTATAAAAAATAGAGACGCTAAAATATACTTAAAGTATTAGTATAGCCTCTATAGCTATCTACTTAAGTCCTTTAATAAGCGTCTACTTTAAAGCTTATAACTATAGTAAATCTAGAATAAGCTTAAGGAATTTTTTAATATTATAAACTATAACCTTAACTAGAACTAAGCTACTATAATAAGGCTAAAAAAATTTACTTAGCCTTTTAAGCCTATTCTATAGAAGAATATAACTATAAATATTTCTAAAGTACTAAAGTAAAATATTATAACTACCTAAACTTTAGTAGCTATAAAGACTTTTAGCTTATTTACTAAATCTTTTTTTAATTTAAAGTAATTCTAGTCTTAGTTTCTTAAGCTAAATAATATAATTAAAGCCTTTACTCTTACTAATAAAGTTAATTAGCTTAATATTATTCCTATTAGTATATATACTATAGTAGGTAAGAGGGTTAGAAAATAAGGCAAGCTATTAAAAATAAGGATTACTAATAAAATAGTAGAGAGGGTATAATAGGAAATTAAAGAAAGTAAGGCTAAAAGCTAAATAGTTAGTAGGTTAACTCTAAAACTAATACTAGATTAAGTTAAGGATTTTAAAAACCTACTAAATAGTTAGTATCTACTTAATAATATAAATAATATACTTAAAGTACCCTAGAAAGTACGCCCTTATAATATACTCTTTAATATTATTTATCCTTTACCTAGTATATAAAGCTCTAAGTTATTAAAAAAAGTTAAATTTAATAATCTTATTAAATTAATAGAATCTATAACGCCTAAATTAGTTATAATAGCTATTATAAACTAAAAAGTTTACTCTATCTATATTATAGACCTTATATAGTTCCTAGCTATATAAGATTATATACTATAAGTAATATAAGAAGTAAAGAGTAATAAAAGTAATAAGTACTTATAACTATCTTAACCTAAAGTAAATATTTATAAGATTATAGTAGATTTTTTAGCTAAGCCTAAGCTAGACTTATTAACTAATTAGAATTTAGTAGAGTAAACCTATCTAAATCTTAATTAAATACTATTAACTAGCGCTAAGCTAAATTAGAATATATAATTTTTTCTTATTAGTACTCTATAACTAAAGGTCTTCCTTATATAGTTAAAATACTTAGTAATAGGCTATAGAGATATCTTTACTAAGAATTAGAATAAAGCTCTAGTAGAGTTTATAGATATAATAATAAAGATAGCTAATAGAGGTATAATACAGCTAGACCTTTTAATAGTATAAGTAAATATTACTTATAATAGGTACTAGATAAAGTACCTAATTAATACTAGAGTAATAATAAATATTATATAACTATTAACTACTAATATACTAAAGATACTATATATCCTCTAAGCTAATAATAGTAGTAGAACTAGCAGTATATCTTTAGTAAATAGATTATAAGATATATTTATTAAAATTATATAGAATATTCCTATTACTATTAGAGGACTAACTACGTACGTAAATTTTTATATTATCTATAACCTTTAAAAAAGTATTATCTTTAATAAACTTTAGTATATATTAGTCTAATTATTTATATAGTATAACGCGTATAGCTGTATCTAGTATTATATCTTTTTATTAAATAACTAGTATAGCCTAGTTTTTATTATATTAAACCTTCTACTAATAAATAATAAGAGTTTTATAATAAGACTAGAGACTTTAAATATCTAGTAGGTAGCCTTACTAGAAAAAACTACCTACTTAAGTATATAGTAAACCTAGTATAATAATAAAAACTATTATATAATATTATAACTATATAGTCCTCCTAGTACTAAGTAATACCTCTAAACGTCTATACCTTATACTAACTAGTCTTACTACTAAATAGACTCTAAAGCTTTAGTAAATTTAACTTTATATTTACTAATAAAAATTACTAGTAAGTTAGTAAGTAGTATACTTTAAAATCTAAGGTTAGTATAAATAAAAAACTAGAGAAAGTATTTAGCTTAGATATACTCTAAGAACTAATTATAACTAAGCTTAATTACTAAGTATATAAAGAGTAAGCTATAGAAATAGTAGCTAAAAAACTATAAATTAATACTCTCTATAAGATAGTAGCTAAGAAAGTATAACCTATTAATATACTATAAACTAAAGAACTTATAGAGTTTAATAACTTAAAATAGTAGAATATTACTATTTAGAACTAGATACTTTATAATAGCCTTAAGCTTCCTAATATTAGGCTATTTAACTACCTTTTTAAAAAAAAATATATAGCCTTTCTTTAAAGTACTAGGCTTACCTAAAAATAACTATCTTAGTAAAACTTTAAACTATAACTTCTACTATAAGAAGTATATCTTATAATAGAGATACTATTTAATAGGGAGGCTGTAATTACCTTTATATAGATAAAATCTAAACGTATATATCCTAATATTAGCCCTTTATATAAGATTAGAACTATAAAGTATAAAGTATAGTAAGTTAACCCT
Source organism: Lophiotrema nucula (assembly GCA_010015825.1). NCBI lineage: Eukaryota > Fungi > Ascomycota > Dothideomycetes > Pleosporales > Lophiotremataceae > Lophiotrema > Lophiotrema nucula. The sequence continues at coordinate 201,226 of ML977365.1, forward strand.
TTCTACCTACTAAAAAAGTTAAAAAATAAGTATATCTTAATAATTAATAAATATATTAAGTAAGGAATACTAAAACTATATAATAGCTAGTACTATAACCCTTAGTTTCTAGTCTTAAAAAAGGATAAAAATCTAAGATTAATTAATAATATATAAAAGATTAATATAGTTACTATTTAAAATATAAACTTTTTACTATTAGTAGATAACTTCTCTAAATAATATATAAGATATAAAATTATTATACTAATAGATTTTTTTTTTAGGTATAACTAAATTACGCTCTACTTATTAAGTTAGGATATTACTATATTTTATATACTAGTTAGGCTAGTTTACTACTATACTATAGTCTAAGGAGTAATAAACTTAGTTATAGCCTTTCTTTATATTATTATAAAGATCCTCTTATAACACTTTCTATATAACTATATACCTTTTATTAATAATATAATAGCTAGTAGTACTAAAATAACTTATAATAATAAAGAAGCTCTTCTAAGTATTAGGTAATATATCCTTAAATATATCTAATAGCTAGACTAAATTTTAGCTAATATTAAAAAAGTAAATATAATAGTCTTAGTAAAGAAGTACTACTAAAGAATAAAAAGTCTTATTATTATTAGCTATAAAGTTAATACTAATAATAAATATCTAAAATTAAAGAAAGTAGTAAAAATTATTAAATAGCTAGAATATAGAAACGTTAAGAAAGTAAAAATATTTGTTAGTATTTATATATACTATTATATCTAAGTTAAATACTTTACTATTATAGCACGTCTACTCTTTATATTACTATAAAAAGATATAAAATAAAAATAAAAAAAGTAGTAAAGTTAAGCTATAAAGACTTTAAAATATAAGATTATAATAGCGCTAGTATTAGCCTTACTTAACTATACTTTTAAACTTTTAATCTTTTTAAGTATAAATATTTTTACTAAAAGAGGTAAGGTAGTCTTAGAGTAAGTTAGATAAAATAGTTAAAAATATTTAATTTACTTTAAGAGTACCTTATAGTTAAAAGTTAAATTAAAATAATATTTTACTAAGCTAAAATATAGAGCTATTTTTTAGACTTTAAAAAAGTTTTGCGCCTAGCTTTATAAAGTATACTTTATAATTAAGATAAATACCTAGACTCTAATTACTTAGCTTAATTATTTATTAATAGACTTACTAGGCTTACTAATAAATAAGTAGCTTATAATAATTTTAATATAAAATTTTAATATTAAGTATATTCTAAAAAAGATTTATACTATTATAGATAAGCTATTTTACTACTTAAAGCCTAATAGGTAGGAGATATCTAGTAAGGTAGAAAAGAACTTAAAAAACTTTATTAATATATTACTTAACTATATAAAATTAAGTTATAATATAATAAGTATAAAGTGCTAACTTAGGCTTCTACTATTATAAATCTTATATAAATTTTATAATAATAACTTAGAAGCTATTATTTAGTTCTTAAAGATATTAAAAATACTCTTAAAATTAAATTAATCTTAAGCCCTATCCTAGAAGAAAGCTACTCTAATATTCTTTATAATAAAAAGATTACTATTTAAGAAAAAGTTATAATACTAGGCTATTTAGTAAGTAGTAGATAGCTAAGATCTATAGCTAGTTATAATCTAGAAGGTCTACTATTAGCTAAAATACTAAAGTATAAATAGTACTTTTAGTATACTTAAAATATAATACTTTTAGAAGAATATATAGAATATAGTTATAAAAGTTTTATAGGCCTATCCTAAATACTAGGGGAGGTTAACTTTATAAAAAAGGAATATACTTACTACGTCTTATACTACCGCTATATAAGAATATATAGCTATTAATATTATTTATATACTAAAGAGTAAAAGTAAGTACTTTCTTATTATTACTTAAGAAACTCTAATAAGCTAGCTAAAGGCTAGAGTATTTATAAAGAATAATTTAGTAGCTATTATAAAGTTTATATATAAGGATATTATCTATAGGTAGAGAGTCTATAGCTAGATATAGGTTAACAGCAGGCCTAAAAATAAGGATATATTAAAGGCTATCCTTAAACTATATAATATTATCTATTTATAAATCTTAGTATAAAATTTATAAGCCTAAAGATTTATTAAATATAGGTATATTTTAGTCTATAATACTCTTATAAAGTTACTTAGCAAGTAGGTAGATAACCTTTATATAGTAATACTAGTAGAAAGATATACTATTTAAAAGAGGTATAGCTATTTAGTAATATAACTAATAACTAGCTAAAACTTATAACTTCTAATAGAATCTGCCTTACCTATATAGTAGATACTACTATAGAATAAAGTATAAACTTAAAATAAGCTAATTATAATTTACGCAATATAACTTAATATATATAACTAAAATTTATAAGATATAATAGCCTATACCTAAAGACTTTAAGCCTAGAAAAAAGACTACTAGAATACTACTTAAGAGATTAAGTATTATATAATAAGTATAAGAGACTTAGTCCTAGTTTAGGATAGTTCCTATTAGGTTAATATATCTATAAAGATTAAACTTAATATATACTAAATAGGCTTATACTAAGTAAGCTAGTTATTTTAAGACTAAGGCTACTATAAGTTAAAAGACCTTAATAGTACCCTACTAGTAAATATAGTTTTATCTAAGAATATTAAGCTATTTTTTTAGTACTTATTAGAAGATATTATAGAAGAAGATTATAGATATATCTACCTATAGAACCTAGACTACTAGTACTAAAAGTATAAATAGAGAAGAACCTTAGCTTAGTTTAATAGCTAGTAGATAAAACTACTAATCTTACTCTATTCCTAGTTATAAAAACTAGACTTACTTTAATAGTTATAGCTATTAAACTATTATTACCTAGCTAATTGTAATCTAACTATTAAAGTAGATAAAAAGTTTAATAGATACTAGCTATACTAGTTTATATAAGTCTATTTAAAATAATAAAATAAGACGCGAAAGTAGAAGAAGTAAATATATAAACTTTTACTTTAAAGCTATTATATTTTTTTTATAAAACTTAGTTAATTATACTTATAGTTTACTAGGCGTAGGCTATATATATTTATATATAAAAAGAGACTACCTAAAGACTTTAATATCTAATATATAAGATAATATTAGAGAAAGTAGAAGAGAGGGACTTATATTATAATATTTTAGTAAACTATTATAAATTTTACCTAAGTAGAATAGGTAAAATAGGTAAGCTATTATAAAGTAGAAGTTATAATTTAAGTAACTATAGCTAGGTTAATTCTAGTAATTACTTTTAGCTAATTAATATTTAATAGGGGAACCCCTCTACTAAATCCTAATTAGTTAGTTTAATAATAGTAGTATCTAAAGTAGATACTATAAATAGCTATATAGAGTAAAAGGTAAATTAGATAAATTAAGCGTATCTATAAAAACTAGCTAGATTACTTTAGTATTTAAAAAAGAGTAAGATTTACTATATAACTAGTTAAAGTAGAGGAGGTAAATAGTAGTATAGTAAAATTATAAATAAAAGAGATAGTAATAGCTAATAGCTTACGTAATAGGTTAATAGGTAATATAAAAATATAAATAAAGTAAAGTATTATTATTATAGAACTTAGAGTAATATACTAGCAGTTAGAAATCTTAGTAGTAGTAAGAAAGTATATAAATATAAAGAAACTTATTATTTTTATAGTTTTTTTTTTATCTTACTTTTAGACTTTCTAAGTTATAAGCTACTAGTAGATATAACTAGCTTTAATAACTATAAGATACTAGCTAGTAACTTCTTTATACCTTCTTACTTCTCTAAAATTAAGGCTAAACTATAATATAAAAATTATTATTTATAAATCTAAGTATAAGCCTTACTAGCTTTATTAAACTTAACTAAGACTTATATTTATATTTAGTATTATTATTAATTACTCTATAAGACCTTAGTTAGTATACCTTAGTATAAGAGCTAGTCTAAGTAACTAAGAGAATTATAAATAATAGTAGGATATTATAATATAAGTAGGTAGTCTTTACTAACGCCTAGGTAGCCTAGTAAAGCTTTAAGTATACTAATAAAAAGGCTCTTATCTTTTTTATACTCTTAAGCTTTCTCTATTTAGTAGCCTAGTATCTTCTTAGTTATATTAATATCTTTACTATAAATTAGCTAGGTAGTTTAACCTTCTTAGCCTCTTTATCTTTAAGATACTTAGTAGTAAAAGTAGTAAGTATAAAAATAGTAACTTATTAGTTAAAATATCCTACTTTAAAATATCTAAGTTTTATAGTTAAATAATAACCTAAGGTTATACATAAAGATTATTATCCCTAAGATAAAAATAACTATTATAGAAATTATTAATATATAGGCCTAAAGAATCCTAGCTATTATTTAAGCTAATATTTATAATACTATCTTTAAGAGCCTATCTATCTACACCTATAAAGTAATATTATTTATAATAGTAGTTACTAACTATATTTATTAGAATAGTAGAGCTATAAATGTTTATAGTAGCTATAAAGTACTTATTAGCTAGTATCTTTTTATTTATACTATATAAGACTAGTATAGTAATAGGGCTAAAGACTTATTATAATACTATTAAGTTATATACTAGTAATAGAGAATAAAAGTAGTAGAGCTCTTATATAGAATTAATTTAATCTAGATATTATATAAAGTAATAAGTATTATATAGTATATTACTAAGTAAGTAACTCTACTATTTACTACTAATAAAGTTAATATTATAATATATAACTGTCTAAAGTATATAACTAAAGACTAGTTAAAAAAAACCTATATTACTAGTAAAAACTTCTATAAGATATACTAGTATATTTACTATATATAAAGAGAATAGAATATATACTATTAGAAGAATAAAAAGGTAAAGTCTAATATATAGCTCTTAAAGAAGAGTAATACTATATACCTAGTTAATAAGTAACTAGAGTAATAAAGTATAAAGTAAATTAAGGATAACTAGTTAGTACTATAGATAGCTAGTAACTAAACTAGTATAGTCTTTATATAACTAAAGGATATATATTTTTTATATAAATAGTAAAAGATTAAGGTAGAACCTAACTCTCTTACTAAGTATACCTACTTATATATAGGGCCTATAGAATAGGAGTATTATAATATAGTAAAGTTACTTACTTATATACGTTATACTAGTCTATAAAGTTTACCTAATATCTATATAACTAGTATTATACTAATAACTAGTTAAAGCTGCGTAAATACGCTTATACTTACTCCTAATATTAGTAATACCCTAGTAAGCTAGTATTTTACTTATAACTAAGATAATAAAGCTGCTAGTAATATAGATTAATTATCTATATAGCCTACAGCTAGCCTAGTATAAGAAGCCTATTATAAAGTTATTAGTATAACTTTACTAGATACTAAGACTATACCTTAAGTAGATTATTAGCTAACTAGATTTTAGGTAAAGTAGTTAATAAACTAAGTCTAGTATAAAGACTTAGTTTAGGCTAAGTATATTTAAAATTACGCGTTTTATAAAAAAATACTTAATAGTATAGCCCTAAAAGACCTTAATAAAACGCTTATAAATATTATTAATAAGAAATACTAGTATTATTTAAGTATACCTTAGGTATAGTAAAATAAGGTCTTAAACTAAGTCTAGTAAAAGATATCTAGTATAAAAACTTTAGACTTCTTTAACTAGTACTCTAAATATACTAGTACTTAAGTAACTAAATTACGTATATACTTTAACTATACTTATCTTATTACTAGTAAAATAAGTCTTACTACTTAAAAGATAAACTATATAAACTTTACTTACTTTTTCTTCTTATTTATAAACGATTATTATTATATTACTATATAAAAGGTATATAATAAGTAATATATTTTCTTTTATATATTAGAGCGTAGACTATAAAATATAAATAATCTACTTAGCTATTACTTCTTTCCTAAGCTAGTAGTACTATAGATTAATTATAATAAAGTAATTAAAATACTAGACTTAAAGCTTATAGTTAATAAGTTTATATAGACTAGAATAGTAAATATAAATACTTTTAGTTAAGTATTTTAGAATAATAACTTATTTAGAATTTTAACTAAAAAATACTTAATATATAAATACTATACGCGTAAGATTAATAACTAAAGTAACTAAGGCTAAGTTTAAACTATATATTATTCCCTCTTCTAGTAGCTTATTTATAAAGATATATTCTATTATATACTATATATAGTTCTTTAATAAACTATATATCTTATCTTATACTTATACTATATAAAGAAGACTAAGGCTAGTAACTTAATCTACTTTTAATATATTAATATTAATCTTAAAGCTACTATAAAAGATTAGGCTAATATAGATATAATCTAGGGTAGCGTCTTATAAAATAATAAGAATAACTAAAACTATACTAAAGTACTATTTAGGTTCTACTATTATCTAGTAAAATACTAAACTTAGTAAGTATTAAAGAGTATTTCTAAGCTAAAAAAAATTAAAGCCTAGTATAATAAAGATAACTAGCCTAGTAAGATTTCTAGCTAATAGCCTAAAGTAAAATAGAAAAAGGTTTTATATAAAAAGAGTAAAGTATAGATTAGTAATCCTTAGCTCTTATATAGATTAATAAGTCCTATAATATAAGAGTACTATACTATACTACCTTAGTTTATTAGAATAAATAATAATATAAAGACTATAAAAAATAATAAAATAAGTACCTATAAATAGCTAGTAACTACGTATTAGTAGCTTTTAGCTAGGCTACTATCTTCTTCTAGCTACTCTAATATATATAGTAGTATTAAGAATACGTTTCTTAGTATAATTTTACTATACTTCTAGTCTAGAATTTTATAAGCTATATATTACTAAATACCCTAGAATAACCTTTTAGTCTACTTAGAGATACTATACCTCTTTAGAAAGAATATAATAAAAGATTAATACTAGAGCTTTATTAATAAGTAGTAAGACTTATTTATAACGTCTATTAAAACTAACTAGCTCTTAGTATAACAGTTTAAGGTCTTCGCTTATAGTAATAACTCTTACTAGTTATTAAATATAAATAAAACTAACGCTAAGTACCTAATATAGAACGTAGTTTATAAAGACCTCTTCTGTATAGAGGATATAAACCTAGATAAGTTATAGTAGATAGAGTAGTAGGATATATAATAGTACTAGTTACTAGTAAAAGTAATTTAGGCGTACTAGTTTCTAATAGTTTTAGTACTTAATAGGACTAAGTAGTAGGTAGAGGAGGTTTTATACTATAGGCGATATAATTACTAATTAGGTAGTTAGTACTATATAGAGAGACAGCTTACCTATAAAGGTAGGCTATTAATTCTCCTATTAACTACTAGACATTACGCTTATAGAATAAGTAATATATAATTCTTTCCTCCTTAGCTATAATCTTTACTCTCGTTATAATAGTATTTAAGCATCCTACTAGCTACAAGTCAACCGAATTCTATACACCCTACTACCAACACACTATATATATAAATTTTTATATTATCTATAACCTTTAAAAGAGTATTATTCTTAGTAGACTCTAATATATATTAGTCTAACTATCTATATAGTATAACGCGTATAGCCGTATCTAGTATTATATCTTTTTATTAAATAACTAATATAGCTTAGTTTTTATTATATTAGACTCTCTACTAATAAATAATAAGAGTTTTATAATAAGACTAGAGACTTTAAACGTCTAGTAAGCAGCTTTACTAGAAAAGACTATCTACTTAAGTATATAATAAACCTAGTATAATAATAAAAACTATTATATAATATTATAACTATATAGTTCTTTTAGTATTAAGTAATACCTCTAAGTATTTATACTTTATATTAACTAGTTCTACTACTAAATAGACTCTAAAGCTTTAGTAAATTTAACTTTATATTTATTAATAAAGATTACTAGTAAGTTAATAAGTAGTATATTCTAAGATTTAAAGTTAACGTAAATAAAGAACTAAAGGAAGTATTTAGCTTAAATATACTCTAAAAACTAATTATAACTAAGCTTAGTTACTAAGTATATAAAGAGTAAGCTATAAAAATAGTAGCTAGAAAACTATAAATTAATACTCTTTATAAGATAGTAGCTAAGAAAGTATAACCTATTAATATACTATAAACTAAAGAATCTATAGAGTTTAGTAACCTAAAATAATAAAATATTACTATTTAGAACTAGATACTCTATAATAGCCTTAAGCTTTTTAATATTAAGCTATTTAACTACTTTTTTAAAAAAAAATATATAGTCTTCCTTTAAGGTACTAGACTTACTTAAAAGTAACTATTTTAATAAAACTTTAGACTATAACTTCTACTATAAGAAGTATACTTTATAATAAAGATATTATTTAATAGAGAAGCTATAATTACCTTTATATAGATAGAATCTAGATATATATATCTTAATATTAGCCTTCTATATAAGATTAAAACTATAGAGTATAAAGTATAGTAAGTTAACTTTTTCTACTTACTAAAGAAGCTAGAAAATAAGTATATCTTAATAATTAATAAATATATTAAGTAAGGAACGCTAAAACTATATAATAGCTAGTACTATAACCTTTAGTTTTTAGTTCTAAAAAAAAATAGAAATTTAAAGTTAATTAATAATATATAAAGAATTAATATAGTTACTATCTAAAATATAAACCTTTTACTATTAGTAAATAACTTCTCTAAATAATATATAAGATATAAAATTATTATACTAATAAACTTCTTCTTTAGGTATAACTAAATTATACTTTACTTATTAAGTTAAGATATTACTATATTTTATATACTAGTTAGGCTAGTTTACTACTATACTATAGTCTAAGGAGTAATAAACTTAGTTATAGCTTTTTTTTATATTATTATAAAGATTTTCTTATAATACTTTCTATATAACTACGTACTCTTTATTAATAATATAATAGCTAATAGTACTAAAATAACCTATAATAATAAAGAGGCTCTTTTAGGCGTTAAGTAATATATTTTTAAGTATATCTAATAGCTAGACTAAATCTTAGCTAATATTAAGAAAGTAAATATAATAGTTTTAGTAAAGAAGTACTACTAGAAAGTAAAAAGTCTTATTATTATTAGCTATAAAGTTAATATTAATAGTAGATATCTAAAATTAAAGAAAGTAGTAAAAATTATTAAATAGCTAGAATATAAGAACGTTAAGAAAGTAAGGATATTTATTAGTATTTATATATACTATTATATTTAGGTTAAATACTTTACTATTATAGCGTATTTATTCTTTATATTACTATAAAAAGATATAGAATAAAAATAGAAGAAGTAGTAAAGTTAGGCTATAAAGACTTTAAAATATAAGATTATAATAGCGCTAGTACTAGCCTTACTTAATTATACTTCTAAACTTTTAATCTTTTTAGATATAAATACTTTTACTAAAAGAAGTAAAGTAGTTCTAAAGTAAGTTAAATAAAATAGTTAAAAATACTTAATTTACTTTAAAAGTACTCTATAGTTAAAGGCTAAATTAAAATAGTATTTTACTAAGCTAAAATATAGAGCTATTTTCTAGGCTCTAAAAAAGTTTCGCGCTTAGCTTTATAAAGTATACTTTATAATTAAAATAAATACCTAAACCTTAATTACTTAGCTTAATTATTTATTAATAAACTTACTAGGCTTACTAATAAATAAGTAGCTTATAATAATTTTAATATAGAATTTTAATATTAAGTATATTCTAGGAAAAATCTATACTATTATAAATAGGCTATCTTATTATCTAAAGTCTAATAGGTAAGAGATATCTAGTAAGGTAAAAAAGAACTTAAAAAACTTTATTAATATATTACTTAACTATATAGAATTAAGTTATAATATAGTAAGTATAAAGTACTAACTTAGGCTTCTACTATTATAAATTTTATATAAATTTTATAATAATAACTTAAAAGCTATTACTTAGTTCTTAAAAATATTAAAAATACTTTTAGAATTAAATTAATTCTAAGCCTTATTTTAAAAGAAAGCTACTCTAATATTCTTTATAGTAAAAAGATTACTATTTAAAAAGAAGTTATAATACTAGGCTATTTAGTAAGTAGTAAATAGCTAAGATTTATAGCTAGTTATAATCTAGAAAGTTTACTATTAGCTAAAATACTAAAGTATAAATAGTACTTTTAGTATACTTAAAATATAATACTTTTAAAAAAATATATAAAATATAGTTATAGAAGCTTTATAGGCCTATCCTAAATACTAGGGGAGGTTAACTCTATAAAAAAAAAATATACTTACTATATTTTATACTACTACTATATAGGAATATATAGCTATTAACGTTGTCTATATACTAAAGAATAAAAGTAAATACTTTTTTATTATTATTTAAGAAATTCTAATAGGCTAGCTAAAGGCTAGAATACTTATAAAGAATAATTTAGTAGCTATTATAAAGTTTATATATAAAGATATTATCTATAAGTAGAGAGTCTATAGCTAGATATAGGTTAATAGTAGGCCTAAAAATAAGAATATATTAAAAGCTATTCTTAAACTATATAATATTATTTATTTATAAATCTTAGTATAGAATTTATAAGCCTAGAGATTTATTAAATATAAGTATATTTTAGTCTATAATACTCTTATAAAGTTACTTAGTAAGTAGGTAGATAACCTTTATATAGTAATACTAGTAGAGAGATATACTATCTAAGAAGGGTATAGCTATTTAGTAATATAGCTAATAACTAGTTAAAACCTATAACTCCTAATAAAATCTACTTTACCTATATAATAGATACTACTATAGAATAAAGTATAAATTTAAGATAAGCTAATTATAATTTATATAATATAACTTAATATATATAATTAAAATTTATAAAATATAGTAGCTTATACTTAGAGACTTTAAGCCTAAAAAAAGAACTACTAGGATACTACTTAAGAGATTAAGTATTATATAATAAGTATAAGAGACTTAGTTCTAGTTTAGAATAGTTTCTATTAAGTTAATATATTTATAAAGATTAAACTTAATATATACTAAATAAGCTTATACTAAGTAAGCTAGTTATTCTAAGACTAAGGCTACTATAAGTTAAAAGACCTTAATAGTACTTTACTAGTAAATATAGTTCTATCTAAAAATATTAAGCTATTTTTTTAGTACTTACTAAAAAATATTATAAAAGAAAATTATAAACGTATCTACCTATAGGACCTAAACTACTAGTACTAAAAGTATAAATAAAAAAGAACCTTAGTTTAGTTTAATAGCTAGTAGATAAAACTACTAACTTTACTTTATTTTTAGTTATAGGAACTAGACCTACTTTAATAGTTATAGCTATTAAACTATTATTACTTAGCTAATTATAATCTAACTATTAAAATAAATAGAAAGTTTAATAAATACTAGCTGTACTAGTTTATATAAGTTTATTTAAAATAATAAAATAAGATATAAAAGTAAAAAAGATAAATATATAAACTTCTACTCTAAAGCTATTATATTTTTTTTATAAAACTTAGTTAATTATACTTATAGTTTACTAGGCGTAGGCTATATATATTTATATATAGAAAGAGGCTGCCTAAAGACCCTAATATCTAATATATAAAATAGTATTAGAGAAAGTAAAAGAGAGGGACCTATATTATAATATTTTAGTAAACTATTATAAGTTTTACCTAAGTAAAATAGGTAAAATAAGTAAACTATTATAAAATAGAAGTTATAACTTAAGTAACTATAGCTAAGTTAATCTTAATAATTACTTTTAGCTAATTAATATTTAGTAGAAAAACTTTTTTACTAAATCTTAATTAGCTAGTTTAATAATAGTAGCGTCTAAAATAGATACTATAAGTAGCTATATAAAGTAAAAGGTAAATTAGGTAAATTAGGTATATTTATAGAGACTAGCTAAATTACTCTAGCGTTTAAAAAAAAGTAAGATTTACTATATAAATAGTTAAAGTAGAAGAGGCTAATAGTAGTATAGTAAAATTATAAATAAAAAAGATAGTAATAGCTAATAACTTATATAATAGGTTAATAAGTAATATAAGAATATAAATAAAGTAAAGTATTATTACTATAGAACTTAAAGTAATATACTAGTAGCTAAAGATTTTAATAGTAGTAGAAAAGTATATAAATATAAAAAGACTTACTATTTTTATAGTTCCTTTTCTATTCTACTTTTAGACTTTCTAAGTTATAAACTACTAGTAGATATAGCTAAATTTAATAACTATAAAATACTAGCTAGTAATATTTTAATACCTCTTTACCTTTTTAGAATTAAAGCTAAACTATAATATAAAAACTATTACTTATAAATTTAAATATAAGCCTTACTAGCTCTATTAAATTTAACTAAAACTTATACTTATATCTAGTATTATTATTAATTACTCTATAAGACTTTAATTAATATACTTTAGTATAAGAGCTAGTTTAGGTAACCTAAGAAATTATAAATAATAGTAAAATATTATAATATAAGTAGGTAGTCTTTACTAACGCTTAGGTAGCTTAGTAAAGCTTCTAGTATATTAATAAGTAAGCTTTTATTTCCTTTATACTTTTAAGCTTCTTCTATTTAATAGCCTAGTATCTCTTTAGTTATATTAATACTTTTACTATAGATTAGCTAAGTAGCTTAACCCTTTTAGCCTCCTTATCTTTAAGATACCTAGTAGTAAAAATAATAAGTATAAAAATAGTAACTTATTAGTTAGAATATTCTACTTTAGAGTACCTAAGTTCTATAGTTAAATAATAACCTAAGATTATACTCTAAAATTATTATCTCTAAAATAGAAATAACTATTATAGAAATTATTAATATATAGGCCTAGGAAATCCTAGCTATTACTTAAGCTAACGTTTATAATACTATTCTTAAGAGCCTATCTATCTATACTTATAAAATAGTATTATTTATAACTATAGTTACTAACTATATTTATTAGGATAGTAGAGCTATAAGTATTTATAGTAGCTACAAGGTACTTATTAGCTAGTATCTTTTTATTTATATTATATAAAACTAATATAGTAATAGGGCTAAAGACTTACTATAGTACTATTAAGTTATACGCTAGTAATAGGAAATAAAAGTAGTAAAGTTTTTATATAAAATTAATTTAATCTAGATATTATATAAAGTAATAAGTATTATATAGTATATTACTAAATAAATAACTCTACTATTTACTACTAATAGAGTTAATATTATAATATATAATTATCTAGAGTATATAACTAAAAGCTAGTTAAAAGATACCTATATTACTAGTAGAAACTTCTATAAGGTATATTAGTATATCTATTATATATAAAGAGAATAAAATATATACTATTAAAAGATAGAGAAAGTAAAGTCTAATATATAGCTTTTAAAGGAAAGTAACGCTACGCGCCTAGTTAATAAATAACTAAAGTAATAAAGTATAAAGAAAATTAAAGATAACTAATTAGTACTATAAATAGCTAGTAACTAAACTAGTATAGTCTTTATATAACTAGAGGATATATATTTTTTATATAAATAGTAAAAGATTAAGATAGAATCTAATTCTCTTACTAAGTATACCTACTTATATATAGGACTTATAAAATAGGAGTATTATAATATAGTAAGGTTGCTTACTTATATACGTTATACTAGTCTATAAGGTTTATCTAATATCTATATAACTAGTACTATATTAATAACTAGTTAAAGCTATATAAATACGCTTACGCTTACTCCTAATATTAGTAATACTTTAATAAACTAGTATTTTACTTATAACTAAAATAATAAAACTACTAGTAGTATAGGTTAACTATTAGTATAGCCTATAACTAGCCTAGTATAAGAAGCCTATTATAAAGTTATTAGTATAACTTTACTAAATACTAAGGCTATACTTTAAGTAAACTACTAGCTAACTAGATCTTAGGTAAAGTAGCTAATAAACTAAGTTTAATATAAAGACCTAGTTTAGGCTAAGTATATCTAGAATTACGCGTTCTATAAAGAAGTACTTAATAATATAGCCCTAAAAAACCTTAATAAGATACTTATAAATATTATTAATAAAAAATACTAGTACTATTTAAGTATACTTTAAGTATAGTAAAATAAAGTTTTAGACTAAGTTTAGTAAAAGGTATCTAGTATAAAGACTTTAAACTTCTTTAACTAGTACTCTAAATACGCTAGTATCTAAGTAACTAAATTATATATATATTTTAACTATACTTATTTTATTACTAGTAAAATAAATCTTACTACTTAAAGGGTAAACTATATAAACCTTACTTACCTTCTTTTCCTATTTATAAATAATTACTATTATATTATAATATAAAAGGTATATAATAAGTAGTATATTCTCTTCTATATATTAGAGCGTAGACTATAAAATATAGATAATTTACTTAGCTATTACTTCTTTCCTAAGCTAGTAGCGCTATAGATTAATTATAATAAAGTAATTAAAATACTAGACCTAAAGCTTATAGTTAATAAGTTTATATAAACTAGGATAGTAAATATAAATATTTTTAATTAAGTATTTTAAGATAATAACTTATTTAGAATTCTAACTAAAGAATATTTAATATATAAGTATTATACGCGTAGGATTAATAACTAAAATAACTAAAACTAAGTTTAGACTATATATTATTCCCTCTTCTAATAGCTTATTTATAGAGATATATTCTATTATATACTATATATAGTCTTTTAGTAGACTATATATCTTATTTTATACTTATACTATATAAAGAAGACTAAGGCTAGTAACCTAACCTACTTCTAATATATTAATATTAATTTTAAGGCTACTATAAAGGATTAAACTAATATAGATATAATCTAGAGTAGTATTTTATAAAATAATAAGAATAACTAAAACTATACTAAAGTATTATTTAGGTTTTACTATCGCCTAGTAAAATATTAAACTTAGTAAATATTAAAGGGTATCTCTAAGCTAGAAAAGATTAAGGCCTAGTATAATAAAAATAACTAGCCTAGTAAGATTTCTAGCTAATAGCCTAAAATAAAGTAGAAGAAGGTTCTATATAAAAAAGGTAAAGTATAGATTAGTAATCCTTAGCTCTTATATAAATTAATAGGTCCTATAATATAAAAGTACTATACTATACTACTATAGTTTATTAGAGTAAATAATAATATAGAAACTATAAAAAATAATAAGATAAGTATTTATAAGTAGCTAGTAACTATATATTAGTAGCTTTTAGCTAGGCTACTATCTCCTTTTAACTACTTTAATATATATAGTAGTATTAAGAATATATTCTCTAATATAATTTCTCTATACTTTTAGTCTAGGATTTTATAAGTAATATACTACTAAATACTTTAAAATAACCCCTTAGTCTACGTAAAAATACTATACCTTTTTAGTAAAAATATAATAAAAGATTAATACTAGAGTTTTATTAATAAATAGTAAGATATATTTATAACGTTTATTAAGGCTAACTAGCTCTTAGTATAATAGTTTAAGGTCTTTACTTATAGTAATAACTTTTACTAGTTATTAAATATAAATAAAGTTAATACTAAATACTTAATATAGAACACAGCCTATAAAGACCTCTTCTATATAAAAGATATAAACCTAGATAAGTTATAGTAGATAAAGTAGTAGAATATATAATAGTATATAAAGAGGCTATTAAGCTAGGCTTAACCTAAAGGGAGTTATAGATACTAGTTACTAGTAAAAGTAATTTAAGTATACTAATTTTTAATAGTTTTAGTACTTAATAAAACTAAGTAGTAGGTAAAAGAGGTTTTATACTATAGGTAATATAATTGCTAATTAGGTAGCTAGTACTATATAGAAAGGCAGCTTACCTATATAAGTAAGCTGCTTATTAACTACTAGACATTATACTTATAAAATAGGTAATATATAATTCTTTCCTTTTTAGCTATAATCTTTACTTTTATTATAATAGTATTTAAGTATCCTGCTAGCTGTAAGTCAACTGAATTCTATATACTCTACTACTAATATAATATATAATCTATAAGCCTCTTTACTCTAATCTAGATCTAACTATAAATCTATTATACTTATACTTACTTTTATAATATATATATAAGCTTACTATTCTTTACTAAATTATATTTACTATATTAATTTCTTACGTAGCTTTAATCTTCTAGTAGATATAAATAATATTAAGTACTAAGTAAATCTATACCTTATAGTAACTTACTTATATATACTTAGTAAAGTCCTTTTTAGTAACTTTAAAGGCTTTAGTAAGATTTTTTAATAACTTTTTAAAGCTTTATAACTAAGAATTAAACTTAAATTATTTACTATTAATAAAGAACTAGCTAATAAGGTAGACTTTAATAATATCTTTTAAGGTTAAGTATACTTATTATTAACTACTAGCTTTAATAATAATTTTAATCTAATAAATACTATTTTAGTTTATAACTTTCTTAGCCTACTTTTATAATACTCTATTCTTAGCTATAGCCTTAAGCTTTAAGATTAATTTCTAATTACTATTTTTAAAAGCTACTACTATATTACTACTAATATTATAAATAAGTAGCTCTAAAGAATTAACTCTACTATTAATTATATTAAGGTAGATCTACTAGCCGCCCTAAAGTATATTAAATAGCTTTATTAATAGTAATAGGTACTATATAGTAAGTATAATCTATTTATATAAAATAATAAAATAATAGGAATAATAGTAATATATATTTATTACTATATAATAATAATAAAGTATAACGACTAGAGCTTATAAGGTAAAGTATATATATAAAGAAAAGAGAGAGAGAGAGAGAGTAGATAAGAGAAAGAAAGTAAAGATATAGCCTACTAGCTAGTATTTAAGTATCTTTTCCCTTAACCTAAAGTTTAGGTATTAAAGTAGATAGTAAGTATTAAAGTAAATAATAGTTAACTTTACTAAATTTAAGAGGATATAATAATATTATAAAGCGTTAAGCTTACTTAGTAAGCTCGCTTAATTATATAATTATATAAATATTATAATTTATTAATATTTAAATACTTTTTTATTAACGTAGTAGTAGGGGCTGCTTATTTT
>ML977366.1:0-13427 GCA_010015825.1 Lophiotrema nucula
ATTATTATTATATAGTAATAAGTACGTATTACTATTATTCTTATTATCTTATTATTTTATATAAATAGGTTATACTTACTATTATAATAAAGCTATTTAATATTTTTAATAGCTAGTAGATCTATCTTAATATAATTAATAGTAAAGTTAGGTCTCTAAAGCTACTTATCTATAATATTAGTAGTAATATAATAGTAGTACTTAAAAAAAGTAGTTAGAATTTAATTCTAAAGCTTAAGTCTATAGCTAAAAATAAAGTAAAATAAAAGTAAGCTAAAAATATTAGAATCTAGTATAGTATTTATTAAATTTTTATTATTACTAAAGCTAGTAGTTAGTAATAGGTATACTTAAAGCTTAAAAATATTATTATAATTTTACTTATTAGCTAGCGTCTTATAGATAGTAAATAATTTAAATTTAATTTATAGTTATAAGGCTTTAAAAGGTTATTAGAAGATCTCTTTAAAGTCTTTAAAGTTACTAAAAAAAACTTTTTTAAGTATATATAAATAAGTTATTATAAAGTATAGCTTTACTTAGTACTTAATACTATTTATATTTACTAAAAAATTAAAGTTGCGTAGAATATTAAGGTAATAAATATAGTTTAATAAAAAATAATAAGTTTATATATATATTATAAGAGTAAGTGTAAGTATAATAGGTTTATAGTTAAATCTAGATTAAAGTAAAAGAGCTTATAGATTATATATTAAAGACGCTTAAAGAATATACTTACTTATTAGTTATATAATAATATATAATAGGTCCTCTAAGAGGACTATAAAATTAATATAAATTTAGGATTTAGATAAAAAAGTATATAGTTAACGTCTCTCTATACTAGAGACGTAACTCCCTAGCGACAAATACCGACCTAAGTAAAAGTATTATAGACTAAAATATATCTATATTTAATAAATTTCTAAGCTTATAAGTTCTATACTAAAATCTATAAGTAGATAATATTATATAGCTTAAAAATAGCCTTTAATACGTCCTTATTTTTAGGTCTACTATTAACTTATATCTAGCTATAAACTCTCTACCTATAGATAATATTTTTATATATAAATTTTATAATAGTAGCTAAGTTATTTCTTATAAGCGCTCTAGTTTCTAGCTAGCCTATTAGAGTTTCTTAAATAATAATAAAAAAGTACTTACTTCTACTTTTTAGTATATAGATAATGTTAATAGCTATATATTCTTATATAGTAGTAGTATAGGACGTAGTAAGTATATTCCTTTTTTATAAAGTTAACCTCTTCTAGTATTTAAGATAGGCTTATAAAGCTTTTATAACTATATTTTATATATTCTTTTAGAAGTATTATATTTTAAGTATACTAAAAATACTATTTATACTTTAGTATCTTAGCTAATAGTAAACCTCTTAGATTATAACTAGCTATAGATCTTAGCTATCTACTACTTACTAAATAGCCTAGTATTATAATTTCTTCTTAAATAGTAATCCTTTTACTATAAAGAACGTTAAGGTAGCTTTCTTTTAAAATAAGGCTTAGAATTAATCTAATCTTAAGAGTATTCTTAATATCTTTAAAAACTAAGTAATAGCTTTTAAATTATTATTATAAAATTTATATAGGATTTGTAATAGTAGAAGCCTAAGTTAGTACTTTATACTTACTATATTATAACTTAATTTTATATAGTTAAGTAATATATTAATAAAGTCTTCTAAGTTCTCTTCTACCTTATTAGATACTTCCTACCTATTAGGCTTTAAGTAGTAAAATAGCTTATTTATAATAGTATAGATCTTTCCTAGAATATACTTAATATTAAAATTTTATATTAAGATTATTATAAGCTATCTATTTATTAGTAAGCTTAGTAGGTCTATTAATAAATAATTAAGCTAAGTAATTAGAGTCTAGGCGTTTATCTTAATTATAAAGTATACTTTATAAAGCTAAGTATAAAACTTTTTTAGAGCTTAAAGAATAGCTCTATATTTTAGTTTAGTTAAATATTATTTTAATTTAGCCTTTAACTATAAGGTACTTTTAAAGTAAATTAAGTATTTTTAACTATTTTATTTAACTTACTCTAAGACTACCTTATTTCTTTTAGTAGAAATATTTATACTTAGAAAAATTAGAAGTCTAAAAGTATAATTAAATAAAGCTAGTACTAGTACTATTATAATTTTATATTTTAAAATTTTTATAGCCTAACTCTACTACTTCTTCTATTTCTATTCTATATTTTTTTATAGTAATATAAAGAGTAAACGTATTATAATAGTAAAGTATTTAACCTAGATATAGTAGTATATATAAATACTAATAAATATCCTTACTTCTTTAACGTTCCTATATTCTAGCTATTTAATAATTTTTACTACTTTCCTTAATTCTAGATATTTACTATTAGTATTAACTTTATAGCTAATAATAATAAGACTTTTTATTTTCTAGTAGTACTTCTTTACTAAAACTATTATATTTACTCTTTTAATATTAGCTAGGATTTAGTTTAGCTACTAGATATACTTAAGGATATATTACTTAACGCTTAAAAAAGCCTTTTTATTATTATAAATTATCTTAAAGCTATTAGCTACTATATTATTAATAAAAAATATATAGTTATATAAAAAGTATTATAAGAGAATTTTTATAATAATATAAAGAAAGACTATAACTAAGTTTATTGCTCCTTAAACTATAGTATAGTAGTAAACTAGTTTAACTAGTATATAAAATATAGTAATATCTTAACTAGATAGGTAGAGTATAATTTAGTTATACTTAAAGAAGAAATCTATTAGTATAATAATTTTATATCTTATATATTACTTAAAGAAATTATCTACTAAAGGTAAAAGGTTCGCGTCTTAAATAGTAACTATATTAATCTTTTATATATTATTAATTAGTTTTAGGTCTCTATCCTTCTTTAAGACTAAGAACTAAAAGTTATAATACTAATTATTATATAGTTTTAGTATTCCTTATTTAATATACTTATTAATTATTAAAATATACTTATCTTTTAGCTTCTTTAGTAGGTAAAAGGGGTTAACTTACTATACTTTATACTTTATAGTTTTAATCTTATATAGAGGGCTAATATTAGGATATATATATTTAGATTCTATTTATATAAAGGTAATTATAGCCTCTCTATTAAATAGTATCTCTATTATAAGATATACTTCTTATAGTAGAAGTTATAGTTTAAAATTCTATTAAGATAATTATTTTTAAGTAAACTTAGTACTTTAAGAAAAGACTATATATCTTCTTTTAAAAAAGTAGTTAAATAGTCTAATATTAGAAGGCTTAAGGCTATTATAGAGTATTTAGTTCTAAATAGTAATATTTTACTATTTTAGATTATTAAACTCTATAAGTTCTTTAGTTTATAGTATATTAATAGGTTATACTTTCTTAGCTACTATTTTATAGAAAGTATTAGCTTATAGTTTTCTAGCTACTATCTCTACTACTTACTCTTTATATACTTAGTAACTAAGTTTAGTTATAATTAGTTTTTAAAGTATATTTAAGCTAAATACTTTTTCTAGTTCTTTATTTATACTAACTTTAAATTTTAAAGTATACTACTTACTAACTTACTAGTAATTTTTATTAGTAAATATAAAGTTAAATTTACTAAAGCTTTAAAGTCTATTTAGTAGTAGAACTAGTTAGTATAAAGTATAAATACTTAAAGGTATTATTTAGTACTAGAAGAACTATATAGTTATAATATTATATAATAGTTTTTATAGTTATATTAGGTTTACTATATACTTAAGTAGGTAGTCTTCTCTAGTAAGGCTATCTACTAAATATTTAAAGTCTCTAGTTTTATTATAAAACTCTTATTATTTATTAGTAGAGGGTCTAATATAATAAAAACTAGGCTATACTAGTTATTTAATAAAAAGATATAATACTAGATATAGCTATACGCGTTATACTATATAAATAGTTAAACTAATATATACTAGAGTTTACTAAGAATAATACTCCTCTAAAGGTTATAGATAATATAAAAATTTATATATATAGTTAGTTCTCTAATAGTAATAGAAATATTTTATATAGTTTTAATAAACGCGTCTTATAATCTATTTACTAAAGATATACTATTAGTTCTACTACTATTATTAGCCTAGAGAATATATAGTATCTTTAGTATATTAGTAGTTAATAGTTATATAATATTTATTATTACTCTAGTATTAATTAAGTACTTTACTTAATACTTATTATAAGTAATATTTACCTATACTATTAGAAGGTCTAACTATATTATACCTTTATTAGCTACTTTTATTATTATATCTATAAACTCTACTAAAGCTTTGTTCTAATCCTTAGTAAAGGTATCCCTATAGCCTATTACTAGGTATTTTAACTATATAAGGAAGACTTCTAGTTATAGAGTACTAATAAGTAGAAATTACGTATTTTAATTTAGCTTAGTACTAGTTAATAGTATTTAATTAGAATTTAAATAAGTTTACTCTATTAAATTCTAATTAGTTAATAGGTCTAGCTTAGGCTTAGCTAAAAAATCTACTATAATCTTATAGATATTTACTTTAAGTTAAAATAATTATAGATACTTACTACTCTTATTATTCTCTACTTTCTATATTACTTATAGTATATAATCTTATATAGCTAAGAACTATATAAAGTCTATAATATAGATAGAGTAAACTTCTTAGTTTATAATAGCTATTATAACTAATTTAAGCGTTATAAATTCTATTAATTTAGTAAGGTTATTAAATTTAACTTTCTTTAATAACTTAGAGCTTTATATACTAAGTAAGGGATAAATAACGTTAAAGAGTATATTATAAAGGCGTACTTCTTAGGGTACTTTAAGTATATTATTTATACTATTAAGTAGATACTAACTATTTAGTAAGTTTTAAAAAATTTTAGCTTAATCTAGTATTAGTTCTAAAGTTAATTTACTAACTATTTAGCTTTTAGCCTTACTCTCTTTAATCTTTTATTATACCTTCTTTACTACTTTATTAGTAATCTTTATTTTTAATAGCTTACTTTATTTTCTAACCCTCCTACCTACTATAGCGTATATACTAGTAGAAATAATATTAAGCTAATTAATTTTATTAATAAGAGTAAAGGCCTTAATTATATTATTTAGCTTAAAAAACTAGAACTAGAATTACTCTAAGTTAGAAAAAGATTTAATAAATAGGCTAAAAGTCTTTATAGCTACTAAAGTTTAGATAGTTATAATATTTTACTCTAGTACTTTAGAAATATTTATAAAAATATTTCTCTATATAATAGGCTTAAGTAGCTAGGTAAACTTCTCTAGCCTTATTATAGTAGCTTAGTTCTAGTTAAAGTTATAGTCTATAATATTAAAGAATTCTTTAAGCTTATTCTAGATCTACTATAGTTATAGGCCTTAAAGTAAACACTTATTAAAGGACCTAAGTAGATAGCTATAGAGGCTATACTAATATTCTAAGTATATTCTAATATTTCTATTTCTTATAATCTAGTAGTACTAGCTATACTTAGTTAGGCTTAAAAAGTTTACGTAGTTTTACTATTAGTATCCTTTCTTAAAGTAGATATAGTAGTAACTATCTATTATAGTATTAGTTCTAATATAATAAGTACTTAAATTAAAATTAACTATTTACTTCTACTAGCTAATATATAACCTATTATTTTTATAGTTTATAGGCAGCTTTTAGATACTATATATTTTAATAAAGTATAAAAGATTAGCTAGTTTATAGAAGAAAGGCTTAAGTATAAGTATATAGAAAAAAGTTTTAATTTAGCTAACTATTAACTTTTTCTTAAACTAAGTTATAAAATCTTTTATTATAAAATTTATATTATTTAAAAAAAACTTCTTTACTAGCTTTTTATTTTAATACTTATCTATTTCTTTTAGAATAGCTTTAATATTAACTTAAAAATAGGCGTAGTCCTATTAAATAATACGCTAAGCCTATACTATAGACTAATAGATATATTTAGAATTTAAAAATTAGATCTCCTCTTTTTTTTAGTAGTAACTATAAATAAAGTAATAAATTTTTTCTATATTATATAAGGCTAGATTCTTTAGTATTAGGCTATTAGGTATATTATATAATATAGCTTACTTATTATCTTTAGATAAGCTATAAAAAAAGTAATAGCTTTTCTCTTTTATAGCTACTTCTCTATTCTTAATATAAGCCTTTATATATAAGAGAAATAACGTATAGTATTTAGTAAATAGTAGAAGATTCTTAATAATATTAAAAATATATATATTAAAGAAGATTTAAGTATTTATATAGTATACTATATTAATTTTATACTAGAAGTTCTTTATACTCTTTTAAAGTACCTTTTAAGTATAATCTTTAAATCTAAAAAGCCTTTTAATTTATTACTTAATTAATAGTTAGTACTATTTAAAAAGAATATTAACTTACTAAGTCTTACTATACCTAGCGTTCTTAGCCTAATAGTTATAGTCCTTTAATTACTTAGTTACTTTATTACTATTAAAAAGAGCTATACTACTAGTAATATATATTAAAATAAATTACTTTATATTCTTAGTAAAAGTATTAGATATAATACTTTTAGATTCTTTAGATAGAGTAGTTATAATAAGTATATAAATAGCTAGAGTATTTAAATATACTAAGGTATAAAAGCTAGATATAGAGAATAAGTAACGCGTATATCTAAAATATCCTAGTAAAAACTTCTAAATAAATAACTAACTTATAATAAATATTTAATCTAATAATAGACTTAATACTAAATAATTAGTTTTCTAATAACTTTTTCTAGTATATATTACTATAAAGTATTTACTATCTCTTTACTACTCTTTCTTAGTTAAACGTTTTAGGCTAGCTAGTATTAACTTTTATAGCTTACTATTTCTCTTTCTATCTTACTATAGCTTCTTTAGTCTAGTTCTTCTCCTAAGTTTAATAAAAAGTAATTCTTAGTAATCTTTAAAGTCTTCTAGTCTAGCTATATAATAGGTCTTCTATTCTAGCTAGGTTCTCTATATATAATAATAATTCTTTATAGACTCGGCTTTTACTTATAGATAATAGATAATAGACAATAGATAATACTAATAATATAAACAATTTAGATAATAATTCTTTATAGACTTAGCTTTTACTTATAGATAATAGGTACTCTTATACTAAATAGTATTTAACTATACTATTATTATAAATCTTTACTCTACTAGGTATTTACTACTAAGTATTAATAAACTATTAAGCCTCTTAAGTATTACTAATTTATATTAGTAATAGAGTATATAGAATTTAGTTAACTTATAGCTAGTAAAATACTTAAATATTATTATAATAAGAGTAAAGATTATAGCTAAGAAAGAAAGAATTATATATTACCTATTCTATAAGTATAATATCTAGTAGTTTATAAATAGCTTAATAGCCTGCCCTTATAGGCAAGCTGCCTCTCTATATAGTACTTACTACCTAATTAGCGATCACATCGCCTACGGTATAATAAATACTAAATATCTTTAAATTTTAAAAAAGTAGTAAAAACTTTAGTTTAAAAGTTTAAAGAAATATTTAAGTTTATATAAAGTAATATAATAAAAGCTTAGTAAAAATAAAAATAATAAGCTAATTAATACTATTAAGAATTTTTAATTTTTAAAGTAAGAAATAAAGTTTAGCTATAATATAAAAAATAATTATTTAATAAATACTTAAATAAAAAGCTAGATTAAAAAAATATAAAATTTATTATTTAAAAAATTATTTTATTATATAATATAGAGTTAAATACTTTACTAAAAATTTATAATATATTTTATATAAATTAATTTTATTTTTACTTAAGTAACTTACTTTTTAGCTAAAGTATTAATAACTAATAATTAAAAATAATTAAAGTAAATAAAGTATTAAAGTACTTAATATAAAATATTATAATTAAGTAATATAAAAAAAAAAGCTATAAAAAAGTCTTAAAATACTTAATTAAATAAAAAGGTTATTAAACCTTTACTTAAAAATTAAAGAAAAACTTTAATAAAATAAAAGTTTTAAATAAATAGCTTAAAACTACTAAAAATTTAAAAAATAAAAAATAAAAATTATTTTTAAACTTTAAAAAAGACTTTTTTAAATTTTTATTATAACTTAAACTTTTTATATAAAAAAAGTACTAAAGTTAATAATTTAAAATATAATATTACTTTAAGTAGAAAAAAAAAAGATAAGTAAAAAAAAAATATAAAAAAAAATATTTTTTATAAAAAAAAAATATTTTAAAGTTTACTTAAATTAGTAGTTTAAGTTTTTTAGTAAAATTTTACTTTAAAATATAATTAAAAAATTTTAAAATATATTTTAAATATAAACTTAAAGCTACTTAGTAAAAGTTAAAAAAAATAATTTATAAAAAGCTTATTTAAAATTTAAAATTTTAAAATTTTATTAAAATCTTAAGCTTATAAGTTAAAAAGTTTAAATAAAAATTATAAAAATAGTAAAAAAAATAAATTAGTAAATAAAAATTTTAACTTAAAAAATAAAAATTTTAAGAATAAAACTTAAAAGGTATTTATATATATATAAAATTTAATATATAAAAAGTAAATATAGGTTAGTATTAGTATAAAAGCTTAAAAGCTAACTTAAAAAAAATAATTAAATTTTAGTTATTTTTAATAACTTTCTTCTTAGCTTTTTTAGAAGCTGTATTATCTTTTTTAAAATTTTTTTTATTTTTTTTTAAATTTCTAAGACTAGGAGAAGATTTATAAAAATTTATATATAAAATTATATTAGCTTTAAACTTAATATTTTAAAGCTAATAAGTTAGCTTATTAATTTCTTTACTTAAATTTTTAAAGCTACTTAAGATAGTACTTTAAAAAAATATTAGTTAGTTTAAAAATTAAAAATTTTAAAAACTTACTATAAACTTTACTATATTATTACTATATTATTAAAGAATTTTAAGAATATTCTTTAAAATAGTAAGAGTTTTTAAAAACTTTAAACTAAAAGTACTAGTAGAGAAAGTAGAATAATATATAAAAAGCTAAAAAAAAAAAAAAATAAGCTTAATAATATCTTTAACCTTTTTTTTAATAGTTTTAATAAACTTCTTAACTTTAGTATAAAGATAATAGGTTTTAAAACTATTAGTATAGTTAAAAAAGATAGATTTCTATATATACTACTAGCTAGCTAGATAGCTTGTCTACTTATAAGTAATACTAGGTAAGATATATAGTACTATAGAACGCGTATAGAGAACTAATACTTTCTATTAGAGATACTAATCTATTAATTTCTTAGACTTTAAGGGTAGTAATAGAGTACTATTATCCTACTTAGCTAAAAGGTAGTTAGTTAACTTAGTTATAAGTAAGTAGTATTATAGAGGTAGAGACTTACTAGTAAGCTATTAAGAAATACTTAAATAAGTTATTAAAAGTTTTTACTAGATTAAATATAATATACGTAAGTTATTAAAAATTTTTATTATATTACTATAAATAGAGATATAGGCACTCTTAAGAGTAGTTATTATTATTAAATTAATAAGGTTAAAGTTTATTAATATCTATAGATTAATAGGATACTATCTTAACTATATTTTAAAATAATAATATAATAAAGTTAGTAAAAAGTAAGACTAGCTTTATATACTTAAGTAGTTATTAAAAAAGAATTATTTTTACTTACTTACTAGTAAGTTTTTTCTTCTTTTTTTTAAACTCTTTAAAATTTTTAAAGTTTATACTATTTTTATACTTAAAGCTAGTAAGTATTTTTTTTTTTATCTAAAAACTTTAAAACCTATAAAACTAGTAGTTATTATTTTTTATTATTATTATTATTATTATTATTACTACTACTATAGTTTAATAACTTTAAGACTACTAGCTGCTGTCCTCTTCTTTTATTAAAATTTTTTTTTTATTAAAGTTATCTCTTCTACTATTAAAATAGTAGCTAATAATTAAGTAATTTATATAGATTAATCTATCCTTTATATCTAGAGTATAAGAACTAAGACTATTTAGTATACTATAATAAAAAGATATACTTTTAATAGCCTAATAGCTATAAATAAGTATTTTTTTTTTTTTATAATTTTTTTAAGACTAAAAAGATAGGTATTACTAAATTATATTAACTAAAATAAGCAGCCCCTACTACTACGTAGATAAAAAGGTATTTAATTATTAATAAATTCTAATATATATATAACTATATAATTAAGAGCTCGCTAAGTAAGCTTAATACTTTATATATATTATTAAGTCCTTTTAAATTTAGTAAAGTTAACTATTATCTATTTTAATACTTAAACTTTAAGTTAGAGAAGAGGATACTTAAATACTAGCTAGTAAGCTATATCTTTACTTTCTTTTTTTTATTTACTTCCCCTCTCTCTTTCTCTTTCTTTCTTTTTTTTTTATATATATACTTTACTTTATAAGCTCTAGTCGTCGTACCTTATTATTATTATATAGTAATAAGTATATATTACTATTATTTCTATTATCTTATTATTTTATATAAATAAGTTATACTTATTATTATAATAAAGCTATTTAACGCTCTTAATAGCTAGTAGATCTACTTTAATATAATTAATAGTAAAGTTAAATCTCTAAAGCTACTTATCTATAATATTAGTAGTAATATAGTAGTAGTACTTAAAGAAAGTAGTTAAAACTTAATTTTAAAGCTTAAGTCTATAGCTAAGAATAGAGTAAAATAAAAGTAAGCTAAAAATATTAAAATCTAGTATAATATTTATTAAATTTTTATTATTACTAAAGCTAGTAGTTAGTAATAGGTATACTTAAAGCCTAAAAATATTATTATAATCTTACTTATTAGTTAGCGTCTTATAGATAGTAAATAATTTAAGTTTAATTTATAGTTATAAAGCTTTAAAAGGTTATTAGAAGATCCCTTTAAAGTTTTTAAAGTTATTAAAAAAGACTTTTTTAAGTATATATAAATAAATTACTATAAAGTATAGCTTTACTTAGTACTTAATACTATTTATATTTACTAAAAGATTAAAGTTATATAAAATATTAAAGTAGTAAATATAGTTTAATAAGAAATAGTAAGCTTATATACGTATTATAAAAGTAAGTATAAATATAAATATAATAAATTTATAGTTAAATCTAAATTAAAGTAAAAAGGCTTATAGATTACGCGTTAAAAACACTTAGAGGATATACTTACTTATTAGTTATATAATAATATATAATAGGTCTTCTAAGGGGACTGTAAAATTAATATAAATTTAGGATTTAGATAAAAAAGTATATAGTTAACGCCTCCCTACGCTAGGGATATAACTCCCTAGCGACAAACGCTAACTATAAATAAGTATATTATAGAGCTAAAGAAGTAGATAAAGAAAAAACTACTAAGCTTAAACCTTCTAAATATAAAAATAAGAGATCTAATAAATATAATAAATAAGAATAATAAGATAAGAGTTAATACTTTATACTTTATAAATAAACTAGTTTAGTATAAAAATTAAATACTATATAAAATAAAATTTACTATAATATAAGAAGGAGACCTAAAGATATTATAAAACTATATTTTAGATAGTATACTAGTAATAAGCCTTCTACTACTATTTAACGCTATTAATATATTCTTTAGAAGTTTTAATAGCTAGATATATATTATATAGTAAATAGAAGTTATTATAGTACTAGATATTATTTATATAATAGGCTAAGCTTACTAATAAAGCTATTATAATAGAAAAGCTAAAATAAGCTATTTATAGGTAGGTAAAAAATAAAAAGAATTAAGATAAATTACTAGTAGATTAACTTTAGAAAAAATAGTAATAATAAGCTATTATTATATTACTAATAGGATAGACTAATACTAGATATTAAAATATATACTAAATACTAAATACTATTTACTATTTATATAAAGCTAGTAAGATAGAGGTATAAATATTATTATTAAGAGTAAACTTTAAACTTACTAGTTAAATACTTATTATTAACTCTTATAGATACTCTAGAGATCTCTCCTTAAAATAGTAGTAGATATATAAAGGTAGAATATATTTATAGTTAAAAAAGATAACTTTCTAAATAGTATAAAAGAAGTAATTATAGATAAAATCCTACTTATCTTTATTTAAGTACTTAGTAATAAAAAAGTATTTTTTATAAATTTAGTATAATAAATATAAACTTTAGTATACTTTTTATTTACTTAAAACTAATAAATATTTAGTTTATTTTAATTAATAAAAAAAATATAGTTAAAGTATATTTTAAGATTTTAAAAAATATAATTAACTTTCTTTATTATATTATTTTAAGTATAGGTAAGTTTAAAAAAAGTTTTATTTTTATTATAATAAGTAAAAAGTTACTATAAGTATAAAAGTTTTTTATATAAAAAAACTTAAAAAAGTTAGTAAAAAAATATATATTAAAGAATTTAAAAATATTACTAAAATATTATCTTTATTAAAAGTTTTATTAAGTAGGAACTTAAAAGTAATTTTTAAAACTTACTTTTTTTTCTTCTTTTTAAAAAGAGCTAGAGTAAATAAAAAAATATTATACTTAAAGTTTTTAAATAAAGTAGTAAAGCTATATAAAACTTAAAGCTTTATAAGTAAAAAAGAAATTTTAAATTTTTTAACTATTATAATAAAACTTAAAAAATAACTATACTTAAAGAGAAAAGCTAAGAATAAAGTATAAATAAAATATAATATAAAAGTAAAGTAGTAAAAAAAAAAGTAAGTATAATAATATTAAAAAAAAAGTCTAAAATAAAAAAGTAAATATATTATTATTATTTTTTTTAAAATATAACTTATAATATAAAAGATAAAAAATACTTTAAATAAAATAATATTAACTAAGTAATAAGTAATCTAAAAAAATACTAAAAAAATATATTAAACTTAAATATTATACTTTAAAGTTAAAAGCTAACTTATAAGATTTTACTTTATAAAACTAAGTAATAATTAAAAATATAAAAAAACTAAATATAGCTAAGTTTAAAGTATAAAAAAAAATTAAAAAAGTTATTAAATACTACTAATATAAAGGGTAAGCTTTTTTTAATTAAGTAAATATAATATAAAATAAATTTAATTATAAAAAACTTACTTAAAGAAGTTAAAAAAAATTATAAAAAAAAAGCTTAAATATTTAAAAAGTTTTAAAAGTTACTTTAGCTTATAAATAAAATATAAAAAATAGTAAAGTAATTAACTTTAAAAATTTTTATAGTTTATAAAAATTACTTTTTTAAACTTTATTTTTTTTAAAAAAAAAAAAGAGCTTATAATAAGTAAAATTTTAAATACTTAATTAAAAAATTTTAAAGTTTAAAA
>ML977366.1:14047-215347 GCA_010015825.1 Lophiotrema nucula
ATTTTTATTATATTATTATATTATTTTATATACTTAGTAGCTATATTTAAATTTTTAGAGTTATAGCTAGTATAGTTATAGAGATAGAGGGGGTAAGTATACTAGATTAGACGAGAAATCGTGCGTCAGGTAGGCCCGTGCAGCAGGCGGTGTAGCCCAGTACAGTGCTTGAGATGTCGCTGCGGGGAAGCGAGTGTGTTGAGGAAACTATGGACGTGTTACTCGCTCGATTTGGATTACAACGTTGCGCGATTTGATTTCGAGAGAGTTCTTGGAGCTCCAGTCTTTATTGTAGGAATCAATACTTGGTTGATTCTACAGAGAGAGAGGGGTCTAGGTCTTTTATACCTAAGCCCTCAGGCGCCAAGACAATATGTAGTGAGTCCCTCAGAATCACGCGATAGGGATCCCTGACCAACTGTCTTGTGGATTTCATGGCCCTTCATAAAAGCTGATATCGAGAAGATCTGGAAGGTCATCATCGTCCGAATTCTCATCTTCTGTGTCCACGGTCTCAATGAAATCTTCGGGATTTTCAAACCACTCGGTAATGTCCTTGTCTATAGTGGAACACGTCAGTTGGGGTTTTGGACTAAATCCTGTAGTCTAATCCTCTCAGACTCCATCTTCAGGAAGTTATGACGTACCTGGTACCGATGTGCATGGAGTGTTCTGGTTCGCATACCTCATACAACATAGTCCGAGCGACTTAAGAACGATTTTGACTTCTTTCGGATGAAATCGGAGAATTTTGTCCTTGAAGACTTGAGGCAACTGCTTCTCTATATGATCTCTGCATCCCTCGTCCGCCTTATGGATGAGGACTATAGACAGATCGTGTAGTTCGCGGAAGGTAGCTTGCCATCCATTGCCCAGGTACCATGGATCAACACCTATCGGAAACAACTTAGCTGCACGTGCGCCATCATATGCTGGCGGGCTTCGTGGCGCTAAATCTTTGGGTTGCACAGATTCTTTGCGCCCTGGCAACATAATTTGCATGATAGTTGCCCACTTAGTATATAGATAATAGGTGGCTCGAACCTCCAAGTGTCGGATTAGGCTAGCGCATGAGGCCTTTGGAACAAGTGTAAACTTCCCTTGTCTCATCTCTTTGTCGCTCACCTGAATCTCGATTACGAACTTGTTCATCTTGTAGTACACGTCCAGGACCTGTGCTGCTAGTCTGTGGTTCCCAACACGTAACAAAGGCCATGCCCGTTGGCCGAAGTACATGCCATGTCTCTTGTGGTTGATAGGGATGTTGAGTGCAAGACGGTATGCAACGATCTTCAGTACGATTTCCTCGGGTAAGTCGTCCAGCTAGCCATTGCGATTGCAGGACGAAGTCAACTTAGTAGTTATGGATGAATATAAGGAGCGGCATCCAACTTGACACCGAAAAAAAGAAGTGTATGCAAATAAGGATGGATGACGGATAAAATTGCATGTGGAGCTGCGATGGAGTTGTGTGGGCGGGGTAAGCCGCTAGACGAAAGGCGTACCCTGCAGGGCTAGCTCGAGTTATTATCACAGTTTCTATCGTCGCCTACTTCTCTCAACAGCTTGCACGGGCAACGATGAAGCGCTAACCTATGACTGAGGACTTGGACCTAGAGCTAGTCGAAAGCAGAGGCCAAGGCCGCCCATCAAAGTGTCTAAGATGGATGGGCGCCCCCACATGGGACCTCAACCTACTGAGTGAAAAATTCTCCGGTTGATCACCATTTCCATTGGTATCCAACACCATTATTACCAAAATTCCGACTCTAGGTAAAGCGGGTCGATGATCATCTCTTCCCGAGACCTCCCCGTTACAGGTCGCTCACGTCCTAGGGCTCTCGACGCCGGTCTGGTAGGCGCCCATGTACATGGTATATCTTTCTTGTACATAGATCGAGGAAACCTTGGAATATCAACGGCTTCCAGAACGCTCGTGTTCCCGGCCAAGCACTCGGCCGCCGCAATGAGTTTCTCTTCACAATTGATGTGCAAATCGCTTCTCGGGAGTCCAGAGCAGGGGCTGTTGGCAGAGGAAACAGCTTCGATTATGATCTTGACAGTATCGGTTCGCAGCTCTCGTTTTCTTTCTCGCAAAAGTTCCAGGATGCTCTCACGTAGCCAGCAGTATGTCATCCGTGGGCCGAGTTCGATCCGGACTGTCAATCGTTCGAGCCGAGGAAACAGCCTCTGGCGAGACTCTATCCCAGTGGACTTGAGCAGATAGTCCCACTGTTCATGGTGGTCATAGTAGTCATTGGATATGTGTCTAATTTCCAGATGCCGAATGTATTGCGCGATAGTCGCGCTCGGACGACAGAACCTCGGTTGTTTCGGTTCCCATAAGCCATCGTTCCTGTCGCTGATGGCATTCGGGCTGTATACAAATGTGTTCGAAGTATAATAGATTTCCAAGGCTAGGTTTGTGAGGTCATTGTTTCTGGTTCGAAGTAACGGCAAGACATTTTGCCTAAAGAAGATCCCGTGCTTCTTTGCGTCAAGAGCCGTATCTGTCGTGAGGTGATATCGAAGGATGTCTAATTTCAGCTCTGTTGGAATATCGGGCCAGTTCCGGCTGTTGGTGGCTTTCTGATCCATGGTAGCGATAGAGTCGACCATCCAAGAGAACGATGGCAGGGCGAAAAAGACTCGAGTCGCAGTGCTACGATGTCTCCTCCGGCATCTTCAGTTCTTAACATATCCATCTTCACATCTCTTTGTTGTTCGACTCGGCTGCCTTTGTCGCGGTCTGCTGCTTGCGGACATTGTGCTGTGCAATTCACCAACAAATAGGTGCACGGGCCAAGACGCCTACATTCCTTACTCGTCAACTCCAACGGTACCGGAAGTCGCTTCTACCTTCCATACCACACTCAAGTGCCATGGTCCCCAATCCGTCGACTAAAAATCCAGTTGAGTATCTCCGCTCAACATTTTTCACGCAAGTACTCTAGTTTATTTACCATTTCTCTCGATCAACCTCGCAATGGCTCCTGACAGTAAACCCTATGCTATCAGCGAAAGCGCATCGCTAGAACCTCACAAGCCACCGTATACCCCGCGGTTCCCTTGAACTCGACTACCCAGAGAGCTGCAATACGAAGTCCTCGAATACTTGCTGAATATCAACGAAGCGATCAGCCCCTATCACGTCATTTACTACCATCTTCGGTTTGTTTAGCCTCTCGTGAAGCTAATAAATCGGACCCTTACGACCATTGCTCTTGACATCGTCTATGCAAGAATATGTTCTGGCTGCTGCTGCCCAGTTACGGGCACTGGTGGCCACCCATTGCCCATAGAAACTACCTCCGCAGACTCGAAATAGAGATGTACGTCGATCTCACTTACCAAAGCATTGAAAATATGCATAAATGCCCCGAGACACGAATGACTGTGCTTCTTCCCAAACGACAAATTAGCGGCCATCTGAGCGATGCACATTCCCCGCTTTTGGACCGGCAGGACGGAATGGACTTGAATTTTCTGAAGCTCAGCCTTTGGTCAGGTCATGGGCAACACTTAATGTACTCACTTGTGGAAGTCGTGGAAAAGGTGCACAAGTTCAGAAAAGTGCTGGGAGATGCCGAGATCAGATTGAAAACTGGGAAACTTGATATCTACGTCGATTTGCTGGATTGCGAAACTGGTGGCAACGAAGACAAGCGGCGGGTTGCGGAAACTTTGGCCTCGTGCTTTCGAGACTTGATAGCGCACAAGCAATGTCGCGTCATTCTCAAACAAACAAGGGTTGGATGGAATGGAATTACTATCTCAGGGTAAACCACCGAGAGATTTGGGATCCGTGAGCACTTGTGGTTGCAACTTTGGTACTCTACGATCCGACGTTATACTCTGAAGTACAACTATTTCTTTTTAATAAGATTAATATTACTATAATAGTCAAAGATATGGTTTATAGCTTAGTAAGCTTATCTAGTAGTTATCTATGCCTACAGTCTATTAAGTAAATCTTAACTAGTTCTCTATATTCTAGGTAAACTTATATTATTAGTACATAGTTAGTCTACAAGCATTGTCAGATAGCAAAGGAGGGTAAGGGTTTCTAGGATTTATACAGACTGTTGCTATTAGGGATTAGATTGAGAGGCGATTCAAGTATAGGCATGGAAGTATAGAGTGGGTTCCATTAACCATCGATTGTTCGTTTATAGCTCCCCACACTCTAAGCTCTCGGTACAATTTATTACTAGAACGTTTCCTGCTTGACAATCTCGTTACGGTGTTCTCGTACCGTCGCCGTTCACTTTCGGAAAGCGAGTCCTATTAGCGCCTAATACACGTATCTCGTCAATACGCAGGTCCTTCGCAACGACAAGTGAATGACTAGATACGAGAATGTACGTACCAGGGTTCCCTCAATATATAAGTTTTCAACACTAAGCCTTTATCTCCATGCTCCAAAAGCCTTATATTTCGTGTGCATTTTGAAATACGTAAATCCTGTAACACGAGTCTTTCCTGAAGAAGTGCAGGTTTACCACCCCATTCGAGGCCGCTGATTGAATCTTGTATTAAGCAATGTCTCTCTCAAATACCTACCCAGCAAAGGCATGTTTTTCAACATGAATAAGCTCTTGTAGCGCGTTTTACAAATACGACGAAAGAAATGGCCCGCAATGCCGATGATCCCCTTGTTGAACGCGACAACGGTGGTGATGGACGCAATGCCACCGACAACATCTACACCAGAGACCACCTTCGCCCTCCCCGGCTGATATGCGAAAACAAAGCACATCCCCCACTTTATATCTGTCTGCCGTCAAGTCAGCCTTGATGAGGGAATGACCGGAAGGCTAAGACTAGCTGCCATGACCGTGATATTCAGCTTTCTCTACTGCGGGAATCGAGCGATTACTTCGGCAGGGGCTTAAGTTCCTAATATAGTGGTTTCAATAGAAGGAAAGGGTATGTGTGAGGTAAGCAATGTCTTAATGGAATGATAACGATGGATATATACTACCTGCGCTAAGACCGTGAGATAAGTGTATGAGTTAAGATGCGGTAAAGCTAACGTAGCGAGGACTTCATTCCAGAAATCAAGATGTTGAACAAAACTACATCGCTAAAGCTTATCATCTGCCCACCAGCACGGCAGTACACTATACGTTGCCAAAATGCACATCCACCCTGAATCATCGTACAACCAACCATCTATACACTCCCTCACCCACCCAAACCCAACCACCCCAACCTACTCCTCATCCAAAAACCCCATCGCCTCCCCCACCTTCCCGCCACACGCCCTCTCCAAACTCAAAAACGCAAAATGCCCCCCAACAACCGGTCTCGCGAAGAACCACGGACCAGGGAACCCGCCGTCGCCCTCGGTAACATAAAGATCGGTAAACGGCCTATCAGTCACCGTCTCATTCAGCCACCTGGCCACCTTATCCAGAATATCGCTGCGGACAGCCTTCGACGCCACAGCCGCGGCTTCAAACTCCCAGTCCGATTTCGTGAGGAGGTGGCGCGAGTCGAGGGGGAGCCCGTATTTCTGCATGACGGCTGCGTACCAATCGGATTGGATTTTGTAGACGTGGCTGGGGATGAAGTCGGAGGTGATGGGGGTGCGGCCATTGGAGCCTTTGCCCGGTTTGAGGGGTTTCTGGTGGTCGTGGTCGCCGGCCAGTGCGTAGTCTTCGGACTCGGAGGTTGCGTTTGTAATTGATGGGTGGAAGCAGAGGAGTGCGTCGGCGTAGAGGGAGTAGAGTGTAGTCCAGCTGCCGTACCAGTCGTAGGCGAGCTTGGCGTGGCCGCCGTCGCGAGAGATGCCCTCCTTCTGCCAGGTCGAGATGTAGTATTCTGAGATGTCTTTGTAGTGGTCAGCGTCGCCGGTGCGGTCAAGTAAATCGGCAATTTCACTAAAAGCCTTGATGCCGACAATACCCTTGAGAGCTAGGTTCGTCTGGAGAGGGAGCCAACCCGCGAAATCATCGGTGCAGACTGTGGCGGGTTGTCAGCGATGTGAAGAAGCTGTTGTTAGAGATGCTTACGCTGATTGTGAGGGTAGAGAGTGTCCTCTACAAGATAGCCTGTCCACTGCTTCCACAAGTTGTAGCTGCCATCGAGCCATTTCTTGGCTTGCTTGATGCCTTTCGCGCCGCCGCCCCACGTATCATCAATATACGCGATTCCATCGACTGTGCTGAGGTTACTGAGTGCGAAAGCCTTCTCGTTCAAGGCCGTGAAGTCAGACTTGTCACCAACCGTAGACCAAATGGACTGCGCTTCCTCATCCGTATCGTAGGTCATCGAATTGACGAGTGATAGACCCATGATCAACATGTCGCCGCACTCTTCCACCGGCATGTACTCGTCCCTTCCATCGGCGTGTCCGGTAAGATTAGGGAAATGAGCACCAAGATCATGCATAGAGTACTTGTTCGGGTACTGGCCGCTGAGCTGATGCTCTAGCAAAGGCTCGAGGAGGTATGCGCCCCACCTTGGATTGGTGTATAGAAAGAATGGCCACGCAGGGAAGATAACGTCGACGGTCTGGCTATTGCCATTCGAGGAGATCTCCTTGAGGAACAGGAGCGGGTTATCCGGTGTGCCAGAAAAGCTTGTGGCGCCCATGATCTGACGAGCAGATAAGGCCACGATGTCAACATAGTTGCTCGACCCCGACTTGTAGGCATCGATGCGAAGCTGCTCGGAGTAGTTGCCGGCGAGCTTGCTGGCGACGGAAAAGTCGCCGTAGTGAAACTGAATAAGCTTGTCGGCGTCCGCGAACCACGACTCCCACAATGGGCGCATGTATGTGAGACCGCGAGATGATGCATACTGTGTGACTGGATCCTGGATGAAGGTAAACGTGAACAGCACGCTCTCGGCTGTCTTCGAGGAAGCTGACGCTTTGCCATCCTCGCCTGACTTCAGCTTGAACTCCTTGGCGAAAGCAAAGACCGGCTCCTCCTCCATGATGCCTCGGGGGGACTTGTCGATTTCATTTTGAAGGGTTCCGGTCCGCGCAAATCGCCGGCGCAACAGAGCCGAGGTGCCAGATTCATGGCGAACATCGACGGGAGCTGTGAAATGCAACCGACCCCATTCTGGCTGGTCGTTCGTTTCCGAAAACACGTGCTCAGTCTCCCTCTTGACAGACCAAGTCTTCAGAGCCTGGACGGGCCCAGCAGCCTCCTGCTCGTTGAAGGTCCACTCAATGACGCTTTCCCGCTTGCCGCTGACCCATTGTCCGTTCACATCGATGTAGATGTTCACATCAATGTCTCCTTCCACATACACAGTCAAGTATGCCGCGGGGATCGACTGCCGCAGAGTCGACGTGGGCGTGACGGGAGAGAGGAAGGAAAGTGTGATGTCAATGCCGGAGGAGCTTTTGATGTCTTCGGACGGAGCGATGGAGTAGGTCAGGTTCGTCGTGGAGGCATCGTACTTGGCGCCTTTGTACGTCGGGTATGATACGGAATACTTGGACGAATCGTCTCGTAATGAATCGTGGGGCCGGCCCAGCAGAGGGAATACTTCGTTGGTGTCAGGCAGAGAAGCGAGGACACCGAAGCCAATCTAGCGGGTACATGTGTTAGCAGAAGTCACGCCTGCCATAGCCCATCTTGCTTCAATTCGTGGTGCTGGCGCGCTTCCGTCGGAACCAACTCCAGATGACAACGTACCTCGGCGCCCGTCCAGAACATCGGCCACTTGTGCCATGGCTCGTCTCGCGCATTGGGCAGCCACGTGCTGTAGTATGGCGTCCTCACGAAGAGAGGTAGAACTGGCGGCGTCAATATCGAGGCATCCACAATGCTCGCCAGCAGCACCGAAGACGCCGCGGCAGCCAGGCCGAGCGGTCGCATTGCGTCAGAGGGAGGCACAGCTCGCTGGAGCTTCTGTACTCAATCGCGAAGCCCTAGGGTGGATGGAATATAGGTACAAGGTAATGATAAGCCCCTCAGTAGCAAGGCATCAAGTGGGGAGGGGGAGTGCTCGAGGGACGGAGCTGTTGTGGTCGCAAAGTCGCAGCTGTCAGCTGGTCGGACAGCTCGTGGAGCTTGTTGCGGGGTGAGCTCTCTGCGGCCAATCACACCCCGGTTCCTTGCATCGATCAAGGATCGGACGTTTCAACCCCGGAAAACAGCATAGCCTCTCGTCATATGTACGATCACACAGATGAAAGACCTAGATACTTTTGGGATTGGCCGGAAACCTATCTTAGCGGACCGCATTCCCAGAACAACTGGTTTGGCTCGTCCAAGTTCAGTCGTTGCGCAGCAGCTAACACAGAACGTCTTACGCCGCACCGCTCTCCACTATCCTGCCCCCCCTCCCAGACGTATCCTGCAACTCCTCCTGCACCCTCCGAAACTCCTCTTCCAGCGCCTGTTCATCGGCGCCCCGCGCAGCCATGTCAAAATCGATGAGCGTCGCTCTCCCATCGTGAACGAGAAAGTTATGCCTGTTTACATCTCCATGCCTGATGCCCAGCTCATGTAGTCTCCGCAGGGTCTGCTGGCATAGAGCAACATCGCCCGGCGCAGCGTGACGGCAATCCGCGATGCGCTCTATCATGAAGCCGATGACCCTGCCTTCCTCGCTGATGTGCCCGAGGAACTTCGGCCCGATGTTCTGCCTCTCGATCCATTGGTACGCGCGTGCTTCCGCGTCGAGCTGCGGCATCTCCCACGAGAAGCGTGCAAACTTTGCTATTATCATGTTAGAATCGACACATGGGCACGTCGCTTCGTACACATTTGAGCGAAGCTTTTTGCCCATGCCGAGCTCCAAGTAATCAACCTGACGCGGATGCCATATGTTCGTGATTTCGGGGAGTTGGGCTTTCGTGACGCGCGAAAAATGTGGGCGTCCCTTCGATGCATCGTTGGATATGTGACCTTGGTTCCAGTCGCCGGGTGGCAGCGGTGGCAGCATGGAGATGAGGGAGGGCCCGAAGCACATGTCGCCGACATCGTAGAGTCCAGGGTCGATGGTGAGGTATCTGATGGATCTCCCATCGACGAGAATCCGAAATTCACTTTCATCGTCCGAGTCCACACTGGCCTGAAGCAGCTGAACGTCTGGAGGGGTGGTCGGCATTGCGCTCGCGCCTGAAGAAACAAGCATGTGGTGTTAGGCAAGGGTCGGTGGCTTTCGTGGAGTGCAATTGCTGGAACAGTCTTTATCGGAGGGATCTTGAGGGGAGAAATTTGTATTGGTCCTACTTGTTAATCAAGAGCTCAGACCGATGGGGACGAAAGGTCCCAAAACCTTCATGATGAAGCATGGCGGCTCTGCACTGCATAAGTTTGAGACCCAAGTCACGTGCAACAGAGGGGATGCGCAAGCGCTGGGGTATTCTAGGACGCTGCTACGCCGCCATCACATAACGCCAGCCCAACGAATCTTGAACAAGGGCACAAGCTATTAGCGCTGAGAAACAATTCTCTGCATCAGTCTGTTTCACAAAAGATAACGGGGAGGGTGCTTCCTTATAACAGAACAGATGATCGCCATACCTCATTATTTCTTTCAGGGCACCATAAAGGGCGGAAAGTCTGTGTCAAGAAGACCTCGGAGGTGGCGTACTCGAAGGTGTGTTGTGACTTATTTCGGGTACGGAGCTACTATTCTTCCGATGCCAAGAGTTTGCGCTGGCTGTGCTTGGATGCTTACTTGAAGTGTCCTTCCGAAATTTTGACTGTCATACTCACTACAGTCAGTTCCCGCTGTGGAGGTACATGTCAGTATTGCTCAGTGTGCAAAGAGATTGACGCGCGAATACGCTTCATGTCTCCTAATCAGACATTGCTTTGATATCTACAAAGCTACATCCTCTACACCACCACTAGCATCTTCATGACACGCTCCTTGATGTCGTCCGGCTACCTGCGTCACTCGAATGCTCTGCGCCCGCTTGTCCTCGCTTCTTCCACGCATTGGAAACAGCATGCATGATCGTCAACCCAGAGAAACCTCTTCTCGTTCCAGGCGGTGGGGTAGAAATACCATCTCTAAAGGATTTGATCGGGCTGGGGGTCCTCACTGCCCAGTCGTCACTCGGATAAGCGGGATGTGGACGGTATGCTGTCGATGAGGAAGAGTCGCTTTTTGAAGGAGCTGGGACATTCTCCGCCGCAGTAGTCGGCGGCTCAAACCTAAGTCTGGGTGGAATAGAGAGGCGGTAGAAGCGCGGCGGAGTACCGAGACCACTGTGACGCACTTCGGGAGAGTCATCTATAACTGTCTGGGGCGCAGCTGTGTCTCCACCTGGTGCTCCAGATGGGACGTAATAGTCCTGCGATACGCTAGACGGGTCGCTCACATTGTTCGCCTCGAAAACGTCCTCATCTTTGGCATCGCTGTCCTCTTCGGTTTGCTTTCCCTCATCTCTTGGCTTCTCAGGATCAGGCAACACAATTTTGGAATAGCGGCCGTCTCTCGGGGGAGTCTTCGGGTCGATCGTGAGAACATGATTGTTAGACCACTGGATGTCAAGCTCCTGCAACTGGCTCTCCGTGCGATAGTAGTAGCGAAACGTAACGAAAGGCTGGTCGACCGGATCGACGAGTGCGAACTTGTAGAATCGCCTAGGGATCTCCGGGCCAGCGCGACCAGCGTTCACTAGGCTGTTTCCTGTCAGCGGTCCTTCTTTCGGTTGACTTGAAGGTGTACCCACCTAATGCCCCGTTCGCGCTTGGCGTGCTCTGTCTTCTTGTACTCTTCTGTCTCCCTCGGTATGCGCTTCCTTCCATGAGCTCTATGCACTCTGATCTCCATGTGCGCATTTGGATCCAGCGCATCAGTCACATCCTTCCACACCCCACTCTTTTTGTCCGGCGGCGTGAAGCAAAGTGCGCGTTTCTCTACTTTCTTCTTCCCGTCCTTGTCCTCCTCTCTATCGAAAAGGCCAAACATTGTCTTTCCCTTCCAGTCCATGCTCTGGTCACAAGACCAATTGATGATGTGCGTGCCATTTAGAAATAGCTTGAAGAGGTATTGTTGCTCCGGAGGCACTGGTGGCAGCACCTTGTAGTCGATCCAGAACTGGCTGCCTGGGAACACGCAAGTGAAGACATTGCAGGTCGCTGTCTCGTGGTTGACGAGGGGAGGAAGTTTGGCTGTTACGGCAGGGTCGCGGCGAGGTGTGTAGGCGGTGGGATGCGCCGTGTACTCGGGGAATCTCTCGATGTCGTATTGCGAGTACAATTTGATCTCGATCCCTCGGTATTGCGGCATTGTGATGGCGTTTGGAGGTTTGGTGGGTTCGGCAGCGAGAAGGTGAGTGTTCTGGGATCGGGGCAGGGTCGAGCTTCGCGCCTTCCCTTAATCAACGTCAACAGCAACCTTGAATTTCAACTACTTGTTCAGCATTCTTCTCATCGACACCTCGTTACAGTATTATGGAATTAACAATGGATCACCCTTTAGGCTTCAGCCTGCTCCTACCACAGGACTACTCCAAGGACTCGATGGCAACATTCACCTTTACCGCTCAATGAAGCATCGAAAGCCTGGAGCCTTACCTAGCGATTATCGTTATTGCTGGCCTTCACTTACAGCATCACGTAGCGTCGTATCTAGACATCGTCTCGATCACTGCCTCCGCGCGAGCTTCATAAGTAGGTTCGATGAGAGTCACTCAGAATCATGGCCGTTTCTTTCTACTACACCGACTTGCCTCGACTCTCAGCTTTCATTACTTCATACGCAACTCGTAGCAGCCTTCACTCAGTGTCCGTGCGGCACACTGCACTTTACCGGGCATAAATAGGCCGCTCCCTCGCCGCCTTCCTGTTCTTCTCCTTCCAACATCATCTTCCCTACTTCTTAAAGCTACACTACAACCGCCAGGAAACTTTAATCTTTCCTTTCTTCCTTTGACTCGCTGAGTCTTTAGTGCGAAGCTATGTCGCCCAACGGCGAGACGACAGTGCCAGATACCTCTGCCAAGTAAGTGACCTCACGTCTTTGCCTTGTCCAACATCTAACAGATGCCCAGGACCGCTGCTCAACCTCGACAGTCTGGCCGCGGCAGGCAGGTCGGCGGTCGGAAAGGCAATCGTCGTTTTGCGAAGCCGACCAACGCTGCAGCCGAGAAGACTACGCCCAAGGAGTCTGACACCCGCAAGGATTCCGTGCTGGATCCTTCGCCTTCTGCAGACAAGAAGGACTCGGTCTCCTCCAAGGATGCCATTACCAAGCAGAAAAAGGATATCCTGACTCCCGCCCAAGCTGCTAGGTGAATTTCCTTTGAACTTCGAAAGCAGCCGAGTCACTGACAACTTGTAGGCTGAAATCCGGAGCAAAGGCCAACATCTATGTCGGTCCATTGGGCGACCAGTATATTGGCATCGAAGGCGCCTTCGTCAACCTTCTCGCCCAATATTCCGGTCTCGCGAAGCAGAACCTCGTGGGCGAGGGTTCTTCCCGTCTCGCCATCCCAGATGGATCCAAGAACATCGTCACTTGGATCTACAAGTACATGCTGGCTGGCGAGCGCGACCCTGAGGGCGACAAGAAGTTCGACGACCTATCTATGCTGGACCTCTCGAAGCTGTATGGCCATGCAGCAGTCCTCGAGTACACGGACTTGATGGAGAAGACCCGTAATCGACTGGAGCACCTGCTGCGTATCGTCATCCCGGACATTCACTCCGTTCGCAACATCCTTGCCTTCATACCCGATCTTAACTCGGCCGTTGTGGCTGCAGTTGGCCGACTATATCTCTTGCCCTGGGCTATGGACTATGCGCCCTACACCAAGTACTGCGAGGAGCACACGCTCTTCGGCGCCAAAGTCGAGCAGTACATCGAGACCCAGCGACTGAAACGCATCGGCGCAGGTGAGCGTTACTACAGCTCCACCCATCCCAACTACGGCCTCGCTCGATCAAACAAATTGTTCCAGGAGCTCTCGACTGGCTCGTCGTCTAAAGATCAGCAGTCCTCTGACGCGAAGAAGACACGTCGTCCCAAGAGGTCGAAGGGCAACGCGTGCTTCAAGTGCAGCGAGGAAGGCCATCTGGCTCGCCACTGCACTGCAGCCGCAACCAACGACGGCGTTTCCCAGGACCCGGTGATCGTCTCTGCAACGAAGATGAACGCCGCGCCAGCGACCACTCGCTCCCCTCCCACCTGCTACAACTGCAAGGAGGTAGGCCACATCGCGCGCTACTGCACCCAGCCTCGCGCCTACCAAGCCGAGGGTATCGAGTTCGTCGGCGCCGAGTCCTCTGGTACGGATCACGCGTCCCCTGTCTCCAGCACTCGTCCTACGGGCCGCAACAAGTTCCAGAAGCGCGCTCGAGCTGATCGTCGCCCGTACCAGCCGTACAACTGGAACATCGATGTTCAGCCCAACGGCGAGGGTCTGACGACTTGTGATGTCGAGGTTCGGTCTGGACAGGTGACGAGGACGGGGATGGTGATCTGAGGCGATCTCGACTTCGACATCTTTCGAATCTGTTTCGCCGTATTGGTCACATCTTAGATGGCTAGTGCGCAGAGTACATATTAAGTCGGACAGCGTATCCCAGTCCCATATCTGGTGCGGTGGGCACCGTTCCTCTTCTCCACCATCTTATTCATCTACTCACGACACTTGTTCTACACACGAGGATCAAGCGTCTTTACTTGGACATATGAGAGAAGACGAGGCACGGTAGGGTAGCTATATATTCGAAATCTAAAACAGATCCTTCACACCACTGAAAGATCATTATTACATGTTCGAGGTTCTGGCTGTAGTCCTAGTCCGAATCCATTCCTTTACCAACTCGATATTCATGTTCAGACTGTGCAATCCTTCCTCGCACAACATTACCATGTATGATCATTCCAGTCCAGATTCCAGGCTAGCAACAAAGCCATGGTGACCGTGTCGTGTCGTTCTGTTCTCTGCATAAAGTTCAGGTTTGGGCCCTGCCGTTCTCTTGAGCTGGCTATTTCCAGGTTCTCAACTCAATGCTGCGCTGCAAGCTGAAACGAGCGCACAGCAGGTGACAGTTAAGGCAGTCAGACACGGGCGTGCAGCTGGTGATGGCATGATCGGCCAGTCGTGGGTATGCAGCTGGTAATAGGAGGTTCAGCCAGCCGCGGGGGCACGCAGCTCGTGGTTGCAGATTCAGTAAGCCACGGGTACGCAGCTGGTGATGGCAGGTTCAAGCCAGTCACGGGAACGTAGCTGGTGATTGCAAGTTCAAGCCAGGCACGGGAACATAGCTGGTGACAGCAGATTCAGTAAGCCACGGGTACGCAGCTGATGATGGCAACAAGTTCAGCCAGCCA
The DNA here is from genome assembly GCA_010015825.1 of Lophiotrema nucula. Lineage (NCBI taxonomy): Eukaryota > Fungi > Ascomycota > Dothideomycetes > Pleosporales > Lophiotremataceae > Lophiotrema > Lophiotrema nucula. The sequence continues at coordinate 28,316 of ML977366.1, forward strand.
CGAGTGGCGAGAACGCGATCCAACATCGCCACAACATTATCGTGCAGATTCTAAGAAATCCTGCTGCAAGTATGCAGCAAAAATTGCATGGTCTAGATTTGGCCGATTCTGTGTCGAGTAACCCAGTCCTTCGTTATCGGCCTACCGTGCAGTCGCTGAAGGTGCCAGCAAGCCAAAGGCCGCCATTTCCTCGGTAGGCGTGCGAAATAGTATTAATCAGAAGATCCTGGCCTTTCGACTAACTATACTGTATTAACAGTTACGTCCAGGGCAGCAAGGGCCTCACTTTATCATTTATCCTTCTCTACATCCTCGCAGGGTCCCTACAATTTGAAGATCAAGCTATCACAATCTTACCCCTACATCTTCATCATGCCCCCTGCTCAAGGCCACGTGGTGACTTGGCAGCGTTCCAATTTCCAAGTTGTGGATATCAAGTATACCAATCTTCTGATTTCGCACACAGCCACGTTCTACAAATTTAGAGGCCGAAACACGGTGAGGTATGTCTAACCTTACACGGCCCCAAGTACTTCAGAGATTACAAGACGCTTACATTTCTCCTAGACATGTCAAAACCCCTTCTACAACCTCAACTAAAGTCGGATAGACTACGAACGAGAACACTGCAGTGTGGTGTTTGAAATCAGCATATGACAAGAACTATGGCCCAATCCAAGGTCAAGAACCTCGACCATAGCAAGATTTTATCTTACTCTGAGGACAGCGATCCCACCCGGTGGTGACAACGGTACACTCAATACCGAACCAGATGCCGATGTGTTATTCAACATCACCATCGACAACACCTGGTACGATGTCAGCCAAAATATTGCAGGCGGTCCTGCACCTGTGTTTGCCATCGCCGATTCAAATACCCCTAGCGCTATGTCTCAGGTACGTGACTTCGTGAATACGTCATGGCCGTGGCTGCCCAGTAACAAGATACTGATCGCCTCTCAACGATATATAGGGACGATTCTGGGGCGGGACAGGTACCCTTACAGGTGTCGAAGCGCAAGCAATTACTCACTTCTGAGTGGGAGCCGACCAAGGTGCTGGAACAGATAGCGCGTAGATAAGACAACGAGTTATTGTAGTTTGACTGTCGTAATGCCTGCTCTCTTCTCTATTGTGCCACTCTTGTCACTGAGTCCGACTAGATCTTGATCGCTTTCCCGGACGCAGCCCGTATTGAAGCATACATTCTTACATATGCACCAGTTGAGAACTCTTGGTTATGTACTCCCAGCTTAGGATTAGGCCTGGCCTAAGGGATGTAAGTACGGACAGTTCAAAGCCTCTGAATCTCGCTAACGTAGAGGTATGAGGTGATATGTTCCGTTGCCGGCTCAATGCGGACAGGTTTGGCCGGGGCCAAAGCGACCAGACGGCATTAACGCTCCTCTCGTCAGAGGGTGCTCTGTTAACTCATGATGCTCAGTGCCAAGGCATGCTGAGGTCCACCGAGCAAACTGGACTGATGGGACACTATAGCACCGGAGAGAATCTGTATATTTCACCTTCCCTAACGTACACGATCCTCAGCTACTTATAAACACATAGGACGAGAGCATAGCAGCGCCAATAGGGAGAAGAATGCATCAAACCCCGATTCAAGTCAACTAGAAGGTGACAACCTTCCTTTCATCTAAAGGCTACATCTATGATCGGAAAAGCATTGGATTTGCTTGAGAATCGGATAATAACAAGACAGAACAACTCCAACTAGCCCCTTCATACCCGTTCGGCAAGCACTGCCAAGATAGATACGTATGCGTTGTTCTTGTCCGACTTCATCTGTGTATGGAGCTTCCCGTCTGCCCCGACAGTCGCTGGTATGACGCCCAAGACGTCGTGCTTGATCTGGACTTCGGTCCCGCTTGAAGCACCTTGATGGGTAGAGGCAGGCACTTCCACAACCATATCGACATCGTAGGCCAACAATATCTTTGTCGTTTTGTAGAATTGCTCCTCGAGATATTGAGGTGCGCCTTCAGAAAGTACAGGTAGGACGTTCCGGAAGTCTTGAATGTCCCTGTGAGCGTTGCTTCAGTCAGCATTGATCAATGTTCTCCCCAGGGCAGCCCAGTGTGGCAAGCGCTGACGGCATTGACACGTACCAGAGTCCTCGCATCACATCAAACGGTTGAATATTCGCACAATCAACTTTGATCAGGATGTCCTTCAAGTCCAACTTGCTGAGATCGATGATCGGTTTCCCATGATCTTGCTCTGCAGTGCTCGCAATTTCGGCATTTGGGGGCGCGCCTGAACCGTCAAACGACGCAAAGCCTAGGCCTTTCCACGTAGTAGTCTGAGCAGCAACAAGATCCAATGGAACTTCCTGTCGGCCAGAGGACGTCTGTGAGTAGTTCGTCACCCAGCCTTCAGAAATCGTGTTGTAGTCGTTCAGGATGTAGCTTGGACGGTAGATCAATTCGTCCGTAGCAGGAGTCTGAAGTGCATTGTCCCCTCGATTTTTCAGCGAGCAAATCATGTTGCTTCTACATATCTGGGTCAGCAATCGAAGCCGTCGTTGATGATCCACTAGAAGCAGCATACTCACCCAGCTTTAGGAGAGTCGATCGACCCAGCAGAGTCCAACATATCGCGTGCATTCGCGACTTCAGACATCTGTGGACTTTGCAACTTCGTCAAAGTTGCGGACCATTTCTGCTTCGCTGTAACAGCATCGCGGTAGCTTCTACCAAAGTCACTCTGCAACCACTCCTGCAGACCTGTAGTGGTTTTCTTGTCGACTTTCTTAGACAGTCTATACTTCTCGACTGCATCTTCGAATTCGCGGTCCACAATGTCGGCTAGATCCAGGTAATGCTCGTGCGCAACCCGCATCTCAGGCGAAGTTTCAGCCTACCGCGAAAAATCAGCTTCCGAAGATTTCAGACATCGGTGAACTGTATTTTAGAAGCAAAGCATTGCGGAGTCGTGAGAGAGATTGGAACGTACTGGGTCCAATTTGACTCTTGCTACATAACTGTAACAGAATCTTAGCAATGAGTGTTCAGCGTTCAAATCGTATACGTTTCTAACCTTCTCAGCGTCTTGAAATAGCTTCGTCCTTCGCGTGAGAATTCAATGCTTTTCCCAGTCTGGATGGCATCGGCTGTGTCAAATATCGCCTCATTGACAAACGCTTCGTTCACAGTCGCAGCTGGAATCCCAAGTTGCCTGGGGTTAGCGATGAAAAGTGCTTGTTCCCCTCTTTCAAATGCGAGTTCGTCCATGGAAAGGAAACTCCGAAGTGCAACGGCATAAGCCTTTGCCAATAGCGATGGATCAGGCATTTTTACCGTCGACAGTGCTTCCCAGCCATACAAAACTGTTCTGGAGTTGAGGGTCGAGATGGATTGATACTGCTACCAGAATTACCGTTATAGCGTCAGTATCAGAGCAATGAAGAGAACAAAGTTAGAGACTAGAAACTTCTCAATCTTCCTTCAACGGCAGAGCTCACTACTCTAGTGATAATTCGAGAATGCTGTTCCAATTTGGTACAGATACAGCACCGCGTAATTTAGCCCGTTTTTGACATTAGCGAAGATCTAGAGCTGAAAGTGCCACCCCATGGGGAGAGTTCAGCCGCTTTGTGGAACGCCACTGGGTGAGGTGGCAGGTGGCAGTTTTCAGCTTGCCGCCTGCCACATAACAATGCTAGTGAAAGGAGTGCTCAACGACTGAACAACCATAGTCGTGTGTTAGTGGTGGCCTGCGGCTATCGGACTCTTCCGTCGCCAACCAAGGCCGGCTGGTATAACGGATGGCTCGACTGTGCTTACTTCAGTCCATCTCACTGGCCATTGTCTCTCGGATGACCACTAAGTACTTAGGCGGTAAGCATGCGCGGGATATACGAAAACCCAAAGATAACATTAAAATGCAGACTCTTGGCGTGCCAATCACTGAACTCTCATATCTAACCCTTCTTACAAATGTTCGATCCGACGCACGGCAACAGGTTCCAGCCCCACCCTAGGCGCTATCCTCTACTAGGCCGGGGTCTTCAGCTTGTGCGCAACGACCGCAAGCAAGTTACAAACCCCGTATTGCTTCTTTGGTTTGAAAGTGATCTCCCCCGTGTCCTTCTTGTACTCCATTGTATGAGTGGTATGGTCTTCTGAGTTCTCAACGCCTCCCGAGCCAGATATGCCTGCGCAGATGCCGAAGAGACCGGTTTTGCCGTAATTACCAACGTCGCTCTGAGATTGCGATTGCTGTTTTTCGAACTCGTCCTTGGCTGTACCTTCAAGCTTCGCGTGCATTCCGAGGCCATCGACACAGAGAAGCTGGACAGGCCTGTACATGGCTTGAGGCTTTGCAACGCCTATCTTCACGTCCGGAAACGTCTCGTACATATCGGGAACGTCCCTTGACCGATTCAGCAAGAAGAGGACATGAAGCGGTTGCACGGATAGTGTAACTTACCAGTCACCTGGGACAACATTGAAAAGCGCGGCGTGCTTCCACTCAAAGGTGAAATTAATCGCAGAGGATTTCTCGTCCGTCTTGACAGTGCGGTCGTACGTATGCTTCTCACGGTTGTACTCGCCGATCTGGAAGATGCCAAGAATCGTCGCTGCAAGATGGATGTTTTCGGATGATTGAGTGGTGTCAATGTTCTGCTTGAAACTCTTCGTCTCTACGCCGAAGGAGATAGAGTTGGTCTCAGCTTTATCGTACTCCGCGGCCCAGACATCCATGGTGCTCCGGAAGTTGTCGAGTGTATATAGTGGTTCCATCTTGCACTCGGAGTTCTTTGGCTCCGTTGCGACTGTGACGGCCTGACCATTCTCATTGGCCACCTGGTTGATCAGTGCGACCACGTTAGCAAAGGATTTGTCGCTTGTTGGCATGGATAACCTATAACAGTTAGCGCTATCATACTGTGCCACTCCAATCCCACCCTTGTCATCATCGAAATCAGTGGTTGTGAACTTGTGTGAAGTGCAGACTCATTCAACAAAGGTTGGAAGTGCAGGACTGGGGATCTTAGCGCAATCTTACCCGGCAGCTGGTTCTCTCTTCGATTTCTTCACAATTTCGATATTTTGGCATGCCTCCGTCCAGGCTGCACCGCGAGTCCCGTCCTTCTTGATGGCAGCATTCTTCCAAGCTTCAAACGCCGTTGATGCTTCTTCTTGTACAATGTCCAGTTCCGCATATTTTTCAACCGCCCACGATGCGAAATCCTTCTTGTCCGGGTCTTTATCGGCGAGGTATGCATCATCCGCTCGATTTGTCACATCTCTCAATTTCGTGGAAGCAGCGGTGTATGCCGCCGTGGCAATGTCGAAAGCATCTTGAGCACCTTGACTTTTATCACCGCCCTAGTCTGCGGTCAGTCTGTTGTCTAAGGATATACCGATGAGATAGACGTACAACGACAACATCGCTCAAATATCTATAAAACTCAATCAGTCAAGTGCTCTAAATTGTGAGGATGAACAATACAACGTACTGATCCACAGTTCTGAAGTAACTCACGGTGTGGGACGCGTCGAATATCGCTGTGTCCGGACTGAGGAGAGTATCCGCTATGGGAAGCAGCATGTGATTCGTCAAAGCCTCAGGCACAACGGTAGAAGCCAATGGACTGAGACTCGAGCTCGGACAGACAAAGATCTTTCGGTCGCCAGATGATTCTCCGACCAAAGTAGCAATCCATTTCAAGTAGTTCTCCCAGTAAGTGGCAGGGGTATTATCGGCCATATCTGCAGATAATGCTTGTCAATATAGGATATCAGCTTGATTGAAGACGAATAATGAGAAGTTTCGGGAAGACCGTGTTCATCTATATAATAACTGGCCGTCTGAGTTCCAAACATCTAGACAAGGCCCTCGCAGGATCATTGAGCTGGAGCTAGAAGAAACCAGAACTGGCACTATGTGATCAGCCAGCCACACTTTCACTTGGTCGAGGAATTTGTTACCTTCCAAAAGACTTGAGTATACCAACGCAATGTAATACCAGTAGGGGTTTCTGGACTCCCAAAGCCAGCGGTAATGATCGGAATTCAGGCGCATCGTGACCAGGTGATAGACATGGGGAAACTCATTCGAATGACCTGCGCCAACTCCTTCTTGATACAGCACTGACCCAGAAGAGCAACTTCTTCCTGGCAGATTCAGCTTGAGCTCGTATCTGCACGTTCTTGAAAGTTTGTTGGAGATTCACAAAAAGCTACTCGTTGTTGGTGGCTAGCTGAGTGAATGCAGCAACGCCACACCGTCGAAGACGAAGAGCTGGGGATGACTGTGGTGGGTGGTCAGTTGGGTTTATTGGGTGAGTAGGTATCAGCATGCTCCATTCACACTCTACTGTAGGAGTCTCGCAATAAGCGACAGTGCATTCTGGATAAGGTTCCCGCCCTTTCTGTAGGTGGTGGCTCTCGCCGCCATATGGTGGTACGTCAATTGATAGTATTTGGAGGCTGGCTGAAACGGGGTAGAGCTGCTTTGTACGTGTCGCTTCTGCGTTGATCCACCTCCTTGTATTAAGCCTCTTCACAAGCCAGCGACTCAAAAACGCGGTCGACCTTGATTGGAAAGAGTTCCTCAACGGCCCATCTGAGGGTCGTGGGCCGAAAGATGCAGCTTCGAAAAAAACAAAAAGTGATAGACACAGATCTAGATCCTGTATGTTCGCCAAGTATTTCCCACTTCGTAACCGTGCAGTGACTTGAAACTGTAGGTCTATCGGCCCCTCCTCATTGGCTTGAGGTTGAGGTCGATGCCGAACTTATTACCCCGCCGCGCCAGCGATAATAGCCTCCACCAGACACATACACACTTGCCAGTGTGCAAACCACGCGGCCCTACCCGCATGCAGGCGATATCTGTCTAGGCGTGCAGCGCGGATGGCGACCGTACATCGCCTCTGCTTAATAAGATTCTCGGGTAGCGAGAGGAGGAACGAACAGGCCAGCTTGAGCATGTTGAGCAGTCGAACTATTGTTGAGATGGAAGCGTGTTGTTGCTGTTACGCTCGAGAACTTTGAGCGAAAAACTCTTGCCGAGTTCTAACTCACACAAGACGTGGGAGGGCATCTCTGCCCATCGTCGTATCTCTACTAACCCCCGGCAGCGTCGTGCTCGTCGATAACCTGCGAGGGTCTGATAACTTGTAGCGTTAAGGCTCGCTCTATATAAGCTACAAGAATAGGATATAGTCTTATATGCTTAGCGCCGCGTTTGCGCTTCTTTCTGATATCTACCCTGCAGCTCCTGATCTATTCTATATATATCAGACAGGTTAGGCTTGCGTATATTTTACGAGAGGAGGAGACAAAGTGGGCATATAAGACGCAGTAGCATCTACTACATACACCGTCAATATCAATATCAACATCAACATCAATATCAATATCAATATCAAGATCACTATCACTATTAGTGCCACTGCCAAAGCCTCCCATCCATCTCTTCCTCGAAAACCGACTTCCTTCAGCGTGCCCGGTTCCTGCATCGTACCTAACTTCCCCAGCAACAACCGAGCAGCCATTCGAAAACTCACCTTTCCATCTGCACGCCGAGAATCGAATATATTTGCTGACCGGCGAAGAATGCTATGCGAGACCCTGACACGCGCCGCACAACCGCAGTTTGACGACTACGTTGCGATAGAAATGCGAGCGCGCTCACGATAAACCACACTTTTGACTCTTATATCGCACGGTTATTTCAAGTACACCGTGTCAAAGACGGCAATGGTAGAGAATGAATTGGGTATCTACGCGGAAAATGCATGCTTGCAGATAGCACGGCCATGGCTGTCACGTCGGGCCTGCGGGTCATCCGTATCAATAGGATATAGAGCCAGAAGTCGTCGGGAAGCTCGTCACGACTCATCTGGAACTCTCCTTACATAGGAGCGATTTTTCCCACGCCGATGACGGTCCAGAATGCTTCTTCGCGCCTCTCGCGCTCCCCCTTCTTGCCCAAACTGTCCCCCAACCCGCGATCCTCCGCACTAACATCGCTCTCAAACTCCAATCTCACAAAAACCGGAATCTCGAGCACATCCTCGTCCTCACCCAACTCCTCATCCTCCTTCTTCAGCGGATCCTTCAAAAACCCGGGTACCACTTCAATGACAACCGAGGTCCAGTTGCGGCCGCGGTCCCAGATCTTGCCGGCTTCGATCTGGGGCATGCCGTCGGGGCCGAGCATGGATGCGCGTTTGACGGGGGTTAGGGAGGAGGAGAGGGCGTCGTCCCAGACGTCGGTGTTGGCGCCGACTTCGAATTGCGGGCAGAGGATTGTGACGCGCGAGGCTACTTTTCCGGGTGTGGTTGAGGATGTGGCGAGGGTGACGCGGATGGGGTCGAAGATGGGGTTTGAGACGTGGAGGATGAAGTGCGCGGGGATGCCGGAGCGGAGGGCGTTGTAGTCGAATGGTGTTGCTGCTGGGGCTCCTGGAGGCGGAGTAGGGGTGAGTGCGCGGAGGGAGAGGCGAGGGATGTGTTGGAGGGCTAGAAGCTTGATCTTGTAGCGGGTTGAGGTGATCTTGGATTCCGGCTTTGAGAGAATATGCCGGCATGAACGACATCGCTTTCCGCGTTTCGTCATGAGAAGACTTGCCACAGGCCGTAGTTCGGTATCGAAGCGAATGTTCGGGTTCGGCTGGGCACGCTTCTGCGCTGGCGATAGTGTACTTCCCCATCCTTCCTTTTTGATGCGCTCAATTGCTGCAGCATCGCTCGAGGGGTCATGGATCATGAGTCCTTCAAGCTCTAACGCGGCTTCGCGCATGGGTGCCGCCTTCTTCTGCCTCTGCTTCTTGGACGTAGTGCTGGAGTATAGATTCATGATGCGAGAGTAGGACGACGGCGACGAGAAATTGATGTCGTGCGGCGAGAACAGATTCGACGGTGCCTGAGCCACCAACTGGGTCTTGTAGAAGGCTGCCAGATTCAAGTAGATATCGTCTAGATTTGGTGATGCATCTCCTCTGCGTTGGTCTTGTGTCGGAGAGTCCTCAGACCCCGAGAGTATGTCCCTGCTCTTCCTGTTCTCCAGCTCCTTGCGCCGCTCGCGCTCCTTCTCCCTCTCCTTCGGCGTGGGTATGGGCTTGCCACCATTCGCGACCTTGGACAGCTGCTGCGTGATTCCGGTGTGCTTCTCGAACTCGATACCAGTCTCCGCTGTGCTCCAGTGGCAGTAGGGACACGCGAGGATCCAGGGTCCGCCCGATTCGGAGGGGTTGGTGGGGTCGTCGAGCGAGGACACGGTCATGGGCGAGGTGCATATTGGGCAGTTGTAGCAGTTCCTGGTGCACCGATTTCCATCGCTCTTAACAAGAGAGCTGGGCACCTCAAACAAGCAGCTGGGGCAGAACCAGTTCAGCACCTCCTCAATCACACATCGCGGACATCGTATCTGCTGGCAGTCTTCGCAGTACAGCAGGTGCTCGAGCGGGTAGAGCGAGAAGTTGGAGCGCGGGTTCCGGGGGTCGAATGTTCGCTCGTCCTCGTCTTCGGCCTGCAGCTGGGCAGAGGCGCGTTTCGCAGCGCCAGCGGTGGTCTTCGCATCGTAGCAGTCGCACGAGTAGTAGGTATACGGGTACGGCTGCGCCATTGTGCGTGAGGTGGGAGACGCGTTGCGACGCGGTTGTTAACTTTTGAGGTTCGAGGTCGGTGGATAAAGTGCCGAGGCACGCCAGGTCTTGACGTAACTTTTCTAGAGCGACCCTCTACCTTCACCTCTACGCAAAGCTTGCTGCCATTGAGGCCTGTATACATCTCATTCACCTGTACCTGTACACGATGAATCTTTACTCAGTCCGGGCTTTCATTCCACCCTTCGTGCGTCGATGCAGGCCATTGCGGGCCACGACCACCCGTCGCTATGCCGTCCAAGCTCCCGGAGCGCCTACTATGGAGATATTCAGCCATCAGCACAAATGGATGCAGAAGGAGCGCGCAGCGTCCGACGTAGAGACAAGTAGGAGTGTCGACTACCTCAGGGACGAAGTGGCCTCGCGGTTGTGCGAACGACTCCTGGTATGTCTAATCACATCTCTCTGCATCCAAGACTAATCATGATAGGATATCAACCGCCATTTCCCCCAAGTCCTTGACCTCGGCGCGAATGCTTGCAACATTGCTCGCATGCTCACCTTCCCGTCCGAAGACTCTCCCGACGCCGGCCCTCGCGCGAATCGAGTAGGAACATTGACAGCTGCCGAGTCATCAGAGAAGCTCCTCTTCCGAGACGCAGATTTGCCCTTCAACACCGAAATCGACGTCAAGCGAGAAGTTCTACCAACCTCAGAGCTTTTGCCCTATGATGCGAACACGTTTGATGCCGTCTTGAGTAGTCTGAGCATGCATTGGATCAACGACCTCCCATCGGTGCTGGCGCAGGTGAATCATATTCTGAAGGCGGACAGTCCGTTCATTGGCGTCATGATGGGTGGCGACAGCTTGTATGAGCTTCGAACATCTCTCCAGCTGGCTGATCAGGACCGGAGAGGCGGCGTTGCGACGCACACCTCACCGCTAGCCGACGTGCGCGATATTGGCGGACTCCTTCAGCGAGCTGGGTTCAACTTGCTTACCGTTGACGTTGACGATATTGTCGTCGATTTCCCAGATCTATTCGCTCTCATGAAGGATCTACAAGCCATGGGCGAGTCAAACGCCGTTATCTCGCGAGAGAAAGGAGCCATCGGTCGAGATGTCTTGCTGGCAGCAGAAGCCATCTACAGGGAGCTACATGGTAACGAAGATGGATCGCTTCCTGCGACGTTTCGATTGATATACATGATCGGATGGAAGCAGAGCCCAAAGCAGGCGAAACCGCTTGAGAGGGGTACTGGAATGTTCAGCATCAAGGATTACCTGGAGAAGGACGACAAAGGTGGGGAGAAAAAGTGAGCACGACAACCTGCGGGCCTATTTGGGACTCCACCATAGGTTCAGAGACCGTTCGGCAAAGCACTAGCTCTTGGCAGGGCGATCGAGGCAAAGTCGATCAAAGGCAAGGGTAACCGAGAAGACGAACATCAGACTACTTCTTGTCCCCGATACCAACATCTATCATAGAGGGCAACGGTCATATCAACAGCGCTCAGTTCCCATCTGCCGACGTTGAGCCTCCCAGTGGAACTTTTTCAAGGAATATCTGGTCATATCGACGCAACTGTCCGAATATGAGCTGGAATTGCGGCAATGAAAGTTCGAATCCGCCTTCACCCCGCCTCTCTGGGCCTTCAGACTTCCGCGTTCCGGTAGCCTTTTTGTCTCATCCCGCCTTGTACACTTGGGTGTCATCGTCTGATCCAGATGCGAGGGATGAACTGATGTTCTTCATCATGAGGAATCTGGGAAGTGTTAGAGATGTAATTGATCAGAGATTGCTTGCCTCATTGGACGGAATAGCTCCCCCAGCGTACGCGAAGCTTCCTGGACTTTACACAACGAACAAATGGGCCAGATACAGCGGGTGTGTTTCAATTGATGATCAGGCATCGATGTCTGAGTGGTCAACATGCCGCATTGTTTGCAGACAATACCTGAGGGCTTCGATAGTTCTAGTATGGCGCCATATTCATCACCGTCATGCACAATGCACAAGTCGCCCAGTATAAAATAAGTCCATCCAAACGAATCCTATTCTCTCTTCAGAATTATAATCGACCGAGAGACCACCCTGCATTGCTATTATGTCTTACATGGTTCCACTGGGAATTGTCGTCGGCGGCGCCAAACCGTTTGAATGGAATGAGGTGCACCGCAAAGCCTTCGAGCACCTCACCAATCTCAGCGTCGAGCAGAAAGCTTCCTGGACCAAATCTCATATCCTTCGAGTACCTCCCCATTGCGACGTAGACGATATGCTGTACCTTTTGGAGTATATTAATGCTGTCGGCAAGGCTTACGACCATCGACAGGCCCCGGTCCGCTTTCACGGTTACGATCAGTTTGCGCAGAATGTATGGTTGTATCTCACTGCGCTGCTGGTACCCATGAACGAGACCATCCTGAAGGTGCTGCAGTATGAGCTACAAGCTACTTTCCGATCTCGCGAGCTCTTGCTAGAGGAACTACAAGCCATCGACAAGGTCGTCGTTGCGCTTGGCCGATATCGCGAGCCCTTGACAGACCGCTTCTTTAATTTTGTCGCTTCGACATATGCGTATAAGTTGCAGCATGGACTAATCAAGGATCGCGTGGGCTTTGAAGAGGCATGTGGTGGTGCACTGAAGGCCGTGATTGAGGCAGCTGGTCGCACGCAAATTCGGTATGCTTTGCGCTCTACTGTGTCGTTGCAAGGTCGAATTGTTGGGATCACGCGGATTCGGGGCCCGAATCGTCCAAAACCAGAGTTGGCATATCATCTTCGTCACACAGATGCTCCATCGCATGGACATGGCGAGGAGGCGATGGGACACTCTGTTTCCTGGCACGATGTTAGGGGTGCAGAAGATGTTACTCTACCTACTCTTCTTCCAGAGTATGCACATCACGCGCTACCTCGACCAAAAACCCCTGTCAACGACATTATAGCAATGTCTAATGAGGAATACGATGCTTGGTTTGCGGATCAACTCGACTACTATCACATCCCAGAGCATTGGACAGAAGGCTACGCCCACCCAATGACTGCGGACTATCATTCGTCCCCCCCGCATGGCTTGCAGTTCCAGGACCCAGACCTCCAGTCTGCAATCACAACACTAGGCCTAAATGACTCCGGCTTGTCTCACTCACAGCTTCGCACCGCATGCCAGACAGTGGCGGCCTTTATAGAATCTACGCACGCCCCACCACCTCCTCCACAAGAATCCAGCTTCCCTAACGGTTTCAGCTTCACCTACGCTGCCGATGAGATTGATATCGACTACACCAATTTCAGCGATATTTGTGATCCCACGGGAACGCCTCGAGACCCTGCGGTTCTGGCTGCTATGGAAGCACTGGGCTTGGGTGCTACGGAGTTGAGCATTCAGCAGATTTATGATGCTTGTCGGACTGTTGTGCAGCGCATCGGGACTGTGACGAACGGTGGAGCTAGTTGAGGGAGGGCCATGTAGTGCGTTGCTTGCATGCGAATGCGTTGTATGCATTCGGGCTCGGTCAATGACGTTCGGTGTATAAATAAAGTCAGGTGCCTTTTGGATATACACACGCCGGGCTCGGGCTCAACATGTTTCCTTTAATATTGAATCTATTGTAAGTACATTAAGATCCTATTTCCAGACTATCCTCTTTGTTTGATCTCTTACACTCAGAGAGTTTATCTGCACGCTGTTCAAGTTGCTCAAACACTCGCAGTATCGCATTGCGCGGCGTCCTGAGCGGGACGTTGTGGAGTACAAGGTGCGCCCGTTTTGAGGGTCTGGGTGGAGGATCTGGTGGTTGGTGGCATATTGAGCTTTGCGGAATGAAAGGTGGGTTTCTGTGTTGCGAGTAGATAGGTACGTAAAGGTTGAACGGAACGTGTCTTCAAGATGGAGTATTGTGTACTTAGACAACCTTTGTATATAATACTCAATTTAAGGGTAAAATTAAAGTATACCATTTCTGAGTCAGAGCGCAGCTGTCAAAGTCCTCTAGTACGTTGCCGTTCTATGTCAACCGTGTACGAAGGCAAGTGTAACCGGACATGCGAATAGTTTACCAAACATGCGGTATCTTAGCAAAGGATTTTAAGCTCCATGGACTCTGGAGCACGAATGGTACTAGGACTTCTGAAAGAGCGCGTAGTCTGCTGTACCGATTCGGTACCAGCCCATAGTGCGTAGTTGTTTGTACCTTGCAACAGGGCTGGCTTCTTGACAAGAAAGGGCCTTCATCCCAATCTAGCATTTGATCACATTGTGCGATAACATTTCAACGCTATCGAGCTCCAAAAGCTCCGACGGCTAGAAAACTAACATTCGAACCAGAACAGTGTTCATGAACAGCGTAATCCCAGCGATCGAACTGAGCGCTAGACCCCTATATGCAAGGTTAAAGCACAACTCCAAGAAGAATGGTATAAGTACCACTCCCACATTTCCTCAACTCTCTCTATTAAACAACACACTTAATATGGCGAATATATCGGGAAAAGTTACAATTGTAATCAAGACCTCACCGGAGACGTCCGTATCCGGCGTCTATCCAACGGGTCTGCACATAGCAGCAAATCAGCATGGATACCCCTGGTGCGAGATCAGCGGGGACAACAATCTCCGCGTCCCTGGCGCCTGCGAGCTTGAAGCCGTCAAGCACCTTGTCGCTTACATCAACGGAGTTGGTCGCGCCGTGAAAGAGAAGCAAGACGTTCCGCGCTTCGATGGCTATGGTGATTTTGGCTGGGATGTCAAGTTGTATGTTACCGCGCTGTTGATTCCTATGGATGAGCAGCGCGTGTTGAAGCCTCTGCGCTCTTCGCTGATTGAAATGTTCAAAGAGTGGGAGTTGGGTAAAGCGGAACTTAAGACGTTGGATTATGCATTCAGTGTTCTTCCGAAGTTCTATGATGTGGAGAAGGATGAGTTCTTTAAGTTGGTTACGTCTACGTACGCTTATCAGCTCAAGAATGGGCTTCTTGCTGATTGTAGGATGTATGAGAAGAAGAGTGAAGGCTGCAATGCACTGAACAAGGCTGTTGAGGAAGCTGGTCAGACGCGAAATGGGTATGCGCTGCGATCATCGGTGTTGTTACGAAAAGAGTCTAGTAAGAAAGACTCTCCAACGGGCGTTTGGGAGCGCCGCAAAACCAAAACTAGTACAACGGAACCCCACCAGAAGATGGAAGGGCCAATGTCAGTGGCAGGAATGCCTATGAAGTCTCACCCCAAAAATCCATACACAGACCTGAACGCGGTTCTCCAGCGCTCTTTTGGTAACGAGCGAGCGGTTAAGGAACGGCCGTCCGTCGCTGGTGGTAAATTGCGCAAAGATTAAGGTGACATCGACCGTAGAAGCTGGCGCTGCGCTAGCCTTGATGTGATACCGTGAGAATGAACAGTTTCGATCAGCATGGTGTATCACTAGCTTGGGCTGATAGACGTACATTGGAGTTCAACATTGAAATCGAAAAGATCATTAAACGATGTATCTATTGTCTTCTATACTTAATTATATACACATTGCAGTGCCCCTAAGGGTATAGGAAGTAGTTATCTAACTATCTCTGTAGAAATGCCCGTGCTCTTGTACGCATCGTAACGTATAAATATATAGATTAAACTTATAAGGTATTAGGATATAACTTTCTGTTGCTCGAGGAGCAGAAGGAGTGGGCCATGAGGGTCGAAGAGAATATTGTTAGTTATGCGAGAGTCGAGGGAGAAGAGTACAGTATGTTGACACGGATTCAGGAGGCTACCCAGAGGAGCGGATAGTGGGAATGTATAGAGGAGAGATGAAGGGGGAGTAGTGGGCAGATGGTAGACGGGCGTGAACAATACTGCCGAAGATGACAGGGCACGATCAACAGAGATAACGTGGCGTGGCATCATCTAGTGAAGACGCTTCGGTGATCTAAGCATTTTGCCGGGAGAGTACACTCAATACATCTTGTTAAGTTCCACTTTCCTATACCGTTCGTGATCCACGTCCTCATCCCTTGCAAACACAAGTTCAAGCCCATCTTCGTCATTCGCCCTGATCCCTACCGGTTGCCGGAATGTCGAGATGCTTTCCACGCCTACTGATGTGTGCCCGAGGATGTTTGGATTGTGCGAGCGGAGTGCAAGAAGAATGAGCTCAATGGCGGAGTCCCAGGCTGTGGAGACGGAACCGTTGATGAGGAGGAAGAGGAGGTAGAGCGTTGTGATGAGGCAATATATGCCCAAGACGGTGAGCGAGAGGATGACTGTTACCGAAAGGGAGCCGTAGCCGTAGCCGGAGTACGCTAGGTCGATTGTAACTGCCGTCACGCTACCATTAGAATCGTATCTGCTGTTCTTCGTCGGCCACGATGTGAATTCCTGAGGGTCTACTGAAGACTCTATAGTAGACCAATCAATAACAACTGTAGTTGTGTTGACGTAGGCAAGAGCGTTGGCAAAGACCGCAGGTAGTAGAGGCCACGGCGAATCATATCGAATATCTTGCAGGCCCTTTATCGCTTTGACTGATAGCTTAATTGGGAAGATGGGTGTGCTATCTTTCAAATTGTTAGGAGTAAAGTCGGTGGTAATTTTAGCCACGCCGTCGTCACTCCACGTCCGCGTGTGTCGTGAGAGAGCCCAATATGCTGAAATTGTACAAGTGCGCGTGACAAGCGCATCGCCTTGGCCGTCTTGAAAAGTCTCGTTGAGTAGGAAATACGGCAGATAAGAGTTCTCCCCACCCATGAAGCAGCCGATGATAGAACTAGATCCGGGCTCCAGGTCATCGTACCACATTGGTGGTATGAAAAAACTGTTCGTATCGCTTGCGTTGCTGGCTGCAATGATATCTCGAAGCAATTTTGACCTCGTTTTCAGATCTTTCAGCATCGCGCCATTCTGCGCCCAATATTGAACCGGAGTATCACCAGTAGGGTACGATTGCTTGTCCGTGACATTCGGAGTTATGCAGCATTTCATTGTAACCACAGGATGTAGCCCTTGCGATGAAGCAAAAACTCGATCCATTCGTCCTGGATTTTCATGGAGCAGCGCCGCATCGCTAAGTATTCCAGACATGATACGCGAAGGCGTGGCTGCCGTTGCTGTTGAATTCATCACCCTGTATCGCGAATCAAGATGGTTTACAGATGAATATATCCAGGCCCTTGCAGGGTTCCAGATATTCATTATGCGGGATACACCAAGACTTCCGGTCATAGCAATAACCTGCTTCGATGCAGGAGATTCAGTCAGAGCGTTTAGTAGTTGTGGGTCCTCATGCAAGATACTGTCTCTATGGGAGGTTAATGACTAATGGTCTATATGTGTTACCTGTAACTTACAAAGTGACATTATGGATTGCCTCTATCTTATTTGGGAACACAACATCATATGGATTTCCTAATTCCCATATTTCTTTTTCAAATGTTCGGGACACTGTAGGTCGAGGGATCATGCCGATAGCGCTCGATGGACCGACCAGAGCCGATAAAGCGATTAAAACGGGTATGAGTGCTAGATAAATCAATCTACGTAACCAACCATGATGAGCTTGATATGAGGTCAAAGTGGACCAGAATTCCATGGACCAGAGATAGTTCACTTGCGTCTGTTGTAATGGGGCTATGAGCATTCCCAGAGGGATAAATCCATTGACTAATTCGTGCCTCATTATGGTGAAGAGAATTTCAGCGATCGAGATTTGTATAGCGTGCTCGTGTAGCTTTGCGACGAATTGAAGCGCACTAGACGTGGTGAACACAGGTCCGATGAAGTAGTTTCTCGCGTTTAGGACGATCAAGGTCATAGCTGCTCCGAGCGGGACGATGTGAACAAAGACATGGAGCAGTACCATTAGTCGGCCGTGATGCACAGCAATCTTTGGTTGCTCTGCTGGGGCTTGCCAGAGCCTGAACTGTGTCGCTATTGGCAGCTTCAATAAGCGGAACGATGCTAGAATTCCAGGAAGTCGTGGCAGCTTGGAAGTTCTACGCACCCAGGACTTGTCTTCTTTCCCACCTCTCTTTTCCGTCTCTGCTCTATAGAGAGATACCTCGCATGCGTACGAGCTGTTTATAGTCAGTGAATGTATGATTATAAGCATTGCCTTACGCATACGTCAACTCGAAGTCGCTTGAAGCCGCTGATCCCTCATCATGAATGTCAGAGTCGCATCTGCGCACGTTGCCTTTTGAGGACGATGACAAGGTTGCCGCAGCCATTTGATCCTCTGCAGTAGTGACGGTCTGGCGGTGATATTTCTAGAAATGGTAGAGTTAGAGAGTCTAGGGCGCATCCTATCACATTCTAGGAATATTGGGTATAAGAAGGGGCGAGGTGGTGTCAAGGTACATCTTTTACGACGGTGGCCCAGAGTTGGCCCGGAGTTAGCCCAAATTTGGGTGATGCGGGAACCCTCGAATGGCAGGCAAGGTTGTGTCGCACTAGGTTCCGGAAGAATGGGTCGGAATAAGCCAAGCAGTGGCGCAGCAAACCGATAAGGGGAAGATTCTTGTATTATGGGGCCGTAAATGCTGATGTATGGTCGCACACGGTGCGAGAATAGACGTTGCTTGGGGACAACGCACTACATCGCAAAGTACTGCGACCCTATTGCAATACTGCATGCAATGGGCGAGCGGTTGTATACCAGTTCTGAACCGACTGACGAGCCACTTCCGTCTAAATCGGTAGCTTTAAGAGATAGAAGGTTTTGGAAGGTATAGGTATGACAGCGGCTCGAAATCCTTCCGCCCCCTGCACCCAACCAAGCATTCGGTTTCCGAGCTCATATTAACACTGCACTCGGATAATGCACCGGTCAATAAGCCCTGTTCAACTCCAACATCGTCAATGTCCGCTTCCTCAGTCCCTCCCCATTTTCAAACATTAGTTCCAGCTCTTTATTCTGATTGCCCCTGACACCCACACGTGTCACCATGTTATCGACTCTGTTTGTCGCCTACTCCACAATCCTCCGCTGTTTCGAGTTTGGTAGAAGCCTTAAGCTTCTCAAGCGTTTCTTGGGTGTCCTTAATAATTAGTGGTACATCCAGTCGAGACGACTAACTTTGGTCTTTATTTAGTGGCCCTGCCACAACGACGGAGTGGCTCACAGATCGGCTTAACCTTGAGCTGCCCTTCCGATTCTGCCATCAGTTCGTGACGTTTCCAAAATGGTGGCGCAGGTGGGAACTTAGCTTTGGCACTAGGCTGCTGCCGCGGCCGCTAAGGAGATTTCTGGACCTTTGATCCAATCTGGCTGGCCTGTAGATTAGTCACACCGGAGGCGGAGACGCGAGCCGTCGTTGATGTGGAGGGACCAGTGCGACATCCGCCGTTGTCATTCTCCTACTCACACCGGAAGGGTACTCCACCACAGGTCGGATCCGGAGCAGACGAAGACTCGTCGAGAACCACGGCTGTATAGCGTACGGCTGTGATGACCTGTTTTCATTTCTCGGAACGCTCCTGTCTCTTCGACCCGTTGCCAAAATGACCATTACACTCCGCGAAAACATCATGAATACTTCCTTCGACAGCTGCGCCCGCTACTATAATTAAGTGCTCGTGAGGAGAGCTCCCAACCTTGACAAATGCGTCCTCCATCACTAATTGTGACACTGGCAGTGCTTCTGCTACCCTGCGTTCCGTCTTATTGTATAGATATGTAGGTACAACTTGTAGAGCACATGTAGTAAAGCAAACGATTGGGTTATACTTCAGCCTTGTTTGCTGTTTGTGACCCATGACTGACATCATCCCAATACAATGTGGCATTGTCGCAAGTATATATATGTACCTTCTTGATATGATACCAACCCTCTCCTCATGATTCTACTTCCTGGCTTCTAATATGGCTGCTACTTCAACCATCATCATCTCCGGTACCGCAGCTGCCTCGGTCTCGAACGTCCACACTGAGGCATTGATTCACTGCGGAGTCCATCTGACCGCAAGCCAACTTGAGACTCTCCAGAGACAAGGCACACTCCACGTGGCGGAGAAGTGCGCGGTCCGGGACGTTGAACGCATCGTCGCATGGTTGAATACTATTCCGAAAGCTATGGAAACTACTGGGCAGATGCCCGCCTTCAAAGCTTACGATGACTTTTGGAAAGATGTCCGCCTTCTCGCTACTGCTGTTTTGATGAACGCCACTGAGCATGTCATCACTCCTGTGCAGGACCTAGCGATCATGACCTTCAATGAACGCGAGATAGACGAGCCAGAGCTACGGTCAGTTGACGACTCGATCCGCGCTCTCGCTCCCCATCGCAACGTGCTCGAAATCCCATTGTTCCAGCATATCATCAAGACATACGTACGTCGCATCCAGAACAACCAGATCAAGAACCGTCAAGCTTTCGAGAAGAACATCCAGATTTGTTTCGCTCTGAAAGAGGGAATGGAATACGTCGCAGCACATGCTCCAGCACTTGCTGAAACGGAAACGACAACGTCACCGCGGGGCTTCGGTGAGCCAGAGCCGCGCATGAGCTACGGCACGTATGCGTCCGATCGTTCAGGCACCGCGGTCATGGCTCGTATGTATGCTCGTCAACAGGAGATGCAAAATGATCGCCGCATGCGCCTTGAAGCAACGCGATTGTATGAAGATGCAGCTGAGCTACATCAGCGAGCTGCAAGCACCGAGATGACGGATGACGAAGTCAACAGTGCAGCCCAAGACTTGCAACTGCAACAGCGCTACGACGAGATGACACAGCACTTTGGTGTTCGGATGGCGGAATAGATGTTGGCTGATGGATAAGGGCCACATGGAATAATGTGGCTGAGTTCCTGATATTGTAGACTAGAGATGGGATAAGATATAATACTCATCTCGTATGTGAGAGCTATTAGAAGCTCGATAAATGTCAAGACTAGAAAATGTCAAAGAAATACAAATAGAATTTGAACATGAGAAATATTATTGACCAAGCGACGCGGTATGAAGTCGAAGTGAAAAGAGAGGCAAAAAATGAGATGCAGAAGGGCATTGTTCCCTGCCCTCTTATGTTACACCATTGCACTATTGATCAAGGGCGATTCCTGATAGGACCCCTATGCTTCTTGATCATACCAGCACCACTGTAAGCTTCTCCATTCTCAAATACCGGCCCTTCAGCATCAGCAATGTAACCTTCCTCGCATCGCTCATATTCCACTCTCGTCAAGCCCGCGAAGTATGCATCGTACTTGGAATCCATGGCTTGCGCAAGGCTCGTAACGCCAGTGTTTGGCATGAGTGTGGCCCATGGCTCTGAGCAAGTCTTCGCTTTGCAAGTCTTGAGGACGTAGAGGAGGCCATCGAGACGCTCGGAGATCTTCGAGGTGGAGTAGGTGTGGTTGTTGATCTTGACGTTGCCGGACGTGGTGAACGTGCCGTTGGACGATGTGGTGTAGTAATTGTGCATCTGATCGGGATCGACCTGCCATTCGTTAGTACCTTCATGGAAGTTCAGCATGCTCATGCGAAAATGCTTACTGTCATATCGTACAACTCATGATCTCCACCGCACCAAACAGAGTAGTAGAAGCCATAGCTGCTACCGACAATCCTGATGGCCTTGTATGTGTTGTTGACTTCAGGATAGTCTGCATTGTATTCTTGACCTGTGCTCTTACTCCAGAACTCAACCTGCACATGCTCTTTGGCCTTTCCACTGCTCTCGAGATCTTCGATCGTCTTCTCTGTAACGGGGATGGGGACGCCATCGAAGTCGTCGCGGAGAGTTATGCCGAGGATGGAGAAGAATGTCGGAGCGAGATCTGTGTGCGAGGTGGCGAGATCAACAGTTTTGCCAGAAGGGACACCGGGGCCCCTGACCACTAGAGGGACATTAATGTCTTCCTCAATACCACAACCTTTGCCTGGAGCGAGACGGTGCTGGGAGATGTGGTACCCGTTGTCACTAGAGTAGATAACGTATGTGTTATCCAGGACCCCATGGGCATCCAGCTTCTCAATGACTGAATCGATCAATTCGTCGATGACTTGGAGAGACCGTAGACGCTGGCGATACCAGAGGTCGTTAAAGGTCACGTTCTCGGGCGAGAGCTGGGGGAGTTCGGCGATCCAGTCTGCACCACTGGGCACATCAGGGTTGAAGCTAGGCGTTCGTGGAACAACAGCGTCTTCGAATAGGTTTGCATGGCGTGGTGCAGGAATTGGGGGTGAGCTGGTCTGTGCAATGGGGCTGGATTTGGAGGATTCCCCTGCCAAGGTGATGTTTGTGTTGACTTCAACATCGCCATGTGGTGCCTACACATATGAGCAATTAGTAGCTTGCATGGTTTGAGGGTGCAGGAAGCTCACGTACGATGGGCGCAATGGTCACGAAGAATGGTTTCTTTGCTTGGACGGCTTCCTCAATGAAACCAAGACCTTTCTCGACAACAAGATCCGTATTATACTCGTTCGTGTGGTGAACGGGAGGAGATTTGTTTCGTTGGAAGATCGGATTGAGGTAGCTGTAGGTGCCTGGGTCGAGAAGGAAGTCCTAAACGTAACACTCTTAGAAAAGTCCTAGTATGACGAGAGTATGACTGAACGTACGCTGCCAGCAAAGCCCTTAGGAAATGGATCGAAGTAGTTAAGAACGTGGTGGTAGTTCATGAGCTTGCCGGTGTAATATGAGTTGTAACCTTCATGTTCGAGCCAGACCGGCAGCCAGTTGTCGTTCAGGCCTTGGTCTATAAACTTCGGATAACCACCTTCAGGAATACATGAGCCACGATGGGACAATGCTTGGGAGCATCGACGTACCATATGGAGGCTCGACGTTCGTCACATTCGTGTTATGGGCAGCCTTTCCAGTCCAGAGACTAACACGAGACGGGCAACACCACGCTACTGTGCAATAGTGCTTTCGAAAGTGGGTGCCTTTTTGCACTAATTGCTTTTGCAGGTTCGGCATGTAGTCGAGACTGTTGAGCTTGGCATCTTGATCATCGGCCAAGATGAAGACGATGTTCGGCTTACCAGCACTTGCTTCAAGTGCGAAAGCTGACGGTACATTGAGGAGACCAGATGCGAGAAAGGTGGCGAGGAAAAGAGTATCGCGCAACATATTGCAAAGAAGTTCCTGATGTCTGGAGAAGGTCTCGACGTGAGTAGTGGGAGCCTCCATGCTGGATATTATATACCATTGTCGGGAAATGAGCCTGTGTGCAAACCTTTACGATGATTTACACGGTGCCTGAACGAGAAGCAACCCAACAATAGAAGGGTTGCTATACGAACATCGCTATGAAGTTTGTAGAAGAATATGCCGAGAATGAGATGAGATGCGCAGGACTAGAGCAGGGCTGGGGGCTTTCAGTGATCGGCAGCAGGGCATCCTGGCGCCAAGGAAATGACAATAGTCGTTGGGCCGAGAGGTGTGCTTGGATGACATATGGTAGACTCGCACGTAAAGGATCAGAGGGAGAGATAGCGAGAAAGACGATAAAGGACTCGAAATGGAAGCTACTGGAATAAACATGATGATATGGAGAAACCCGCTCCTGAGGACTATATACCACCGTTGACCCGCCTATGAAGGCTTGCGTCGGATATCAGAACAGACTTAGATGGGACCTGCCCTCCCGGGGTTGAGGATACGTCTGGCCTTCGCGGCATGCTCCGTATCTGGAGCGCTAAGCGAGGAGTGAATGGCGACGAAGAAAACCCCTGGAGCTACGCAATGTGAACTCGCATGCTCAAGGCAATGGACAAAAGGAAGTCGAGGAGGCGCTGCGATGAGGAGGCTGACGCGCGTGGATCGAGGGTTCACGCTAGACACGCGCTACTGCCACATTCGGCAAACCGAGCGAATCTCGTATGTACCTTGTGGTCGCGCTTGACATTGTTTTCAACACTCTTTATTGTGCGGTATCATTGGACCCGTCTCCCGAAGCTTCGTACCTAGAAATGTGAGGAATTTCCTCACGACGCCGTGGCTCAGGCTCAGGACCAAGGCGGACGCCTAAAATGGTGACATGAAGGGAGACTCAAGCCAATTACGCTTCTTCTAATTTTGGAGACACCAAGAAATTCCAAACGTTGCTGACCTGCTTAGTGTGCTTTTCTGAATGTTTCTCTTATAGAGGGTCACAGCAGTGGTCACGATCAAGAAACGAAGTTGAGGTCTTTCACTTCCGTGGGGTACTCGGGCGAACCCTTGGTGTTCTATACCACATCATCACTCTGTGTATTAAATTATTGAATCTATCATGATCAGGCTGCTACGGACCTGACCAGAATGCGATCAAAGTGGTCGATAACGGCGAGTTCGTTCCTACTGTAAAGGGCGAAGAAGCTGAGAGAACATTACGAGTGTGATGAGAGGGGTGCGCAGTCATACACTTTAGCGCAGATAGATAAGATGAAGATGGAGACATATCCCTAAATTCTGGGATAACAAATTCCTTCCAGACAGTACAGTTTGCAATTTTTTTAGACAAGTCGTGAACGTTCTTCGACACTTCGTTGTATTTCACAATAAGGCAGACATCGAACCAACTACCTATTCTCCCAGCTGCTTCTCTAGCTTCGCATCAAAAGCTGGAATTTCCACCTTTACAGCATTACCACTCTCAACTTCAAATATGAATTCATCAATTCCTACTCCATTTATCTGCAGCCGATCGATGTACCTCCAAGTGTCACAGGTCGGAGTACCCGCATCAGCCAAGGTAGTGACATCTTGAAAACTCGCCCGAAATGTCATCCTCTTTCCCTTCGCGGCATCCTCGATCAGATCCGTCGGATACAGTCTGAAGCTTAGATTCTCCGGGTCAATGCTGTTCAACTTTGCGTATACAGCACGGAGATCTTTGTCGGCTGCCGTGAAGTTTGTGAGGGAGAGACCTGGACTGGTGTCTTCAGCTTGCGCAATGACTAGCGTCATGTTCTTATTCACATCGACATACGTCCCCGAGAACATCTGCGACGCTTGCACAATAGCATTCTGCTCCAAAGCGGGTATCATCTCCGTAGCGATAAGGTCAGCATACGCATTAAGATCCGGATTTGCAGCGCTGTCCGCCGCCATTATCACGAACCCAACCCCATAGTCTGGCGCAAGTCCAATATGTGAGGAGTATAAATCGACGTTTCCGCGGACTTGGTAGATGGGTATGACAGGTGAGGTTGGCGATGCGGTGAGCGAGTATATTTCGAAGGGTCGACCGACTGAGTTGACGAGGTTGGACGTCTGCGAGACTGGCTTGAGCCACCGGCGTGTGGTACTGCCTGGAAGTAGAGCTGAGGAAAGAATGGCACGGAGAGCTTCGGACATATCATGGATGGTAGAGTACAGGCCGTTGAATGGTGCTTCGATTGGGGTCGAGGAAGACCAGCCCGCGATGGTGGCATTAGAAGGTATCACCGCGTTCTTGTTTGTAGATGGTTGGAGCAAAGTCGTACTTGACATGTTCAATGGTCTGAGGATCGAGGTCAGAAGCAGATCTTCGTATGAGCGGCCGGTGATACGTTCAAGGGCGGAACCTAGGATGATGAAGCCAGCGTTTGAGAAAATTGGCGTACTGGTGGCAGCAAAGACCGGCGGCCTCGTTCCAAAGTAGGACAAGAAGTCGTTGATTTTGCATTGAACAGATGCTCGTCTGCAAGGCGAATTGTCCGTAAAGGTATCAATGCCAGCGAGCACAGAACCCATTTCGAGAATTTGCAAGGAAGGCGCATAGCTACCGATACCACCAAGATGGGCTGCCAGGTCACCCAGTGTCACTTCTTTCCATTGAACTCTGGAGATGAAACTGGAATTTCGAACAGCAGCTTCGAGTTCAGGAACCCACATGCTGACAGGATCATCCAAGTGTTCTTCGCCAGCTTCAACAAGAAATAGCCACACTGTGAAGAGCGTGGTAAGGTCGCCAACTCGATACACGCTGTGCGCGTCTAGTCTGTGTGCCCTTGCAGTTGCGTTCCGCAAACTCGGAGCAATGTGATGGTACTCATAAAAGTACGGTTTTGTGGAGTTTGTCTCTTCGGTCGAGAACAACGCAACACTGAATGAAGTCGTGTTTGGTGACGTGGGGCCGAAGGTTCCGTTCAATGTAAGCGCATATTCGTCAAATGATTTTGTGAGGTTCTGGAGCCCATCTTGAATGATTGGAGAAGCTGAGACTATGCTGGGGATCGAAAACCGCGGTCCAAGCAACGGACAAGGAGAAAATGATACTTTTTCAGTGCGTGCAATCTGAGACACATAGAGGAGCAAAAGAACGGTGAAGATACTGAAGACCCACATGATGATGGAGATAGCAAAAGACTGGTAACCCGGCTAGCTGAGCGCTGCCAGTTGTACTTATAGAAGTGGCTCATGGTATCAAATCAGCAGGCGTGGTGACAGCCTCCTGAGATTGCAACAATCGTCTTCCGTCATTGCGAGGCTGAGATCGGTTGTCATATTACGGTGCTGGTGGCCTGGTGAAGAAGCCTAAGAGGCTAACCCGCGATAGGCCTGCGATCCGACGTGTATAATCACACAAGCTATGATTTGGCCCTATCTCTTGCTTAGAATAGATGGACAAAACCTGTCGTGCCATGAAAGACGGACTGAAGTTCATGGATCGGAGGCTCTGAACATCCTAAACTGGCATCATTGCATCATCATTTTAGCACGGACACTAAACCATTTCGAGGGTACTTTCCCGATGAGCACTGCCACAACCCATCCGCCTAAATCCACAACCCACCCTAAAAGCACGTCCTATTCACTGAAACGTACGTCGGAAAACTCACCTCTTTCATCTCAGGCTTCTGATGACTTTCTTTTATCGAACGCCTCCAGCATGACAAATACAGGTCGTCCGTCTCGAGCATGCACTGCCTGCAAGCGAAGGAAGGTCAAAGTGAGTATTGAACGGTCAAATATAGAACCGCACTAAACGTTTATAGTGCGACGAAAAGCGACCAAAATGTCATTCATGCCAAAGACTCAATATCGAATGCGCTTGGAAAGAAGTCTCGTTCATTCGGCAACAAAATCAATGGGCCGAAGTCCTAGTTGAACGCCGGGTGCAAAAGGGCCAGAAAAGGCGGAATCCAGACATTCTTAAAGCAGGGATCTCAATACCCAAACAGTTGCAAGTGGGTCCAGAAATATACGCTATCTCCCGGTTCTACTCGAATTATGCATACACCTCCGGAACGTGTCCATTCCTCTACCTCCTAGCGCCACTGTACGATGACACACGAGCACCTGCTTGTCTACACTATGTCGTACCTGCAGTAGCTCTCGCAAGCGCCGCGCGACAACTCAAGAGACGTGATCTGATGACGGATGCGCATCGGTATCATGGACGAGCCATTAAAGCACTGGGTAAGGGACTGAGCGATCCTGAAGTCGTGAAGCATGACGGTACGCTCATCACTGTCTTCCTGATGGGACTGTACGAGTCCCTCGTTTGCGAGCGGGAGGGAGATGGTTGCATCTCCAATCAGGCCCATAATCCTGGCCGTCTCGCCATCCTGCGATTACGGGGCCCGTCACAACTTCGATCCAAGTCTGGAAGGAACCTTTTCACGCTCCTGCGCCACGAACAATTGGTCGCATCCTTTACCGGTGAGGGAGATCTCAAGGACGAGTTCTCAACTTGGATGAGTGAGCACTATCCTCCAACGCCCATAGCCAAGATACAGTCTCAAATGTATGAGGTGAGCTGCTTGATCTCCACGATACGGAAGGCTGTGAGGCGTCGGAAAGGTGAACAGGTATTGGCATTGATCAATAAAGGAATGCATATGGAGGAAGGGCTCTTCCAGTCTGAACAAGTGCCTGTGAACTGGCCAAAAGACATTGACGTGGTTAAGCGAGCAACTGGAACAGACAGACACTCCGATCTCCCTGCACCTTTATCTATCGACGCCACGAAACACTTCTCGCAGAATATTGCTAGCTATGTCAACTGTACACAGGCTTTATTGCGCAATATGTACCAGACAGTGCACCTTCACTTACTTCGAGCGTTACTCGGCGCCCTACCACTTGTCCATGAAGGCTCCTCGGACACGGGCATCAACATCGATTGGCTTCTCCAGAACCTATGGGAGGCTCGTGTCAGAGCCCTTGCGACCGCAATTTGCAATGATGCACGGGCTGCTATCGGAGAATATGACCGGGACGGACAAGAGCTTGAGGCCCCTATAGTTGGATATGGGTTTCGAGCCTACCTGCAATTATGGCCACTGCAGACAGCGCTTGAAGTTGATCACCTTGACCCACAAGAAAGAAAGAACATAGTGAAGTCATTGAGGCACATTCATGAGGTCATTGGTATTGGAAGAGCCGTCACCAACATGACTGAAACAACCATATAGAGTTTCTCATAACTATCATTCGCATCTAGATGTACTATCCTGCTTCTGTCTCTGATTATGTCTCCACCATCGCTTTTCAACTTCAATCTGCGCGTCTCCCTCGACTCCTCATGCTTCCTATGTTCGTTCTCTGACTTTTTATATTCAATGTTCTTTGACTTTTTTTTCAGGCGTATTTAGTATGTTCTCTTTTTCTTTTCTCCCTGTTCGTATTCTTTGGACTTTTTTTTACTATTGTTGTTGTTTCCAACATTTTCCTTTTGTCATTGTCCCGGAGATGAGATACGAATAGCCTAGGTACTTTGGCTTAATCTTGTAGAAGCGCTTGCGACGCCCAAACTAGGTCCCACCTGGGTGTTTGTTGGAACTCAAACTGCTCTTAGGTGATCCCTCTACTCCTTGTCCGGGATATGTTGGTGACACCTCGTCGCAGGATCATTCCCGAGGATTTCGCTCATCTATTAAAGTCGCGAATCTGCCATACTACTGTATCATGAGGTTTTTAAGACACTCCAGCGATCACCATGAGTCCTTGTCCGCTTGGAGGCAGTCTCGCACAATGCTTCATAGCTCCTCTGCCTCAACGGAGAGCTTTGCCTTCTCGAGCTCGTGCTTAAGCTTCTGGTTTGCTGGGTCCTCTACTTGCTTCTTGTTCTCACGCTCGCTCTGGAGCTTCTGGCTCTCCGTGTCGTCTTCTTGCTTCTTCATTTTCTCAGGTTCGGGTTGGAGCTTCTTGCACTCTGTGCTCTCCTCCTGGTTCGTGGTGTTGTCAGATTCGGTATCAAGCTTCTGGCCCTCTGTGCTCTCCTCTCGGTTCTTGATGATGTCAGATGTAGTATGGAGCTTCTGGCTCTTTGCGGCCTCTTCTTGCTTCTTCTGTCCTACTTCTATCCACTTCTTCGTTTCCAGATCTTTATCCTCCTGAAGAATGCGGAGGTACTCATCTTCATACTCCTCGCCTTTGTTCCACGCTACGGGTTTGGTCAGATCCATCCGGAACCATCCCACTTGCTCCGTTTCCTCGCACATGCCTTTTCCGTAAGTGCCACGATAATGATACCTGGACGCCTGGTCTGAAAGAACCTCGTAGACTCGGACCTGCTGTCCCTGCTTCATAACCAAGGTAGTGTTGTGGCCGAGCAGAATATCAACCTCGGCCTCTCGAACGGGGAGTTTGCCATCTGCGGTAGCGCACACCAGAATCTCGCCGTCGATCTTTCCGATAAGCCAATTGTCGTCGCCTTCAGTGAATGTTACACAGCTCTTGTACTGATGCGACGTGCACCACTCGGGCATCATACCGACGAAGCGGACCATTCTACCCTCAGGAATTCCTAGCTTCTTCTTGTATTCCGGCAAGTTCAAGATCAGATCTCCATAATGGAAGAACGGCCTGTTATCACGCCACTCCAAAGAGTAGGTGGCAAGAATGATGGGGGTTTTTACCGATGTGTCAGTGAAATAATCCTCAGCAGGTTCTAGCCATGCGGCATGAACCCAGCCGACTTCTCCGTTCCTACGTCTACAACGGAACCAGCCGTCGGCTACCCTGTCTAAGACTCTGACTTCTTCGCCCACGTCTAGTCTCAGCGTACGTGGGTCCAATATCATCCTTGACATATCAGCATACCACGTGAAGCCGTTGTATGCGACCGACATGCTGTCTTTGGGTGTGTCGAGAGGTAACTGTTGTTGAATTGGATCCTCCTTCGAAAGCATCTCAGAGACTGAACGATTGGATCGAAGAATATCTTGCAGGTCCTTCGTCTCGTCACTCATCTTCGTTACCCTCGGTATATCTTCAAGCTTCGGCACTAGCTGAGATTTGGCTTGAGATAGAATACGCGCTTGGGGTTGGGGCTGAGGTTGTTGCCGAAGGGTACGAGCTGGCGCCTTCGGCATCATTGCCAGCATCCTCTCGCCCTCTTCTGACAAGACCGAGGGAATAGGCCGGAAGTGTCCCGATTGCTCCTCGCTACCAGAAGTATTAGATGCGACTGGGTGGAATTCTGTTGGATCTTCTCGCATCTCGATGTTCGAGGAGGCTGGGCCTGCACTGTCATGCATCTCTTTGCTACGCTTGTTCGTCGGCTTGACAGACGTCTCGCGGTCTTCATCGTGATCACGCTTTCGCTTGTTCTTTTTGGGATAAGAGTGCTGCATGTCCTCGTCCTCGCCCTTGATGTTCCGATTGCTCTCGGCGTCATCCTTTGAGAGAGGGGTAGCATCCGGCATGTTTGCGAAAGACGGAAGCCGCGGTTGAGCCCAGGGTGCAGTACCGTTCTTCAAGTCCTGTAGTCTCAGCTCTTCGACTGAGTAGTTCGCGTATGAATGCTGGAAGCTGATAGATTGGTACTGGACTGTCTCAAAAGTCTTCTCGTCTTTGTCCATAGTCGTAACGAATCGAACTGCGTGGGTACCATTATTGGGCAACCATCTATTGTGGATTTTCATGGGAGGTCTAGCGTGGTTGCGCTCCTGCTCAGGCCGCATTCGTGAACTTACGATTCCTGCAGCTGGACCGCTCCTATCCACGCACGATGTGGAAGACTCTTTGACCCGCCCATCAGGTAGTCTTGAAAGGTCTCCACGTCCTTTATGTACTTCTTTCTCGAATGGAAGGTGTGCAGACGAAGAAGGCACAGCTTTAGAACTCTGTTTCTGGCTACGAGACAATGTAGCTGTACTAGCGTCGCGACTGGTCTCAGTATTCGAAGAGAACGTCTTTGATGTTTCAATCGGTAGAGTTTTGTGTGTCCCAAAAGATTTCTGGCGAAGTTGCTGCTCCTCTGTAGCTGGAAGATCTCTTGAGTGCTTGTTACGATTGCTCTCCCGCTTCTTTGCCGGGCTAGATAGATCGCGTTCCCGAGTCGTTCGCCTGCCGCTTGACGTGCTGTTGTCGACGTTGGAACCATTTGTTGACTTCTCGAGCATGCCCTTTTCGCGTCCCCTCTGATCATTCGGTTGTCCATAACTGCCTCTTGACTTGACATTCTCCGAAGCACTGATCTGTTTTCTGCTCTTAGCCTGCTGAAATTGAGTGTCACGCTTCTTGACACCACTGAACATTTCGTGCACCTTCTCGCTCATGTCGACACCTGACATTGTAGGGCTAGAACGTTTTGGAGCCTTAGCTGGAGATGTGAATGTGCCGTAAGTGCTCTTGCGACCTGGTTTGCGGCCCATGGTGGGTATTGGGCGAGGGCGCGGTGATATGGGAGTTTGGTTGCAATGGCCAGGTAGGGAAGCACTTTCGGTGGGTTTGGGTTCGAGTTACTTGTGTGGTGATAGCGAGGCTTTATAATTTGGCTCTAGCGTAGGTTTTAGAAGTCTAAGATTACGTGGCTAAGATGCACGGACAGTGAACGCAATATTTGGATGGAACAGTAACGGCAGGCTCTCGTTGTCACGTCGTGCAGTGAATCAGCGATTCATTGTTGAGCGATGGCCAAGACGAAACGTCGCTCCTGATGCAGATCACGTGTGACAAGGATCACCAGATGTCTTGACAAGGGATCGGTGAGAACATTCACTCGCAACACTGCTGTAGAAGACTTATTGGGCGCTACGCAAGGATACATCACAAGTTTCGTCTGCCATAGTAACTACGTGAGTCCATGAGTCAACAGTTCTGGTTTCGAACAGTGCGTCTGTTGTTCTGTGGTTACCGTGAGCAGTCTATCTTGGCAAAAGACTAGGATTGTCCATTTTACAACAGAAGTAATTGTGGCAAATTGCAGAGTTTCCTAGATAGCTTTCGATATCCTTCTCAATTCGTGTGCTTCTACCGATGTTGCTTTGTGGAGAAACGTACAATACCCGTTGTATACATTGTGCAGCCCAAGTCTTTCACTTCCACAATACATATAATCAATTCATATTTCCCGATCTGCGATATCTACATCACACACATTCGTTTAGATTAGCATGCCAGTTTCCGATGTCTCAGGTACTTATGACCTTGGTGAGGGACGTCGAGGCGCCGTATCCGGGCAGGGAGGACAATCTAAAGGATGCAAGGTCGTATACCGCACCCGCGATAGTCAAATTATCAACCCTCCCCAACTGTGGCGGCGGTCGAGCTGATAACAAACGTGTTTGCTTGCAGGAGTCTTGCGGGGTTGGGTGTCTTGCTCATGTAGTAATCGAAGTACTACTTAACAGGTTTGCATCCGGCACTCAAGAAGGGGTATCATCGCAGCAAAAACATTCAACCTACACGCTGGAAACCTCTATTGAGAACAAGCAGGGATTGTTTTGCTTATCCAGCAAGAATAGTAAATTGTATCTGCGGTGGTATAATTTGTCGCCACTTATTTCTCAGACTACGCTTGCATGACTTTTCATCGCCTTGGGGTCATACGGCATTCTTAGTCTACCAAAAAGATCATGCCTTAACTGACTCAAGCTCAGCCTGTTTCATCTTCATTCCATCTCCGATCTCCGTAACACCCTTTACATCATCGAAGTTGGTACTTCCAATAACATCCTCCCACTCATCCAACATATTCAATGTATTTTGACATTTACTTCTTATCGTGGCCAACGCATCACCACCTAGCGGCAATCTCCCATCCACCAACTCTCGTCCCTTCGCTACACCTTCGCCATTAACGACATCAATGATGATCTTGACCAACTTGTTCGTATCGCCGGCTTGGGTTCCGTCCTGACTGGAAGCGTAATTCTGGATTGCGGTCCTTAGATCATCGAGCTCTGGGATTGTCGCAGACTTATCCCATCGAAGGTTCGTCTCAGAGAGTACCTTCGTGCGGAACATACCGGGTTCGAGCAATAGAGACTTGATGCCGAATGGCGCGGCTTCTTGCATCAAAGACTCGTGGAAGCCTAATCACATACCGTTATTGATAGTTCCAAAGCTGATATGACACTTCAAGAAAGCCTATATCGTACCTTCCAAGGCGAATTTTGACGACGCATATTGGCCACCAGCAGGGTAAGATTGCCAGCCAGCGACGCTTCCGATGGTGAGAATAGTGCCGGACTTTTGACTCCTCATGTAGGGTAGAACCGCTTGTGTAGTTTTCAAGGTGCCGAAAAAGTTGGTGTCGAATTGTCTTTTCCAGCTCTCCTCGCTTTTCGCGTACACGTCAGCAATTCTTCGTCGCGCTACCACATATAAGGCGTGTAAATGCCAGAGGAAACTGACCTCGCCTCCTCGATGAGTCCACCCTCAAGATACCCCGCGTTGTTGACCAGAACATCAATGCGGCCATCTGCAGTGTCTTTCACTATCTTCTCCACAGTAGCTTTGATAACTGATAGCGGCGCAGTGACATCGAGGGAGTAAACATGTGCGCCGGCATCCTTGAGAGTCTGTAAACGTGAAGGATCACCTCTAGCCGTTGCGATAGCTATATCGCCCCTCTTCATTACGGCTAGAGCAAGCTCGTAACCGAAGCCGGAACTGCATCCTGTAATGAGCCAAGTTTTGGAAGACATGGTGATCTAGGAGAAATTGGGGGCAAAATTATTGGTTTTGCAATCCAGAAAGAAGAAATTGAAACTCAACATCAAAGAAAGGCTGTAGGAAAGACGGACTTCATGAAGTATGAGCTATCTGACATTGCCGCTCAAGTAAGCATCATAACGTTAGGCCATCCCTTGTTAGCCCCCACCATCACGTTGTATCTGTTCAGTGAGGTCCTTCGCACGAGCGCACGTCCGTACCTGCCTCTTGTTCTGGTGGGGCCAGGGGCTGATATTGTAAGCTGGAGCCTGGACTTGCTTGGAAGTAAGCCCTAATAAGCCGACCTAAGCTAAATCAGTAAAAGGTGATCTTTCACCAGCCTGTATCAGGGTTTAGAAGAAAGGTGACTGCTGCCTACGCCTACACCTCATTCCCAGCTCGACCTTAGCCGGAAAGTATGGTGGGTCGCCGCACTGCCCCTGTGATCGTAGAGAGTATTTAGGCAAATATATATGACGAGCAACGGGACATGAACATCGGTGACTATTGCCTCTTCCTGTCTTATAAGATAATCCGGATTACTAGACTTGGGCTGAAACTACATTGCTATATTGATGCAGAGATCGGCTGTGATAATCCTTTGCAGGTTTGGCGCGGTGCAAAAGAGCGTATTAGGCGTTCCTCGTACAACTAGCTTTCATAGTAGTGTTACCCAGATGTAACCCTAGCGGACTCACTTATCACTCTGTCATCCTCACTGGGAATTGTTTTTTGATAGCAAGAAACTGGGCCTGCACCTAAGTGGTAGAGTCGAAACAGTAGATGCTTCCGAGGTACACAAAGCAGATTGGTCGTTATAGAGTATCGCGCTCTCTCAGATACAAGATATTTCGCAGCGACAAAGAAAAAAATACTGGTGTCGCAGGAGAGCGACAGTAGTACTAGTTTGCCCCGCGGAGTGGGGCGATCACTGTTCAATCCGCTTAGGCCACATCTTTTGCCGCAGATATCTCAAGATGATCTCAGCACTAGCTCTCGCTTCTGGCTTATCGTAAGAAATCCAAATAGTTCCCGGGTGCGAATACAAGCACTCAGAAAGGACAACACTAGCTAGCTCGACGGTGCCGAGCCAGTCGGAGTCAGCACTAGGTTACGCATACCTCTCATCCTACAGAATCTAAAGTTTTGTACTTACTTCAAGACCGCTTGCAATTTACAGCAACCGATTTCTATTATTTGTGGGGGATAATTCTAACCCCCGAAGTTTCACGTTGCGGTCGACATCACGACTTTCTTCGAAGAAAATTGATGCTGTAATGTCCCAAATCACGGACATCAGAAGCAAGACGAGAGATTCTACCTAACTGACAATAATCCATTAACGAACAAACGAATTGAGATATCATTTACTAAATATAATAGTCAATCCTCGAAGATCCCGCAAGTTAGCTAAGAAATCTATCGAATTCAAGTTTCTACTTCCTTTTGTTGATTGAACATTCTCTCGCCATTTCCACTCTACTTGCGTAAATTATCTAAACATCCAAACCCACTACCCTCCATTTATAGGGGCTACTAATTACTAAGCGCTCAGCCCCGAACTGCTCCTACTCTCAAATGAAGAGTCCTATGCGTCCGACGCCCGCGGGTCTTGTAAGGCTGTCGATGGGGGTTCATCAAACAAACATTGACCTTCCCCAAACTCGGACATTTGGCTGGGTTTCCAGATCTCGAATAACTTGTCGAAGCATTTCGCATGCTCCTCTTCTTCATCGAAGAAGTGATCCTTTGTCGGTTTCACCAAGTCCAGAGGTTTGACGGATTCGTTGAAGGCGTATAGATCTATATCCATTTCCTTGAACGTCCGTTGCAGAGGTTGAAAGTTGAGATCGAACCAGATTTTCTGCTTGCCGTAGTTCCAGTGACAGGCGAGCTTGATCTGGCGAAGGTGTGGGTAGGCTGATGGTTTGAGTGCAACATCAGCCAAATCTTCTAGCCAGGGGATGATACGTTCGTTGGGACCAACGATAGTTAAATCTCGAAGTGCTTCGGGCAAGGTCGTACTTAAATTGAGTTTCGTTGAAAATCGCCCACCGTAGTCGCACGGAACCAGGACTGCCTGTCGAACCTTCATAGTCTCCAACTCTTGGAAATTTCGAAAACTGTCTGCTGGAACAAACTTGTGCAGACAGTGCGTCGAATCGAAGATGTATGGTCGGCTTCCGCCCCCATATATCAACGTACTAGAGTTGAACAAAGTATCGGACCAAAAATCGATAATCAATTCCTTGAGGGAGTTCTCGATCGCGACCAGCCTCGAAAGAAGCTTGTTGAATGATCCTACGGAGTAGCCATACCGCGTTTTCTTACTGCAAGGACTTCTAACGAAGGAAATGTGTAAGCATTGCAGGTTTGGGGCCTGCACCTCGTTAATGACGTAGAAGATCGGATGAGGCCTACGATCTCGCAGAAGTAACCAATGGGTACGAAGCACCAGAGTTTGTATCGAAGGATAGGTCTTTGTGTTGCGTCCGGAACTTGGAATGGACCAAACGTTAGACTCAGCAAACAGAGTTCCAGTGACGAGGTCTAATTCGAGAGTATGAAGCCGGCTAAAGTCAAGACTGAGAAGATCGAGGTTTTGACCCGACGTGCACAACGTATGCACATTGCTCGGACATTGGATTATCGGACGAGGAAGAGAAGAGATCAGTTCATTGGCCGGTGTACCGAATAAGCTCCGCAAAGGTTTGTTGGCTGCGTGCAGATTGGGCCATTTGTAACAGACCTTTAGGTCTAATACTTGGATATTAGGGGTAAGAGTGAGTAGGATGCCACCGTATGCACTCTCTCGTTCCAAATGTAGGCTAGATATCCATTTATCAATCATATCCAATTGTGGGCTATGTCGGTCTTGTCGGCGCCGAAATGAACGCAGATGATTATTGCACCTCTCCCGAAAGGCTTCTGTATCAGATGTGTCATGAAGCGAGCCAGATAATAACTTGCCACTCCAAGCAGTGCTATCTGGAGATGCTTCCCAATGCGCTGTCAGGCGTTTCACGTAATGGCCCAATTCTCTCCGATCAAGAAGGCTACGGAGGAGCTTGATAAGATGACGGCATCCCTCATAATATCGAGGTCCCCTTTGCTCCAAGAGAATTGTACGATACAAGACTCTATTCCCATTCTCATAGAATCGTCGTGATACAAGACAGAAGTTGTGTAGAGTCTCGCTGTCGCCTTCAACCTGTTCTGCGATCCAGCACAATAGCTCGTTGGGTAGATTTGTAAGACCAGCCATAACAAGTGTAGCTAGTAACAGAACCAGAGAAGAATCAATGTGTACATAAATACGAATTGTTGAAGATTTTGTAGTAAACAGGTAACGAACAACTAATATCGGTGTCGATAATACATCAGCATTGTAGAGCTATAACACCGTTGTGTCCTGAACAACGCAGTCGGTGAAACGAAGATCACTGTGCGTGGCGACCTACTTTGTGTCGAAATAAGGTAATCTCCACATTGTATGGGCATGCTTGGTTATCTTTGCATTACCGAGCTGGAGAGCCCACAATGCTCTAGTATCTGACTAGACATCCGGTATATCTTCTGTGTCAGTCTTTCTTTCAATCTGCCTATTCTGCATTTTCTCTTCCACATGACTCTCTTGCGCATGTTGATGCGGTATAACCATTCGCCCGTTCTTGTTAAAAAAAACACGCCATCAGTATGAACCGCCCTTAATAAGCAGCAATGGAATATCTTCCAGAGTGGTCCCTTTGATCCCAGTATTCAAGAAGGACACCATCTGTGGGAAAGCAGCATTCAATACTGCGAAGATGATGGTTCGCCAGCCGATGTTGTCGAAGCTAACTGGCGTGATCTTCATGACAGTACCCTCAAGTGTCAACAATGCACCACGATAGCTCGCTGGCGCCAATCCTGTCAAGTAAACAGATGCGGTCGAGGAGTTGCCCACACCCGTCATATTTCGCCTAATGATCAGCTGAGGGATCGTGAGTGATGATGCCAGGATTGCGGTCCCCACGAAAATGCCACCAGCAATAAGGAAAGCTCTTTGGCCGAGTCGTTCTCCAATGAAGTAGGTCATTATTGACCCGATCACACAACCAATTTCGTGAAGGGCGGTGATGTTTCCTTACGTCTGGTCGATTGGCATTGCGACCGAATCAATTTTCTGCGCCAGGTCTTCCGTCCATAACGCCTAGACGTGTTAGTATCCATCAGTCTTTTCACGATATCGCTAACAGTAGTGAGCTTACCTTATTCATTACTCAACAGTAAGAAAGCCTGACTTGATGCAGCCGTGACCGCAAAGATCAAGGCTTTGCCACAGAGACTGTGCTTTCAGAGGTACATATCGACCTACACGAAACACATCCAATGCAGCTCATTGGAGCATACGGCGCAATTCTTTAGATACGATCATCAACGCCGCTGCGCCATCGCACGTGGGAAGGCTAGCCGATCTTCTCGGTGTAGCTGCTGCCGAAACGTGGGAACACTATGTTCCTATGTGAAGACTGCGATAACTTGCCTGGTGTTCTTGGATGGTGCTGATCTTGCTGATGCTTGGGAGATCGGATGCCGGATACCCACAATTGTCGCCCAATCAAATATTTGGACGGAAGTGTGACGGGTGCAGGAGAGGCAACGATAACCTGGAGGTGCGCTGTTTCGGGGTAAGAGAGATCTTGGGTCGAGAACGATGGCGAACAAATCTAGCAGGCTTCTGTCGAGATTCGTTGAGACAGGCTGTCAGCTTAGTATCAACATTGAATGACGTCATCTGCTCTCGTCCTTCTGTTCGCACTCATCAAAGGAGAGCATCATGTCATCTCAAATTGCACAGCTCCCAAGCCTCTTTCTTTTTTTCGCTGTGCAACGGAATAACAATGATAGTCAAGCTCCACATGACCAACCACTTTCCATAGCGTCGGCGCAAGCAGCCGCAACCTTCTCGCCACCAACGCAAATTCGAGCCTCAATGTTTCGAAGCCTTCTGACCAGCGATTGGTGGAGTGAGACATCTCGACTTCTGAGGACCCTCAGATAAACACCAGTGTTTCAATTGTGGAGAAACCGTTTCGAGATCCCATATTGACCAGCATGTGGATTAATTAAAATCTCTTCTTCCGGCTAAGCGCCAGACTCACCCCAGGTTTTCGCTACCACTAAGAAGACGATCTGTCTACTTCACGATGTCGAGTTGATCAACTCTCCCAGTTTATGAACCTACAAATCGGGCTTCTTGCAATTCCTTATATCGGCACCTCCTACCGAATCATTAGCAATTGATAGCCCTCTAGTGTCACTTGTTCTTTCGTTCTTCATATTGATTGGACATGATATTTCAGGGCTTCATGGTCGCGTTCCTTAATATACCCGGGTCTACTAGGGACATGGGCCGAATACCCAGATTGTACAACCCAAGGATAAAGAGCAGGAAATGACAAGATAATCACCTGGGCACACGAAGCTAAATTCGTAACGGATCTGGAGCGAGGCGACTTATGCTGCGATCTCGAGCGTATATATATCTTGGCCGCGCGCAAGTCTAGAATTCCTCCCCCATCAAGCTTTCGATCACTATCTGGATCATCATGTTTGGCAAAGCTTCACTGCTCACGCTCGCGGCGCTGTCAACTTCGACCGTTGCCCAGGTATCCGAAGGGTTTGAGAGCGGCTTGGATGCGACGGCGTGGCCTACGTACGCGCCAGACTGCAACCAGGGTGGCAAAATCTCACTTGATACGACGACTGCTGCTTCTGGGAAGAACTCAGTAAGAGTCGATGGCGCAGGTGGCTACTGTGGACACATTTTCTTCGGCACGACAAAAGTCCCCAGTGGTGATGTCTACGTAAAGGTCAAGGTGTAAGTATCAGCCCGTGTGCGACCATACTATGCGCAATAATTGACGCACATGTAGCAAAGCCGCAAAGGCCCTCACCGACTCCCATGTCTCCTTCATAACAATGACCGACTCTGCCCAAGCTGCCGGCAAGCATCTCCGCATCGGCGGCCAATCCAAGATCCTAATGTACAACCGCGAATCCGACGACGCGACCCTCCCCGATCTGTCGCCAAACGGTATCGCCGCTTCCACCGCCCTTCCAGCCAACACCTGGAAATGCTTTGAGTACCACTTGGGCACGGACGGCACCATCGAGACATGGTTGGATGGTACCGCTATTGCTGGTCTCACCGCGAAGAAGGGCACTACGAACCCGAATGCGGCGCAATGGACGAGGAGCAGCTACACGCCCAAGATTACGGGTATCTACTTCGGTTGGGAGTCATACGGCGGAGACACCAACACGTTCTGGTACGACGACATTTCCATCAGCGGTACTAGGGTTGGCTGTAATGCGTCAACCGCATGATTGAATTAGAGATGCCTCCTTCGTTTCGATATACATATTGGATAGTCTGTACATACCAAAATGCATCAAATTTGCTGTGGAATGTTTCCCCATGTTATAATTATCTAAGTTGGTATAGCGTATCCCTAAATAAGATGTAAGGTATGTTTGTGTGGGCTCCTGGTAAATGATTTGGAAGATACAATATAGTTTAGATAGAAACCTACAGCGTCCAGCTACACCAGCAATCGAACTTTCGATAAGTAGCCTAATCCACCATAGGTCGTTGATAGCCTATCTACTAGGGTGCAGCAGTGGGGCTGACCTAGGCAAAATAGGCACCCCATCGGACATGTCCGTATGCCGAAGAAGATCCGGTATCTGAAGCATTCTCTTGTGGACTTATCTGATTATCTAAGGATGGGGGTGCGAGTTGAGTCTATCTTGATTGCTGTCATCCAGTTGCAGTA
The DNA here is from genome assembly GCA_010015825.1 of Lophiotrema nucula. Taxonomy (NCBI): domain Eukaryota; kingdom Fungi; phylum Ascomycota; class Dothideomycetes; order Pleosporales; family Lophiotremataceae; genus Lophiotrema; species Lophiotrema nucula. Next base: position 68,509 of record ML977366.1, read on the forward strand.
GGCGGTCCACTGTATGTCAGGTATATGCCGGACGTGGTCTAGATAAGGTACCACATCGTAGACAAGCGAGCAACTAGGACCAGTCGGGCGTCTGTTACTCTCTACCGGTTGTCTCTGCGAAGCGCATAGATGCACATCTCCGAAGAATGCCGAGCTGATTGGACACCTTGGCTCGACTTCGATGTCAACAACAAGCCGGAAACCCAGTCGTGTATCCTATGCAGTCGTAGTTGTCCGTGCCTTTGGCCATGGCGACGTCGCAATGTATTAAATGTATAGCATCCCGAACAATTGCGACACCATCCTTTCACACAACTCCATTTCTTTGACATTTTCAAATCTCTTCTGCAATGCCTATCGAGAGTGGGTTCGGCCACTTCACGTGGTTGACCGCCTTGGTCATCTCGGTCTGCGTCGTCGACGCTGTTGCAATCGCCTACGATGGATCTCTCATGGGCTCCTTGAACGTTATGCCTGCCTATTCCGGCTACTTCCATCTGACTACGACTACGAAGTCTCTCAACACCGCCATTACGTTCGTTGGAGCCATCCCAGTCGCGTTATGTGCTGGTCCTCTCATCAACTGGAGAGGAAGGAAATTCGGGATTTACCTCTCCGCTATTATACAGATCGTCGGCGCGGTCTTACAGGGCTCTTCCCAGCATATCGCGATGTTCATCGTTGGCCGCTTCTTCATCGGTGCGGGTAGTGGTGTGGCGCAAGTTGCTGCTTCGACTTATGTTGCAGAAACTGTGCCCTCGCGTATTCGCTCATTTGCACTTGGATTATACTTTACGTGCTGGGCGGTTGGTTCGCTGCTCGCAGCAGGAGTTTGCTATGGTGTACGTTATCTGTTGATGCTTGACAAATGCAATTGCTGACAAGAAATGAAGACTGCGCAAATGGTCGATTCGACCTGGTCATGGCGAATCCCGTCACTTCTACAAGCAGCACCTTCAGTGGCCGCCATCGTCGTGTTGATCTTTCTCCCGGAGTCCCCACGCTGGCTGGTGTATCAAGATCGCAATGATGAGGCCATCAAAATAATCGCAAGGTTGCACGGTACCGATTCAAGCGATTCGGTGGTTCAGGTCCAGCACCGGGAGATCATAGATACACTGCAATTCGAGAAGGACGATGGCAGGTCGGTCAGCTATCCAGAGCTGTTCAAGACAGCGAGCAACCGCAAAAGACTAATACTTGCACTCTCGGTTCCTCTCCTCGCCATGTTGACCGGATCAAATATTATCACGTAAGTGCCTGCGTACTAGGAAAGACTGCTGTCACTGGCGCTGACTCCTCCCTCAAGATTTTACTTTGGTACTATGCTGGAGCAAGCTGGCATTGATGATTCGAATACTCAGCTCCAGATTAACGTCATCCTCTCCGCATGGCAATTGATCGTTGCCTTCTGTGGCTCTCTCTCAGCTGAAAAAATTGGTCGTAAGACGCTTTGTCTGGTTAGTCTTGGTTCAGCCACCGTATTCCTCTATATGGTCGGTGGCCTGACCGCAACTTTCGGCGAGGGCACGAATAGGTCCGGTGTCTATGGCACTGTTGCCAGTATTTTCCTGTTTTTGGGGGCGTACTCGTTCGGTATAACGCCACTTACCGTGATGTATGGGCCAGAAGTGCTCTCCTACAGTATCCGTGCAGGAGGCATGAGTTTGTCGACAGCTCTATCAAAGAGCTGTGGTCTCCTAGTCGTAAGTGATGGCCATTGAGAGCTAGCTTCAAGCTATTGGCTGACTTCATCAGACGTTCGCCTTCCCATACGGCTTTGCCGCTATTGGCTGGAAGATGTATATGATAAATGCCTCCTTCAACGTTCTGCTCTGGTCATTTGTCCTTTGTTACTGGGTTGAAACCAAGGGCCGGACTTTGGAAGAGATAGACGAAGTATTCGACGGCATGAAGCATTCCGATGTTCCGGATCTTGACCTCGTCGCACGAGGCAAGGCCGACGTTCTGGTTGAGGAGAGACAGGTGTGAGATACAACGCGATCGACTTCAGACATGGAGTCGTGGTGAAGATACCACAGTTTGCATTGTCTCATCGGAGCGCTTCAACCGTCAAACACTGTTGGGTAGGGAAGTTGAACACATCTAGACAAAGCGGGGGCCAGGACGGCTTGGGTTTGGCTAGAAGGCACCGGTGGCATGGATAGCTAATCGTCGCGTTACGCGCTTTCATTAACCAACAATTTCTGGTATTTTCAGAGGCAGGGCGATGATCCTAACGACTGGAAATTGGGCGTGGACAATGTCGTGAATTATTTAGCGTTGGATTCCCGTTTTGAGCTATGCTGTTACGTCATCGTTCGGGTGCGCTTGCCATCTTACGCGTGTCATCCACTCAACCTACACCATTTTCTCTTCACAATCGCAATGACGGCAAAAACTGCCTTTATCGTAGGCCGGATTAACATGTTGACAGATATAAAGTATGGCAGCCGACATTTCCTTCCCTTATAAGCTGCAAATGGCAGCCGTCCATTGCTCCTTCCACCAATGCCGTAGTGAAGACGTCCCGAGGTCTCACTCTCTACAAGATCGAAAATTCGGACTCCAGACAAGGTCACTGCACGGACCAAACGACGTTATGACGAAAGAACTCTCTAGGCTCCCCCGACTTCCAACCGAGTTGCTCCAATCCATTGCCAGGATGCTCGACTTGCCCTCATTCGCATCTCTCGTTCTTTCATGCCGTCAGACATATAGGCTCCTAGCCTCTAAAAAACTAAAACCCCGCAAGCTTAACCCTGAGAAACGCCTACCAGTTCTGGATCTTGTTCATCGCTTCGACCGACGATGGGGACTGTGCCACAGTTGTGAGACATTGCATCGTTTGGGAGGGCCAGTATTGTCCGGAGACATCGCTTTCGTGACGAGTGCCAGCGGTTCAAACGATAAGGTTTTATACCGTGTATTTGCACCGACAACCGAAATATGGCGTGGTGAGCCTGCTATCTTGTTCCAATTACGACGCTCGAATGTCAAACAAGTCCAGCTTCGGGCATTGCGACGCAATGGTTCCTTCTTTAACTGTGGGCGATGCGCCTACACCTTACATGCTAGGCATACGTGTGAGCTCAGCATTCCACCTTTAGACGACATGAAATCCGCTCGTGTTCACGTCCACAAGGAAGTTCGTGGATCTCTTCGGAGATGCTGTAAAAGCCTTTCAGTACAATCGACGACTCGGGTCAAGCTGCGCAATGCCGACGTCGATAATCTTGAGCGGCCTCAAATATTTTGTGAGGCACAGCTTCGACGCGTTCTCCGGTTACTCAACATCCATGGCTGCATTCATGTAGGCTTTGCTAGGATCGTTGAGGACATTGCCGACACGATTTTCTATCACAAGAGGCGATATATCGAAATGCGCCCTCCAGTACCGCGTCCACCTTTCGACCATCAGTGTACCTGTCGGTCACAGTTGCAAATCAAGCTACTAGGTGATGCGACTTTCGAGATCGTGCATCGGCAGTGCTTCGCAGAAACCGTGGCTTTGTGGCAGGAACATGATAATCAAATCTTCAAGCAATTCGATCTCAAAGTGCGGATATTCGGCATCAATGACCCTTTATGGCAGAACTGCTCGACTTGTGAGTCTCTTAATCGTCGCCAAGAGATGGATTTGGTGGTGTGTAATTTGCAACACACAGTACCATGAGATGCTGGTTGTTATAGCATAGTTAATGGCTGAGTAAAATGTTTGGGGCCCCTCTCAGAGGTCACCTTCCAAGGCTCACACCTCACAACCAGTTAGTCCGGAAACAACACTGGCTTTTTGAGACACAGAAGCTATTTGCCTGTTGCGCATCTTGGCCCCTTGGCACCACATTCGCACTCGCCTGATTTCCGGCCTGAGCGACTCTGCTTGACCTGTTTCACCGCCTGTGTCACCCCCGCAGCCCTACCAAACTCGAGGCTTAGGCCTGCCTCAGCGCGATAAAGGCCCGGCCAAAGTTCGTCCTTCGGCCCCAAATCCCACACATGAACAACACAGTATCTATTGGAAATGGTATTAGTACGTGCACATCGAAACGAGTGGAGATTGCAGCAGGCTCAGTAAGGAGAAAGCCGGTGTTGGGTTGGTCAAGCGTTGAAGAGTGCTCAATGTCGTGGCTGGAGTGATTTGTGGGCGTACAACAACGGGTATCATTCGCTCGGTCAAGCGAATATGGGTGCGGTGTGGATCTCAGCCTCGCAACATTGGCAAAGGTCCAGCTGATAAACTGCAGGCTGTGTTTTCAGCCTTTCTCAGCTGGTCTGTCAACCCTTGACCCCTCGCCCAAAATTTCGCGATGTCTCACTGTTCCTCTCAACATCACATACGGTTCGCAAATCGCATTCAGCAAGAGCGGCATTATGAGATCGAGCATTTCGCCGGCCACTTGATGATTGGATAGACATATCCAAAGATGACCTACGACGTCTCTCCTCCGACGTCTCCTCCCACGATATCACCTGAAATACGAGTGTCAAGACATGGCTTCTACAACGATAGATCTTTTGCTGCTAGAGTCCGCGCTGCATCTGCATCTTCGAGTGTAAGCCCGAAGCGACGCGCAAGAGCAGAATCATACAAAGATCCAGGACTTGGCATTCAGATGAGGAGATGGCCTTCCCCTACCTCACCCAACAATGTTCATCATTTGAGTCCGCAGACACCTTACTCGCCCCTGTACACGTCGAAATTTGCGTCCGCCACTATTAATACCCCGGACTCTGCTACCAGCCATGGTTCCTACTTTTCACGCGCAAGAACGGATCCTATGACAGAGAGCTTGATTCAGCACAGGGCAACAAAGGCTGCTGAGTGGAAAATTCACTGGCGGGTGCCAACATTGCTTGTCATGACTTTCCTCGTGGGAATCCTGCTTGCTCTCGGTCAACATCTCCTGTACAAGTCATTGCATCACACCGCCGAAGACGATGAAGGCAAGAAGGTCCGCGTGGTGCTGTATGGCCGGGCTCTCGCATATCTCTCCAAGGTTTCATTTGGCGGATGTGTCATTCTCTGTTACCGACAGCGGCTTTGGCGTGCGCTTCGTGATCATGCGTTCTCGGTTTGGTCAATTGACCAGATTTTCCTCGCGACGGAAGATCCTTCTATCTTCATCAATTGGGAAACGATCAGCAAAGCAACTCTAGTGGTGGCCTTAGCCCTGGTTATCTGGCTCATCCCACTTGCAACCATCATCTTCTCTCCAGGTGCCTTGACCTTCGGCGACTATCAGGAAATCGGCGGTGCAACCATTGCAGTACCAACCCTCAATTTCACGGCAGAGTCATATAAGAACTTCAGAAAGCCAGTAGTAACGAAAGAAGGAACGAAGAAGAAGTCCATGCTGTCCTGGAATACGACAGATATGTCGGGCATAAAGGAAGGGTGGTTTGACTATTACGATCAGCCATCGGTCGATGTGCAACGTATTGCGCTCATGAAGGCATATAGCTTGAAGGATCAGTCTCTCAACACCGATGACGCGAGGTTACGATCGTGCGGTGGTGACTTCAACTGCACCTACACTATCTCTTTTGTTGGGCCCGGCTACAAATGCGAGCAACTTGCTCGTGGAGGTCAAGACGATCAAAAGTTGGCTGACGAGGGCGCTCCTTTCAATGCCAGTGTGCTTGCTCCCGTTGGACGACTCGCTTACCTTGCCGAAGTTGACATCGGCGACTATGCTCGGCCTCAGACGGATGGGCACCTGGGCCAGGGAGGTGTTCCAGACGTCATCACAGATGAATTGGGCTTCTTCAAGGCTGAACCCATCCTTTGGATCGGCTTTTCGATTGACTCGGGCGAGAACTTGACGAAGGACTCCCCGTATAGCAATACTTGGAAGACGAGATACGATCCGTACATTTTCCGTTGCGAACATTACGAGACAAAGTACACTGTCACTTTCAATTACTCTGGCCCATACTACAACACTAAGATCGAGTACGACTACATCGCTCCTGTTGTCAACACTACCTTCTCTCGTTACGATGATAGCCTTGTCAATTACAGCAATCCAATACCAATAGCGAACTTTATCAGCCCGCGCAACGATGTGCCGCTATACAAGAAAACTGCGGCATATCATGCAATGGGTCAATCCCTACGACAATTCCTACGCGGCAGAGTTGAGCTTGAGCCTCCCATTCCAGGGCCCGGCTTTGCGCGAACATTTTCCGACATTACAATGACTCGTCTGGTCTCCAACAAGACCAGCACACCCCGTGCAGCGCTAGCCACGCTACTCCCAAACTTTTACGCAGACATGGTTCTATCATTACTCTCCGCGCCCCAAATGCTAGTTGTCTCGGAAGATCGCACATTGGTCAACAGAACTCGCATCTTGTCAACGTTCATATATAAACCCAGAAAACTCTGGATGTGCTATGCTCCCGTCATCTTCTGTGTGTTCGTGTCCCTTATTATCGGTTTGTGGACAATCTGGGAGGATGGTACGACTTTTTCTGTCGGCTTCTCGCGCATTCTGGTCACGACGAGGAACACCACTCTGGATCATATCAGTCATGGAGCATGTTTAGGAAACGATCCGTTTCCAATGGAGTTGATGCGCACGAGACTCAAGTTTGGAGTGTTGGCTGAACATACGGAGGAGCTAGAGTATAGCGGTCTTGATCCTGGAATGCAAGGCTTGCTTCACTGTACTTTTGGGGTTCCTTCGGAGCTGACGCCTATCATTAAAGGTCGTCCATACGCTGGACTACAAGTTCCACGAATAGCAACCGTCCACAAGAAACAGAAGGTCGAGTGAGCGAAATAAGACGACTTTGAAAAGAAGAGGTCCTCATTACGCAACGGCTAGCATATTCCTATGACCCCGTTCACTGGTATATCAATGCTCGTCGTGTAGCTCGCCGCGTCGCTTAGCAGGTACACATAGGCGCCACCCAGCTCTTCTACCTCTGCCAATCTCGGAATCCCGCCGTAGTACTTCATTCGTTGCTTCCAATCAGGCTGCTGTGGTACCCAGTACGTCATGGCGGTGTTAACAAGGCCTGGAGATACGCTGTTCACGCGGATGTTGTATTGAGCCCATTCCATCGCGAGCGTGTGGGTCATGTTGCGCACCCCGGCTTTTGAAGCACCATAGGGTGCAGATGGAACACGCTGAAGTACAAGGTCAGTGTAGGAAGGAAATGCGACGGTGGGAGATGAGACGTACCTTGTTAGGCCGGTATGAAGCCATCGAAGCAGTGAACACGACGCTACCCTTTACACCCAGCTTAATGAAGGCCCTTGCTGCGCATCTGGCTGAGTAGAAGCTTCATACAAGTTCACTCCCCAAAGTTGATCGATCTCTTCGGTGGTAAAATCGAGTGCGGCTTTATGCTTTGTTCGGCCCGCGTTGCATACCATGCCGTGGATGGCACCAGCCTCGGATACGATCTTGTCGACAGCGGCTTGGATCGAGTTTTCTTTTGTCACGTCTGCTTGGATGGCAAAGAATTGATTGGGATATTTGGAGGATATTGAGGCGAACTCTTCGCTGGTTTCGCCGATATCGATGCTGTAGACCTTCGCCGCGCCGTTGGCGAGACAGCAGTCTGTTATGCCGAGACCGATGCCTACTCATCTATAAGTCGAATTAAATACTTTGAGTAGCCAAATCAACGCACCTCTATTTGCGCCCGTTATCGCTATCACATTACCCTCTAATTGTACCCTCTTTTGTGGTTCTTGTTTGGGATCTGAGCTCGATGCCATTGTGAGCATTAGGCGAACAACCATGCGGTGTCAAAATGCTACAAAAAGTAGAACAATGGACGGTCAATATATAGCAGCAGCGCCAGCGCTTTAATACTGCTCCATACTCCGCACTCCATTGCCGCCTCCACGGTTCTTATCCGAGAGTTGGTTTACAGCTCCACTTGGTGTCGAGACGAGTATCGTGCCTCGAGACGGGGACTAGCGCGTCTCAATCAGGCATTCCGATGCCGGCGATCCCAACCCATATGGGACTTGTCACCACCCGACATGACAGCAAAAGCAACCAAATATAATATAGGATGAAGGCCACGGCAAGGCTGCAGCTCCCTAGAGCTTTACGTCTAGAGAGTGTATCGCGCTTTCCATCATGGAGACCAACAAGAATATCAATTCTCGGGCCGAAGCCCGTGAAAGAAATTTTCCGAAACCGGCAATCTGTCCACACAACACCACATTCCAGCGCAAAACCTCCACGTGAGTCAAAGAGTCAAATACAGTGTCATCGACGACTTCCACGACCTCAATTCGTCCGATTATACTCGAGTAAGCGGCGTTCAACCCCGTCGACCGAGGAGAAAGACATCGCTGCAACCATGGCCACCAGAGTAATAGATGACCACTACCTCACGCTCTCATGTCCCGACAAGCCAGGCATCGTACATGCTGTGACAGGTCTCCTGGCACAAAACAATCTCAACATCGTGGACCTGCAGCAGTTCTCCGACCCAGCATCACAGACCTTCTTCATGCGCGTGCATTTCGGCTACGCGTCCGACCTCTCCTCCCTGGATCCAGAGCTAGCAAAACTAGCGCAAGAGATGAAAATGGACTACGACGTACGCCGCGTAGATAAGAAACCCAAAGTCCTGATCATGGTGAGCAAGATCGGGCATTGTCTCAACGACCTACTCTTCCGCGTCAAGAGCGGACAGTTGAAGATTGAAGTCCCGCTCATCGTCTCTAACCACCCGGAATTTGAAGAGCTTGCGAGGAATAACGGGATCGCATTTCATCATCTGCCTGTCAACAAGGATACGAAAACGCAGCAGGAGACGCAGATCTTGGACCTGATTAAAGAGCATGGTATTGATTTGGTAGTTCTGGCGCGGTACATGCAGGTCCTAAGCCCGAGGTTGTGCACCGAGATGTCGGGAAAAATCATTAATATCCATCACTCGTTCTTGCCGTCGTTCAAGGGCGCGAAACCGTATCATCAGGCTTACGACAGGGGCGTGAAGATCATTGGTGCCACGGCGCATTTTGTAACTGCGGATTTGGACGAGGGCCCGATTATCGAGCAGAGGATCAGCCGTGTGGATCATGCGATGGGCCCCAAGGAGCTGGTTGAGGAAGGTAGCAACGTGGAGTCGCTGGTGTTGGCGAGCGCCGTCAAGTGGTGGAGTGAAAAGAGGGTTTTCCTCAACGGGGTTAAGACGGTTGTGTTCAACTGAAGGCTGTTCTAGTAGATCTTCGTTTCAGTGTATATACAGATCCGATGGCATATGTAAGATTTTCTCTTATGCTCGCGCCTTGTCCCAATTGTCGAAGAATCCCCAGATCTGCTCGGCCCTAGCAGCAGCATCCTCAACGCCTAGCCAGCCATCACCTTCTTTCTTTCCAGCAGCAATGTCATCACCAAAGGCGAAGAGAACTCTCTGTACATTCTTCGCCGTCTCGCTCAACTCATCTCCGTTCTCATCCTTCGAGCTCTTCCAATCCCATGGAATCTCCTCGACCTTATCAGTATCAAAATGATGGACCTCAATGCTCACACCGCCATTTGGACCTGTAGTCAATGAGGTCCCAGAAGGAGAATTGAACCGCAATTCGCCTTCCTCGAAGTCGATGGTCCATGTGAGGGGTGGTGTGCCAGGGAAGGGCTGTCCGCGGCGGAAATTGAAAGATAGCGTTGCGCCACTTTCTTTAACCGTTCCATTTAGGGCCAAAATATCGGGGACGTCGGATTTGATAGTCTCGACAATCTCGTTGGAGGTGGTGTCCCGGACCTTGACATCTGGCCGTCGGATTTGCAGGGTTGAGTGTGTGGTGCTGGGATCGAGTTCTCCGAGGGTGGAGAGGATGGTGTCAAATGCTATCTTCAATTAGCATCCTCACCGTTTCTCAAAGAGATTGAGGTTTACATACAATGCGCAAAGCCAATGGTGATGACATTCCCACCAACCTCTCGTTCCGTGAAGTACTTCAGCCCTTCAGGAACAACATCACGACCATTCGTCCCCCCATATACCCTCACCTCCGAACTCAACACTTTGCCGAGCTCTCCTTTGTTCACGATCTCTTTCACTTTAAGGATCGGTGCCGCCCATCGTCGCTGCAAGCCCACAGCGACACGTGATCCGCTCTTCCTCGCTTCTTCGACAAGCTCAGCAACATGTTCGCGATTCGAAGCGATTGGCCACTCAACAAAGACGTCTTTTCCTGCTTTTACACTTGGCAAGATCGTCTCGTAGTGCTTGTCGACTCTGGTATTGCAGATCACGAGATCGATGTCTTTGTCATTAGCAAGGTCTTGAGGGGTGCCGTACGCCTTGGTCGTGGGAGGAAGCTTGTAAGTCTGGATAGCAGATTTCGCTGCATCGACACTGCTATTCAGTAGCGCTGTGATCTGGAACTTTTGGCGTCCTGCGGGAGATAGAAGGCCGGGAAGGTGTGCGGCGGAGGCCCATGATGTCTTGGCGCTGGAGGAGAGGCCTATGAGGGCTGTGCGTAGCGGTTGGGATTTCGCTGTCATTGTGTATGTACGATGAGAGATTAGAAACTAGAAGGGTTGTTTTGATGATCTTTTATATCGAGTCGTTGTTGCTCTTGCGTGCTCGAAGTGGATTTGTAATAGTTGGTGCACTCCGCTCGGTTGGCCAATCAGAAGACGGCTTACAAGCACAGTAGTAACTTCGGGCTGCGAATGCGCGCGCAACTACCAAAAACTTCAAAGCGTAGAATGAGTGCGTTTGCACCATATTCCAGTAAGTTCACTGCATTCTGACATCTTCACACTAATGTCATGAACTATCTCGTTCGAATACTGTATATTCCTATCTGCAATCCTGTTCCGAAATAAATTGAGACAAACTTACATGGGACGTACCCTCGCAGATTATATCTTACAAGAGTCAATTAGGGTATTGGTTGAAGCCTCGAAGAATGACTAGTGATCTGAAATATAGAAACAATTAAACCTTTATGATGTGATGTTTGCTCAATAGTTTTCCTCCAAGCAGAATGTTACGCAAAGATACCATCGCCCCTTACTGCAAAACGCCGGTGGAACCCGGTGATATTGTCTCCAGCTTCGCAAACAACTCTTCGTTGAACCTCTTCGCCAGATCTTGCCCCTTCGCGCTTTCCACATTAGGTCCATTGCTACAAGATGTTAGCCACTTCGCAAGGTTACAAGCGACTCGGATCAACAATTACTTACGGAAACACTTTCAAATCCTGCAAGAAAGCACCATGCGTTTCCTCGATGCCACGATCTGGCCTAACAGCATCAACCAACATTCCACCACCGACTTCCGTGGAACGCATCATAAGTCCCATTATTGACTGTATGATGATCCTCACAATCTTCGGTATTTCGTCTCGCATAAGATCGCTTTTGCACGCGCCAGGAGTCATGCAGCTGATGATGACTGGTGATTCGGGCGTCACGGGGCTTCGTCGAGCTATCTCGCGGACGGCATAGAGGAGGAGGAGCTTTGTCGTTGGGTATCTGATATCCAGGTCAAAACGGTCATCCCAAGACAGGATGTATAGACGAAACTTACCTGTCGAAAAGCTTCCGATTCTGCTTCTTGTTCAAGGCATCAAACAAACTTCCACTCCCAGCCTGCTTCGCCTCCTTGACACTACCAACATAATGCAGATCACTTCCTACGAAAGTCAATCTGTTCTTGGTCCCAAACTTCTTCCCGCTCTCTCTCAGCTTCGGAAGAACCAGCAATCCCACCAGCACCGCCCCGACTACGTTCACCGTGAGCGTTGTCTCGTTATCTTCAGCAGTGCTCCATTCCAGCGTGTTGATCCCTGCGTTCTGGATCACAGCATCGAGTCTCTCCAGGCCCCCAACCCTCTTTCCGAATGCTCTGATACTTTCATAATTTCCCAGATCGAGCTGCCACACTTCAATAACATTCTTCGTCTTCTCTGTGCTCTTCAAGATACTTTCAGCTGCTCGCTCTCCTTTGTCTACACTGCGCACCGCCAGGATGACTTTTGCTGCGCCCAGTCGAACAAGATGTCGCGCTGCTTCAAGGCCGAGGCCTGTATTTGAGCCGGTCACTATGACGGTTTGGCCGGTGAAGTCGCTAGTGGGAAGGGGGATCTTGACGAAGAATTGCGATTTCATCAACATGAGAAAAAACTGGCCACCGCCCATTGGGGTCGACATCTTGGCGTTGTGGTGTCGAGGTCGCGATTATTCTGGTTCTTGATGCGCTTCACTGCGGGTGCACCTAGGTATCTGATGGTGGCTGTTCGTGATGAAATCGGTCCTTTGCAAAGTGCGGGGCGGGGGACGTTTAAATACTCAAGATATGGGTCCGAATCTCGTTCGAGAAGTATACGACAACTGTGAGGCCAAGAGCTTACGTTTCGGCTTATTCCTCGATTGGGGTGAGGTTCGCTAGGTAATCGTTTGGATTGGTGTGATTTTCGTCCGGAAGATGTCCAGAACCATATTGCGCACGGACCGTGTCGGCGAGATTGAAAGGCCCACAAGCCGATCACGATCACGATCACGATCAGATAATCACAGATGAACGAGATTCGTTGGAAAGGCGACAGCTAAAAGACTGGTCAGGAGCCGTGGTGCTAATATACACAACTAGAGCTACCCGCGAGGTAGACATCTTTCTACACACACTAGGGTGAATACGAGCTGGACCATAGAAATGTTGCGCATCCGTGTTGGACAGATCCACGTCAGTCCACCGGTAAGTCCAGGTCCGAAGATAACACCGGTAAGTCCACCTGCATATCGAGAGTCTGGACGAAGTTTTTACTGATGTCTCGCACTGGTCGGCTTACTCAGAAAAGCTTGAAACCGCCAGGCACTCCTCTTTGGAAAAGACCCTCTGGATCGTACTTCATGCTGGCGTCGCGCAGCTTTTTGTGATGATCTTCACCATAGGAGGTGATCGGATCCTGAAAACTGTACGCATAGTTCATGTACTTGTAAGGATGCGCAGTGCCTCGTGAGGTTGCATCTTCGTCGATCTTCTCCAGTACACATTTGAATGTCTCGATGACCAGGTCGTCGTCGTCCTTGTTCTTCCACCAGTTTAGGAGTAGGATGGACATTAGAGGGCCATTGGAGGCGTCTAAGCCGAGGCTGTTATCGCACTTCTTCAATAACGATACAGGGTAGGCTTGTAGCGTGAAGGCGCACGTGATACCATCAAGAGCCTTCAGAGGTTGGAACGCTTTCGTGAAGATATCGGAGGCAGCGATGAGGGTGGCAGCATCGACTTTCACGGTGGTATTCATATACGCACACCTGCAGATTTGTTAATACGTGAACTGAAAAGACGCCTTCGACGCGACGCCACTTACCTAACCCCATCAGAAGACTGCTGAGCTTGTTCGTTGGCAGCTTCCTTTAGCGTCAACATACGCATCGAATTCATTTGGTCAACCTGAGGTTGGACGTTGACAAAGGGTTCCAGCACAGCCGGCTTCTCTTCGTCGCGGGTGTTGTAGAGTTGATTCATGCAAAAGTGACCTCCAAGAGCGGCAAAGACATGGCTGAATCCTTGGCTAACCATGATATGCGTCTCTTCGCAAGCATCGGGCTTTTTCAGTTCGTCACACAACGACTGGATCTGACTTGGAAAACTAGCTGGGAAGTAGAAGACAGATCCACCCCAGAACGGTCCTTGCTGGAAGGTCTTGAGGTCGAAGCGTGTGACGATACCAAAATTATTCCCGCCTCCACGAAGCGCTCGAAAGAGATCAGGGTTCTCGGTGCTGTTTGCGTTGACGATCTCGCCATTAGACAGGACGATCTCGTAGTTGATAACGTTGTCGCAGATGAACCCTTCCCGAGAGGAAAAGAAGGAGAGTCCACCTGATAACAATGCATGAGCTTCAGACTCGATAAAGAGATTTGCGTGAGATAAAGCAGAAGATGTGCATACCTGCCAGTGCAAGTCCTCCGATGCCTCCAAGAGCAGACCGGCTTCCGGTCACTCCCAATCCTCGCTCGGCCAACTGTTCGTACACCGGTCCCCAACGCTCGCCAGCTGCAATAGATACGATTCCATTCTTTATCTCGATTCCAGTGAGAAAGCGCAGATCAAGTGTGATCCCATTGTTGGCGATGTTTGAACAGCCAGGCACAGGCTGCTGACCGGCGCCTCGTACAGCAAATTGTGCGTCTCCTTCGAGCGCAAACGGTTCGAATATACGAACGAACTTGATAACATCGTCACTGCTTCTCGGTAGAAAAATGGCAGCGGGCTCAAGTTCGCTCTGCAGTAAAGAGAGGTATGACTTGTTCAGTTTCTCGAACTCGGCGGTGCCGCTAAGTACAAGTTGATCGATCGGGAAGGTCTTTCTTATGGTTTCGATAGCTTCTGAAATGGCCATGACGCAGAAAACGGATGGTCTCGCGAACGATGTAGAGGGCTTGGTGATATTCACAGCAAGGCCAGAGTCAGAGGGTGATTTTAGAAGGGCGCAGCACTGTACCTCGCAACCGTGCCGCACTTATATTACAGGACCAATACCTCCACTCGTACGAGTGGATTGAAAGCTTATGCGCTCCCATATAGGTATACCAACTGCCGTTCGTACTTCCTTTCCGAGTACATTGTGCTGGACTGATTTGATTTTTCGATAGAATAAAAGGACAATAATAAAATACATGTCTGTTGGTTCGCTCGCCAATCCTAGACCTAATTCCTCGTCGCGCTGTGAACGCTCGACATTAATCACCTAAAATCGCTCTAGCTGATAAAGGTACCGTCACAAGCATGGCATGGATTGAAACTTTTAGTGGTAAACCAATTTACTAGAAATGGCGACTTGTGAAGCTCAAGCAACGTTGTAACAGGGTCAGCGAAGTTTGTGTAGTCGTTACTCAGGATACACCATTTTCCGCGTCACGCCACCGTCCACCACGATCTCTTGACCTGTGGAAAACTTTGCGCTAATGAGATACTCGACAGCCTTCGCAATATCGTCTACCTGTCCTACTCGTCCTGCAGGATGCCACTCCATATCTTCTGAGCTAAGACCATTTTCCCACTTGCTTCCAGCATCATCAGCGGCCTTCTTCTCATTTTCCACATTGATCCAGCCGGGAATAATTGCGTTGACCCTTATCTTATGTCGATGCCCGAGCGAGACGGCCATAGATTGAGTCAGGCCTAGAATGCCGGCTTTGACGGCGGAGTACGACTCGTGGTCCGGCTCAGCTTGGTATGCGCGAGTCGAAGAAACGTTGATGATGCAGCCAGGAGGATCTGACGCTCTTAACATTGGAACGCAAAGTCTGCTCAGCATGAAAGGTGCTGTCAAGCCCACTGCGACCTTCAGGTCCCATTCATCCATGATGTCTTCACTATCGTCCTCCATTGCCCTTCCTTCGGACCACACGTGTGGAGTCGGGATCGCGTTGTTGATCAACACATCTAGCTTCCCGTCGAAAATGCGTTTGGCGTCCTGCACTGCTCCTTTTATTAGTTCCCTGTCGCTGAGGTCGCAATGTAGTGCATGCCAAGCTGATGACTTGTTGCTGGGCCACGTAGGAGCTATCGACTTGACATGTTCGAGCTCATCCTTGTTGCTGTCCAGAATGAGGACCGAGTTCCCGGAGCGGATGAAGTGGCGTAGGAGACCCCGTCCGATTCCACGTGCGCCGCCTGTGATGAGAATGTTGAGAGGTCTGGTTGCAGCCATGATTGCTGATCGCACTAAGATTGTCGTGATCAGACAATGCACATAGTCCGCGTTGTCTTAAGACAGTGTAGTGTAGAGTCCATATCCAGCTCTTGTGGGCGCATGTTGGAAACCAAAACTAAATTGCGAGGTTCTAAAGATTTTCGATATATGACGTCATTGCCGGGTACCCGTTCCCGCTGCTACAGTAGTGCATCCATCCTTCCTTTGGCTCTTCCCATCCAACACTGTAACATCCCTCTGACTCTCGTTGCGCGGTACCTCGAAACAACCCTCGGTATAGACCCGTAGGCCAGAGTTCTTCATCAACCTCATTCAATGACAATCCACTCCATCGTCGATTCTTGGATATTTGGGCTCTCAAGATGCTTTCGAGGAACCAGTGAGGAAACTGTGGAGCCGAAATAGATCTTCTTGATTCCTCCCATACCAATGCGCCGATACTTGGCTGGTTGTTCTTTCGCCGCCACCAAGTAAATGCCTAGACATGAGTCTCGTTCGACACATGACCCCAAGGGTAAGAACCATATTCCCTGTCCCATAGTAAAGAGCGCGGAAAGTAGACTGCTTCCCGACCTGTCGTACTCGTTCTGTAGTATGTCTTCAACACTGACGAAATGCCTTTGCACGAAATCAGACTTTACCTAATCAAGTGCGATCCAACCCGTAGGATGAGTGTCGCATTTCTGGTAAAGTTGGAAGACGTGGATATGGCGATGAAATTCAACGTTCTGAAATGTATCAGGCTGATGTTTATCGCGTCCAAGCTCAACTCGGTCCGATAGATATATGTTCGCCAGAGGCCAAAGCGTCCCCCTAACGACGATATTGCCTAGACTTTCAAGCCAGCTTACGGCTCTGTCTTCCAGGTCTCTTATGGAAACAAAGTGGCAATGCGGTGAAAAGGAAGGACGCTTGACGATAGCAGGATACTGGATTGCGCCATCCCAAGCAGCCCACGACCATGAAGGTGCGCGAGGGTCCCGAGGCTTGATCAAACGTTCAGATCCTCGAAGCCAGAGGAGACCACGATAGAGTGTGTCTGACCAGAGCCCGGCACACCAGAAACGACCGGTAAGTCTTTGAATCCTCGAGCCCATGCCAGCTATTGCGATGAGCTTATCGCGTTCTTTGGTCAGCTCGCAGCGCGAGTATATTTGGACGATATCGAGCCATTCCAATGGAGTTGGGAACTGTTTGGAACACTCAAGAGTATTCTCGGTCTGGCTCATCTGATTGAGAAGCCGTCGTAGGGTCGGTATCATGCCTGAGTCAGGCATGATGGCTTTTCCCATCCATCTCTTCATCTTCTCCACGGGATTGAGCCATGGCTCTTCAGAGATCAATGCTCCTAAAGACTCGAATGATATACGTGTCGGGCAGAAATGTATCGTTGGGGTTGTCATGAACCGTTCTTGTAGTACCCACCCTCTCCTTGACAGATCGCTGTCAGTCACATCAGCCTCTGCATCCTCCAAGTCGCACACGCTAACGTATTGATTGTTGACGTAGTACTCAAGCACTGGTCTGGTTGATAATGCATTGATCAAGAAGCCTTTCGAGCCACTTTTGGCACAGTGAGCTGCAAGGGTCAAAGATGCTCGCTGAAAAATATCTCCCATCTTGTGCGACTCTTGCAACCAGTCAGCGACATCCCTGCTGTCTTGTTTGATGCAGAGGGCATCGATCCACAAGTACTCAAATCCGAGCATCTTCGTTACGAATACAGCGTCACGGAAAGTCTGCGGGAGCTGTTCTATCTCCAGGCCGTCGTCAAGAAGCTTGAAGCTTGACATCGAGTCATAGATTAGACGTTGAGACCGGCCCCAGCGATGGCTCAAAGCCACGTATCGAGGTCCCATTCCTGGATCCATGTGATGGGATCTAGCTCTACGAGCTTCACGCGATGGCCCGGCATGAAACTCAGAAGTCGACGCGGCCACGAAAGACTTTCAGGTACCCGATCGCTTCGTTGAATGTCATCTCGTAACCAAGCATCAATGAGACGAAACTTATACTCGGCCTTTAACCGAGGATCTGCGGCGAGATATTCTAGCTTTTGGAAGTTTGGAGGTCCTGTTCACAGTAAGCCTAAAACCCCGTTGATTGAATGACCTCACGTAACCTGCGCCCAAAGATCATGAGGCGACTATCGAAAGTCTTCTTTTCTTTGCTCGGAAATTGCAATTGCAGCGTCAACTGCAAGTATGCTGGGCCAAGGGCTTTGATGAAGCTTTCCCATACGGGAGGCATACAAGCAATTTGAAGGATGACTGACGGCTTCACGTACGCTATCGTGCGTTCGCTCGTCCCAGTGGCACCCGCCCTATCGTCGAAGAGGGAGAGAAGAGGTTGCTGCAAACCTGAGGAACCAATGACTTCGGTCAGACCACCATATTTTCGTAACGATTTGAGCATCCGTCGGCAAGAGAGCATATCTCGGCTGATGCAGCGAATCCTTCCGTCCCATTGAAAAGACGAGCCATTGTACGCGGTCGCTCGTTTAGGATCTCCTGTAACAGAGCATCGCAGAAGTCACATAGACGATTGTCCGAGCCAGACGGGGAATTTGGCTCTTCTCGTCGCTGTATCCCAGATCTAGCTTTAGCCAGGTAGAGTCGGACCTTCTCCAGCTTCTGCACTGATAAATGATTTTCCATTTGACGACTGGCGAAAGCGGTAAGCGAGGACTGCATGCGTCGGTTGTTAGATTCGAGTATTGGTCGTGGGCGTGACTGTGCTCTCGCAACGAGTTTGAGATGCCAGAGCTGCGGGTCACAAGGCCTAGCCCCTCAGATGTGTTACCTCGAGGCCCGCCATGTTATTCGCTGGTACGACTATATCGTGTCATTGCTTTTGTTGTCAGCATCTGTGCGACTGCGAGCCATGCCGACATGATTGATGAACTCAGTTGACGAGATAGCTTAGGGCAGGACCAGAAGAAACATTCGATCTAGATATACCCACCAACTAGCAAGAAAGAAGAAAAGGTGTGCTTAACTCACCAGCCTAGGGCTGATCGTCTCAAACTCTGGGTTACTTCTGTAGACCCTGCATCACGACTTGGCAGCAGCACAGCGAGGAACATGTGTGATTGTTCCCATATCCAGGGGTTAATCGCATGGAGAACTTGATAGGAACAGTAACAGGATTAGCAATACATGACGAGCGAGGCATAAGTTCGTTTCGAAGAACATCCCCATTTTAGTCGCCCGGATCTCCCAAGAGCCAATTAGAAAGTTGTAGTAAAGTGGTATAATGTGTAAAGTACGCGAAAAATCATGGTCGCCGTACATGTGTTCCAATTAATGCGCTGCGTAGCGAAACGCGACATGTCTAACCCGTCCAACCCTTTAGCCTCGATAGGCCTCTTGCTTAAAACTTCATCTTCAATCCCGAATCGATCTGGTCAGGAGGATTGGCAGCAGTATACGCATCCCAAAGCGTGCATCCAGCGAACACATCATCGTCAATAGTCTCCGTGGCGATATCATCAGGTCTCTCCAACACGTTCAGGAACAGACCTCCAGACACGTGCCAAGCAAGATGGCAATGAAGGGGCCAGACACCCGGGTTATCTTGCTGGAACTGGAGAACCATGTATGATGGTGTAACGGTAGCATCAGTGTTGTTCTGAGCATTCTGGAGGATGTGCACGTCGCGACGGACGGTGTTGGCAGGGTTGGTAACGGTACCGTCCCAGGTACCAAAGCCTTCGGCTAGGACGTGGAAATCGTGACCCTGGAATTTATAAGCGTTGTTATTCGATGATGATTGTGAGAGTACTTACGTGGAGATGCATGGGGTGACCACCAATCAGACCGTGGTTCGAGAGGATGATGCGAACGGTCTTGTTGCTTCCAAAGTTGTACACGTTCCACTCTGTCTCGTAGTCGAGATCGCCCTTGTTGGCCTGTAGCAGGATGGGCTTGTTGTAGTCACCACGGTAAGAACTTCCGTCAACAAACCAAATGAAGTTTGTGCCGTTCGACTTGAACTCGAAGTTGATGGTCTCCGTGGTAGTGGGCTCCTCAAGCGGGATCTTGCAGAGCGGGATACCGAGGGTAAGTGCATCATTCTTGCACACAGCAAGTTGGTCGGCTGTCACATCAGATTCGGTGTCCGGGACTGAATCAGTATCGGCATTCTCGTAGTATACGGCAGCAACAGCGTTGGGTGAGATGCCGTCGTTGAGAGTGCATCGGTTGGTGCCCAGCTGCGAGCGCATCCAGTAGGCATCTCCAGGGTTACCAACCGCCTCGACGATAACATCGGCGCGCTGGGCGATACCAAGAGTGACAACATTCGTGGTATATGGCTCGATAGGAACAAAGTCATTCGCGATGACTGTCAATTGATGCCCATCGATGCTGAACTTCTGGGTACCCTCGGCGCCAGCGTTGACAAGACGGAGCAAATGCTTCTTCCCAGACTGGAACTTGAATTTGGAGATACCAGCATTGGACACACAAGGCAGAGTGGTGTTCGCGCAAGGGTACTGCATCTTTCCGTTGATCAAGTTGTTGTTGGATGGCGGGAAGCGACCGGCCATCACGTTCTCGACAAGGGAGAAGTAGTCAGCGTGGAACCAATCCTCAAGCAGGACTGGGCCAATATCGATGTCATACTCGGCGTGTTTCGGACCATAGATGACAAGAGGACCATGAGCACCGCCAGAATACTGAGCACTGTAGTGGCTGTGATACCAGGAGGATCCGTAGCGGTCAGCACGGAAGAGCATATCGAGCGTGCCTCCGTTGGGTGTGAGGGGGCATTGGGCAACAGCTGGCACACCGTCATACCATGATGTGTTCTGCTGGAAGAGACCGTGCGCATGGAGCGCAGTACCCTCATCGGTCAGATCGTTCGTAACCTTGAACAGGATCCAGTCACCCCAGTTCGCTTCAACAAGCGGGCCGGGAAATTGCCCGTTGATAGTCAAGCCATTCCTCGTGACACCATCAGGGGCGATCGTCTGGTAAGCAACGTTCATCTCGTAAGTACGAGTAACGCCGGTGTTGGGCATCGTGGGGCAGTCTGAAACTGGGGTGCTGGTGCTGCTGTACGAGGTCGAGGCTGTCACACCGGTGGAGATAGAGTAGGAGGTTGAGGCCGTCACACCAGTGGAGATAGAGTAGGAGGTGGAAGCTGTGATTCCAGTTGAGTTGGCAGAGTATGAGTGCGAGCCGGAGCCAGTGCCACTGGGGTATGGTGGGTACGTAGCAGACGATGAGGGATACGGTGGAAGTGACGAAGATCCATATCCAGGCAAAGATGAAGGCAGATGAGGGCAATCAATATCACCCCAGTAGGAGTCGCCACCTTGTGCTCCCTTTGGAAGCGACGGAATCAGCTTATCAACGCCCTTAGGAATCCAAGCCGGTGCCTTGTAGTTCTCCTTCGCCGGGCCGCCATACTGATAAGGAGGGGTTGGCTTGGGAGGGGCATAGGTCTCCCCCTTCGAGGGCTTGCCAGGCCACTGGAAAGGCAATGGGATGTCATTATAAGGATTGTAGTAAGGTCCTCCGTGTCCGTGGGAGTTGGAGCTTGCTATGGCGGTCGGTAGATACTCGTACTCCGTGTAGGTGTAGGTGTACGTCGGCTCAGCGCAAACGGGCTCTCCTCGAAGATGAACATGGTGATTATGAGAGTACGCATAGGCACTCGACAGTGTTGCCGCGACGGCGAGGTAAGGAGCGAACGCTGCCATGGTATATGGCAGCTATTAACGAACGTCGAATTACCGAAAAAGGAACGTCCCAAGAAACGAACGAAACGAGTGACGAGGGTGTAAACCGTGGAGTAGGGACAGCATCCAGACCGCGAGCACATATGAGCATTATATCTGGACTTGAGATTGTCAGATCGGTCCCTTAGTCGTCTCGTATTGGTTGATGGGGCTGCCATTGCTTCTGGCGCTCAGGCGATCAGCGTCTTGCCTCACGGTCCAAGCCGACTGAGGTGTTTTAGTTTGCGAACACCGCCGTTGCCATGAAATGCAAGTCCACAAACGGCAGTTGTGTGGGACGCTTCGGACAAAACAAGTAAGGCTGCGACGAGGACCTGCGTCCCAAGCGAGAAAATAGCGCCCAAGAATGGGGACAACGAGTCAGAAACGGACAAGCTTCGTATTAGAGCGGCTGGAGGAGATGAAAGGAAGCCACGCCCACGTAGCAACGTCATAAACTCTACGCCGTCAAATCCAGCACAACCCCATGCCGTGTTGCTGTTTTGGGCAGCGCCCGTCCATCTGGAGGCAGTGTGCTGTATGCATGCATGGGGAATATCGACATCGTGTGAGAAATGTCTTCTTGAAGCGACAGCGGCGTAGACAGACATGTACCCAAGTCGCTTCCTTGTTGGCCTGACCCAGTAGGGTCTGACAGGTAGCCCTTATGCAGAGTCCATGCGAGTCAAACTGTGATCAAGGACGCCGAATTGAGACAGTTCGATAGTTGACAGCGCCGTCTAGGGATGAGTGTCCCGCGCGTCTTGACAAGCGCGAATCGTCGCGTGGCAGTGGGCCAGTTCGAATAGGGGAAGCGCGCTTCGACGTTATGATTCTTATATCCAGATCGTGCGATGCAGCAAAGCAGGCGGCACGCAACTAGTCGGAACCCTGGGTAAGGGGGCGGAGAGCCGGCCATCGAGTGAGAGCGGCTGTCGAGTGTTTGGGGTGTGCAAATAAGCTTCAGCACAGACTAGAGCCAACGAAAAGGGGCCTGGTGCCGATCACTTGAACTATGGCAAATGTCAAGATTCTCCCGAACCCTTGATCTGTCGTGGAACAACAGAAATTGTCCTTAAAACTCTATATTCTCCGACTTCTTTTCAGGTGCATCTGGAATCATTTTTCTTCAATAAGTCATGTTGTTGATGGTCGCCTAAAGGTTAGCTCAACGCCCCCTTATTAGGATCCCCGCGGGCGCCTCGGCAAGAGCTGACAATACGCCACCAAAAGGTGCCCTGATAACGACGCCACCATTCACACCAGTTCTGACCAACCTTTCTTTTTCCTGCTTCAAACGGGTACGGCAAGTTGCCTTGCATGTCTCAGCTTTTCTCAGCATTTCTTAGGATTTCTTGGATATTGTTATGGAGGTTTGGTCTTCAAAATGCCGAAACGGAAAGCGTGCTTCAGATGTATCAATTCACATTCTCCAGGCACAGCAATCATGAAAATTACATTCGTGGATATTGATAGGTGCCCCAAACAGTCCACCAGCGACGATACCGAACTACGTTTTAGTATCTGTGCGCGGGCGAACTGGTCGGTTTATGAGACCGTTGTGAACGCTATCGATACCGTAGCCGCTCATGAACACGAGGAATCATTATCACACCGGAAGTCTCCGAGGGCCACTTCATTTGGCTTGAGATGTATAGCGAAGAGACCAAGGAAGCCCTGCAATCTCAGTATTCACGAGCAGCCTGTCTGCCTCTAGGGACGGAACCTGACCATTATCCACCATCAATGAGGCTCGGCACTGTCGCAAATTCGCGCCCGAAAAGATCAGGCAGCTTGGAAAATCCTCAGGGGTACATTTTTGTTCCTGGCCCGCGGTTTCAGCCCTGCGTCATAAGTCTCTTCGCTTAGCGGACCTGACATGCCGATCCCCACACCACATCCCCAGCGCGTTTGTCCGTCAATGCTTCATGTCAATTTTGCGAGCCCACAATTTTGCAATAGCGTTTTCTGTCAAACTTCTTTATGTGGTAATTGCGCAGGTCTCCTCCGTGCTTCTCGGATTGGGAGTGTCTAGAAATGACAGGGGACGTCGTGACAAATGCGCTACTGGTACTAATCGAAGCGAACCCACGATTTGAGCAAGGTACCTAACGCGATGCTAAATATGGGAATGAGCTAGGGAAATGGTTTTCAAATTCCATGTCCCGCCGCGCCGCGGAAATTTCCTCCCTCGGGCCGATGTTCCCGTCTCGGTAGCATCTCATTCCATCCATGCAGGTATTGTACAATAATTCCTCCTCGATTCCATCAAGAGCCGCTTCGGTGCTATCAATGTGTTTCGCATTGCTTGATTCCTAGGGTTGGAGCATGTTCAGTCAGTCAGCGTTCAATGGACTGGGATTCCAAAGGGCAAGTTGAGCCGGGTACAGGTAGTTGGTCGCCTCGATGCTAGTGCCTTCAACATCAAAACCCTTACGAAATCAATCTCTATGACCGCCTTAGAGTTACATCCTTCGTTGAGCGGAAGAGTACGCAAATACCATGCACATTAGAGGTGACCTTTCAAACATATGAGATAATCTTATACTACTTTTCTTTCCATATGGTATCGCACTTGCTGTTCCAGGCAACTCTGATCGAGCGTGCCGAGGTGACCCAAACTTCCATCGCGCCTAGACTTCTGTTCTACGAATGAGCCCTCGCCTTTGGACTCCTCGCTAAAGCGACCAAACTCTAATAGTAGTCAGATTTCTACTTTACAAAAGGGCCATCGTCTTGGTACTTCACACGTTCCTCTCCGTGTCTACTATCTACTGAAGGTTATTAGTCACCTTATACTCCTACCAAGATCGACTATTCCTCCCTACCACGTCACCTCGATACCAGCTCTTATGGCGAATCCACGGCTGGATGTGGCCGATGTAGCCCGATACCGACGAGTGCCGAACGAGATACTTGTAGAAATATTCTACCACCTGTTCGCCAGCATGGACGACCCGATCGTTGACTACATGACATTCAAGAAGAAGAAGGGATTCAACTGGCTCCTTTGCCTCTCGAAAGAGGTCTCGACGATCGTCTTAGAAGCCTACTATCGGAGCCAATACTTCATTTTCGTTAAAACGCTTACCCAAGATTCCTGTCAACTCAGAGGAATGGGACTGATGTTGCCACCTACTCACGTCCGCCACTTCTTACGCCGAATGAATATTATGCTAGTACTTAGCAACGTTTGTCCTGATCATGGTTCAGGGAAACGTCCAGTGGCTGATGTGAACGATCTGCTCAAGCATGGAGAAGGATGGAAGACGCTCAAATTTCTCACCGACTCCAACGTGGGCTTCAGTTGCCTACAGCACCTGTCTCTCCATCTATGTCCCACATTCGCTTTTACCGAGACCTGGAATACCGAAGGCTCGCGGAGACCGAACGATCTATATGATCTTATACGGCAGGCTAACATCACGGTTCGCGCCGACAAAATCTACCTATACTGGTATAGCTTCCAAATGCGTCCTCGGTACTCCCTACCAGCAATCAAGTTTCAGGCCAAGACAGGTGCCTTGCAAGGTCCATTGTCAACAGAAAATGGCTGTGCAAAGCTAGATTATGGTCCCCGCGTTCGGCTCTGGAGTACCAGCCTCTGCTGCGATGCGGTTTGGATCCGTAGTATCACATAAGACACGCAACACACTGGTACGATACGAGCGATGATATAATTCACTTGCAATTTAAGCTACTATCTCGGCATTGAGTCCCCCGGGTGGCCAACTTGCCATCTAGCATACTTAAAAACAAGCTTGTACTCTTTCGCGTTTCTCTTTGAGGATCATTTGCTGCATCCTAGAACCGTTTACCTACAATGCAGGCTTTCTTCCAAACAGAATGGGAGACATTCTCATTGCTTGATCAGCCATACTTCGACATAAAGTCGGCCATGGCGATTCCTAGAACGACGGCCAGACAGATGCTCGAAATCAACATTGCAAGAGCCTCTGGGATTGCCTTCCACCAGTTTGTTTTTGCTTCTGTGGCTGCAGCAGCTGGACGTTGAAGAGGCTGTGGAACTACTGGTCGAACCACTAGATCGACGAGTACATCATGCTCGGGTCGCTGAATGGGACGGACATCCGCACCTGCGGGAATCATGATCCTACCAGCCTGAAGCTGTACGCCCTCTAGTCTGCGTCTAATCTCTGCTGCACCGAGAGGAACATTGAGGGGATGTTGACGCCCTCCTGCGTCTTCGATGAGGCGGTTTTCCTGCCACAGAGAGCACCTGCATGTCTTCCACTTCTTGACACATGTGTAACAGAACTCGTACTTACACCGGCACCTTTGGATTATCAGCTTTGATCCAGAACGACCGCGGGTTAGGCAAGCTGAAGGTTTTCGATGATGAAATAGACTTACGTGATATGAAAGCATCCGCTCCTCAACTCAACCATGTTGTTGCAGTGTGGACACTGCTTCCACTTTGCGGTCTTGGCCGTGTCCAGCAACAGTTGAGTATTTGGGTCCTTTGGGCACAATCCATTGTGCTTCTTGCCCTTGCACGTTACACACGTTTCCACTCCACAGTCCCCACAGGTTGCTGTTAGGCCCTTGATAGATTGGGCACGTACGAAGGATCCGCACTTGGTGTTCGAGCAATACGTTGGATTTGGGGTTGCAGTTTCTTCAACTTTGGCCTCGAATCGTCTCATAAGCTCCTTCGGGAGTAGCGAGTAACAGCGGTGGATTTCGACGTTTGTCCCACAGCAACGAGGTGGAAACTGGAGAGTTTCGGTCATTGCCGTGTCGAATGCCTTGACCAGGCAGTCCTGACACCAGGTGTGGGGCTCTGGTGCGCATGCGAATGTCCTTGTTTTCTTGTGGGGAAAATCT
The DNA here is from genome assembly GCA_010015825.1 of Lophiotrema nucula. Classification (NCBI taxonomy): domain Eukaryota; kingdom Fungi; phylum Ascomycota; class Dothideomycetes; order Pleosporales; family Lophiotremataceae; genus Lophiotrema; species Lophiotrema nucula. The sequence continues at coordinate 94,743 of ML977366.1, forward strand.
TCAGTGCAAATGTCGCAGGTCAAGTAGACTGTTTCACGTTTCGCAGATTCTTTCGAACCTTCGGCATGGGCAGTTTGCCAGTCGTCGCTGTGGCCGCGTTTATCTTCCAACTGGTCCAATTGCTCTTCTAGAGCAGTGCACTGTCGCACTAATCCAAGCTGACGTAGATCATTCATATGTTCCCCGTCCGAGCTAGTGAGAAATTCGATAATTTCATCAATGCTAATTCGAATTGCCATCTTAGCACTGGCTTGATCCTAGGATGTCGAAGTGCTGTTAGCCAATAAAAAGGTCGATTGTGGGGTAAAGAGTAGCACGCACCATCGTGGACACATCCATTGTGGTTAGTAGATTTTGGTTGACAGTACAAGGTTGGGATTAACATAGAGGGTCATTCAGGCAAAGGGAGACTCTTAAACCAGCGAACTGGCAGAGTCCGCGCTGCCCATAAGTGAAAGAATGAGTGTGAGTGGGAGAAAGACAATGACGTTAGTCGGTTAGACGCAGTCACGGTGACTTGTAATATTTTCAACAGGGCGAGGGTTGGACCAGTGGAATTCGTACGTCACGTTCCCACAAGCATCGCCAAAACCTTCCCATTGGACACCTGCCAACCAAAGTTCGCGAATGGAGAACAAGCACTGGATCCATTGTTTGTCAATTTCAACTCCGTAGTTTCAGGACTTCTGGTCTACACTATCCATCTCAAGTGTTACCAAAGAATGTAGGATCTTACTTGTGTCGCCCACCAATTACATTTGCGCAAGCGCAGGACTAAGTCCTGTAGATTCAATAGTCTTACATGACTAGTACTCATTAGCTAGAATTTCTTACCAGAGCTGAGAACAGCGGCATTCTCTATTCATGGGCACCTTTTCGAGAGGGGAAGCCCGACACCATGTTCAAGCGGGCGCAGAGGAGTCTTAAACGGTAGTGATCAAAGGAGATGAGAAGCTAGTGAGCGAGATGAACGAGTGTCTCGGGGATCAGGATGCGAAAGTCCGTTGATCGACCTTTACCAAAGACAGCCATGAGCATCAAAATGTATTGATGATTGTTATCCCTGTAGCTAGAGAAATCTTTCATCTATTCTATCATAATGTTGATATCGGTGCCGGTCGTAAGTATCTGACGACCCACTTAGTCTATTTAGTAAAATAGCTCCGGATATAAAAAATAGTCTAAGTATATTATATACTAGACCCTTATACTAGATTATACTCCTATTTTACTTAATACTAAGCTTTAAAAAGTGGAAAGCGGGTCGTCAGATACTTTCGTTGCTCATTATATTGTGACACCTCTGATAGAAAAATTTCCTCGGCCCCCTATTCGCGTCGATCCTTTAGCTGTGTACAGCGAACATGTTGGCCGAGAAACAATCCTCGTGTGTCGCAACGCCCATTTAATGCCAGCCGTTCAAGAGCCTTATGATGCTCTATCTACTTAGAGAACTGTTTCCGGGGGCCCATTGAGAAGACGGCCAATACAAAGTAGACGACGATGAAGGCCATGAGGAGTTCTATCAATACCACTTGCAGCTGTTGTAACTATAGGGTTCTCATTAGCCATCAGTATTTATTTAAAGTTGAACATGTACACTTACACTTGTGCACTTGCACTTAAGACTCTTATACTCAGCCCCGCACCGATAGCAGAAGAATTCTCCACAGCGACAGCTGCAGTCTGTTAATATTCACACTCATGTATGAGTTTGTTCTGCAGTACTTACCGCATGACAGGACATCCCGAAGTACGCTCGACCATGCTCTTGCAGCGCGGGCACTGTTGCCACCCGGCTGTTTTGGCAGTGGCCAAGAGAACAAGATCCTCTGGATCTTTCTCACAGAATCCTGTGTGCATCTTCCTATAACCTAGTGTCAGCTACCATATCGTGGCACATCTTTATAGTGTGAAGCACACTCGTGATAGGGGCAAGCACGTACTTTTTGCATATAGTGCAAGTCTCCTGTTCACAAAGCGGACACGTACCCGTCCACTTCTTGATAAACTTCTTCCCAATGAATGTCGAGCAAGCAGCATTGGAACAGAAGGTCTGGTCCGGCATGGAAAGCTCTTCTGCTTTGAGTTCGTAGCGTGTTATCTTGTCACGTATTATCGTTCAGGTTGCATTACGGAGACCAAAGAAGTCGTACCAAATCCTTCGGTAGCAGTGATCCACATCGCGCTAAGGGTATCTCTTGTTCGCAGCAACGGGGAGGGAAGTGAGTCGTGTCTGAGATAGCCGTTGAGAAAGAGGTGGTAAGGCAGTCAGTACACCGTGTTCGATTGCAGCTAGCTGTACAAGACATTTTCATGGTTTTCTTTTTGGAGACTTCTTCCAAACAGATATCGCATGTTACTGTCGAGGTGGTCAGAGGCCGTCGGGTCCGGTTGGGAATCTCGTGACTGGTATAGCCTGCTGCTCGTTCTTTAGTGCGTTGCCTAGTGTTGTACGCTGGATCGCCTGTATTGACGGCACTGGACAGTGACTCCGGACCTGTGGGAGGTTTAGAAGTGAGATTCATAGTAATTGTTGAAAGTTGACGGTGGGGTGTTAGTGGGTTGTTGTTGTTATTGGAAGAGAAGTGGGATGGTGTGGTGCTTTGAGGAGACAAACCAGAGTCAAAACATGGGCACCTGCGGAGAGCCCACACGGCCCACTTTCGCAGAGAGCGATAGTGAAATTGCAAGAAGGTAACGACCCTGCAGAAGTGATTATTCTGTGTTACAAAGCAAAGCGGCACGACAAAGTTTAGGAGAAAAGATAGCAAATTTTGAGCTGCGAATATAACATTTTCCGAAGTCAAAATACCAGATCACCTCATTTTTCCGACGTTTTCGAATGCTGCACAAGTTTGTGAGCCAATCCTCTACATGTTTCGCCGTATGCCCACCACGTTCTGACCCATGGAAATCCCTTTTGAAGATCATGGCGTTGAAACCACCACAATGAACTGAACATATCCCATGATACTCATTATATATGGACCACTCTGGAAGTTTCCTTGGGCCTGTTTAAGCGTCCACAATATTCCATCTATGCTAAGATCACCAGGTACGGTTGCTGATGCAGCGCCAGCAAGAACGATTCTTGCACGTGTTGCACTCCATAACAAAGTCCAGATAGTCAGCTCCGCAGGGCTGACATACTCCATCTCGGATACGAGTCCTTCCATGCCTACCCTCATGAATGCAGGTACATAGGTTGGGTGCAGGTACGGGAGAGGCTGGTGGGCTTCCATCGGCAGCTGGAGCGCGATCCTGACCCCTGGCTGCGGTTGTATGGACCTGGGCCGGAACCGGGCCTGGGTCTGGAGCTCGTGGTGGGATGTCGACGGCGACGACGGGATCCACAAGAGCATCAGCAGGTGTTGCCAACAGATAGTCTTCTTGAAACTGTGGGCAGTGACAAGTCCTCCATTTCTTGCCACACAGGTAGCAGAACTCATGGGTACATTTGCACCTGGGCAATATGTCAGTTTTGGAATCACAACACCTGGGCTGGAGTGTCTCACTTCACATGAAAGCACCCAGTCGCAAGCTCGACCATCTGCTTGCAATTGCCACATTGCTGCCATTTAGAGCGTCTAGCGAGGTTGCTTAGAAGGTTATCGTTCGGATCTTTTGGGCACAGGCCAGCGTGCTGCTTGGTTCTGCAAGTAGAGCAGGTCTTTTGCTTGCAGAATGGGCATGTAGCAATGTTGCTTTGAACCTAGGAACAACAGTTAGTCGACGTCGTCAGCAAGCTTCCCGCGGCTGAAAGTAAGATACTAGCACGTCCAGATACAACTCGCTGCTGGGCTGATCCCTAAAGACTGTCTTTGAGGACCAGCAACGAGTTGATGCACTAACGTGCTGCATTGCTCCTGGGGTACAATACAAGATAGGTATATACGTACCTCGCTATTTCGAATGAACTTCGCGCAAGCGGGGATGGAGCAGTAGATCGGGTTTGGTGTTGATACCTCCTCAAGTTTGATGTCGAAGTCTTTGATGAGTTCCTTCGGTATCAGAGCACGACAGACGTCTAGAGAAATTGGGGCTTTGCAGCATCGCGGAGGAAACAGAGTAGTGTCCCTAACACTGTCTTCGAAAAGCTTGACAAGACATGCCCGACAGTACGTGTGGGGCTCGGGCTTGCAGTCCAAGGTAAGAGTGTCTTCTGGAGGCACTGAGTCCATGCAAGCATTACAATCCGAATGGCCCAGATGATAAACGACCTCTTCATTCGCTGTCATGAAAAGCTCGTTGTCGCGTCGTTGAAAGAGTTTGTTGGTTGCGACGCCCCTGGACACGAGGATATGGTTGAATGTCTCCACCCAAAGAGTCTTCTGTCGTTCATCTGGAGCGGATCTAATATTCTCAAGCAGCTCTTGGACCTCTTCCTCGGTATACCAGTATCCATTGGCAGTCTTCTGCACCTGAGCATTGATCACTCGAGAAGTGTACTCGATCCGCTTCTTCATCTCTGCAAGAATTCCGAGGATCAGTTCGCGTTCCATATGGGGAACAACGACTCTCTTGTATGGTCGTATGCCACGTTGTTCTAGCATCTCATTGAATTGATGAACGTATTTGAGCATGCGCTGCTCGTTCGAGGTAAGATTGATCTTGCCTTCCAGTTCTTGAACCTCTGCCAATGTTGGTCCACTCCTTGAAGTCGCCTGATTAATCTGAGGTTTCTTCATTTCAGAGCCAAATGGAGTCACAGGTGGTCTAATCCCCTTCATGAAACCGACCTTTGTTGAGCGTCCCGTATAGAGAGCTTTCGCGCTTTCCCACTGTTCGGCGGTAATAGGATCTCGGTTCCGAACAAGGCTCTCCTGGTAGTCCTGGACTCTTACGACCTCCGGGTCATTGGTACTCATACCGCTCAAGCGCAGGGCGAGCTGGCGGTCGCCCGCGATTTGTCTCTCTTCATCCAGCAGTTTCTCAATAGCCTTCTGATTATCATGCTCCTCTTGCAGCAATTTGTAGACAGCGATTTTGCCTTCCAACTCTTCATGCTTACGCCGCAGTCCCTCGAGCCTCTTCAGCCCATCCAATCGCGCCTCTTCGGAGAGATACTTCCCACAAGGACTGTCAGAGTCCACTATCTGTTCGAAATCCTTGATATTGAGCTCAAGGACGAGCTTTGAGGTTAGCGGATCCATTTCGTGCGCCTACGAAGGTACAGTCGGTAAGTATCTACCAGTTCAACTCGGGTTTCATGCTGTATACATACCGCGCTGTTGTTTGTCTGTCGGTGGTGGGAAGAAGTTGTGCAGGTTGGCGCAGGAAGGTTCTTAAATTGTGGCGAAGAGGCTTCCGAAGGAAGGTGCGCGTGGCTTGCTAGGTAAAGGTAATGAAGGCAGTGAGCCACCTCAGCACCTGTAATGAGTAGTTATGATTTGCTTATCATCGGTCACTTACCTGTTTAAGTGATCATAGTACCCTCACCTTTCTAGTGTAGCAAAAATTTGAGGACAGATAGCGCTTTGCAAGATAGTACGCGAAACAGCACTCTGAAGCCCTACCTTTTGTCACCATCGGTCTGCCTGCCCAAATCAAGACTCCCATTCAGGTCCACTATCTCGTCTGCTTCTGTCTCACAAACAACTGCAGCCAATACCACCGCTACATGTGTCTCACCCGCTGTTTCAGCGCAGAAACCACAATTCAAAATCTCACCTTGGTTCAGCGGTCATACTGTCTCACTCTGTATGCCCTCTCACTTAGCACGTTGCCCAGACGATTTCGATGATGGTACTATACGGCGTGGTTGGAGACTGACCGTGAGCGTCCAAATACCAAACCCTGGATTACGATTTCAGAGCATATGGTCCTCCACAGTGGGACCATGTTCAGCCCATCACAATGCTCCTAGACTGTAATCCAGACTATCTTCCAAAAGATCCGGCTACTAAACAGACGGACTCAGGTTGAAAATACTGCGTCTGATTGTTAGCAATCGCCTAGAAGGACGTAGAATCCAATCTAACATACCTCTTCCATCACCATCCCCCTCAAACCCAAAACAATCCCCCACCCCTGGACATACCACAAACCTTCCCTTCATCTTTATCACGAGCATCCACAAACTCTCCCCTAGCAAACCACCCTCTTTCTCTTTCTATAAATCCATCCCAGACCTCCCCAATCCAACCCATCACTTCTTCCCCTCCCAACCCATCACCTCTCCATCCCAATCCCACCCAAAGCAACCATAGCATCAACTACATCCACAAAATGACAACCAACATACGCACAACCACAGAATACACCCACGCCCGCCCCGCGTCTCCCCTCCCATCCCCATCAAGCACTACTGCCACGTCTGCGACCGCCACACGTCGAACACGCTTCTCCTACCCTGCGGATACCACTGTCATCAATGCCTCCGGGTCGATTTCAGGAACGCGCTAGACGGTCGCCGTGGACAGGCACCGATTACACGACCGCGATGCGGGGGGGGATGTTTTGACGATGGAGAAGTGTGTGGGGATGTTGCCGGTTGGGTTGGTGGAGGAGTATGTGCGGGTGAGGGGGGTGTATGGGGAGGTTTGATAGTAAGAGGGGAGGAGAAGGGAGGAGTGGGGGATAGTGGGTAGAAGAATGGACGAAGAATGGTAGATTGGAAGAAGAGAAAAATATCCGTACTTTGCCAACCAAGATGACAGTGTGCAATCAGATTCTTCGTGGTAGGATGTATTAGTTTCAGCATCTACTCTCAACACCCTTCCTACTAACACAAAGGTACTTAACCCCCTTATACGGTGTGACCCCCGCCCCAAGGCCCCTACTCCTCTTCTGATCCACGCTCAAAGCTTCGACTTTGATACCGCTCGGCAGCCAGCCTTTGACGCTGAAGCTGACTGTCGCGCAAGAAGGCATGAGCATCTTATTCTGCTTTATCCGTCTTGCATCCGCGCCCGCGTCGTTCTTCTTCGCGCTTGTAGCTTCCGAAGGCGCCTGGTACGAAGACGAGGTGTCGTCATCGTAGTCGTACGGGTTCCCGCTTCCTAGACCCATAGGTGCGGTGCCGTCTTCCTCTTCTTCATCTTGACCGATGACAGTGCCCTTCAAACTTGTTGAGACGCCTACGCCGCCACCTTTGTCGCCGCCCATTAGTACTACGATGTCTCTGGTGTTGAAAAGCCATTCTATGCTTCGGTCGCCAGGCGCGTAGCCAGCATCTCCTCTGGCAACTCTCAAGTCTGCGATATTCTTGACAGATGCTGGGAGCGGGACGTGCACAACCATCTCTTCTATAGTCGGCGCAGATGTTGTGCCCTGGCCTCCACCACCAAACGGCGCGCCTCTTCCTAGCCCGGCCCCTAAGCCTCCTCTCCCTGAAAAGCCGGGCCCCGTCGTAGATGGTAGAGGTGATGGCGATTTGCCCGCAAACCGTGGATTCAGCGTGACACGTACTTCAAACTCGGATCCAGTCGGGCCTTGACTCGTATGTACCGAGACTGTGGCCGGGATGTTGAGTTTAGGTGTGCTCTTTGCCGTCGTCGAAAAGCTCTCTAGAGCCATAGGCCCCAGTAGGTCGACCTCATACCCAGCGAGCACAAATCTTCCATCTGGCGGAACAAAGCTGAGCTCTCCTGGTCTTTCTTTCCACCGACTCAACCGTACGCATGGGTGAAAGACCGGCAATGCCACTGTCCCTCCTATTCCACCTGGACAACCAAGCTGTAGTAACAGATCTGGCACACCAGATACCTTCGCCGTGAACGCTATCGTCCCATTCGATATTGCAGACAGCGGTCGTCCGCTCGGCGCAAGTGTAACAGATAGCGTCTCCACTATATCCACATATAGCTCATTACTCGTATGCCTGACATTTGATCTTCTCCACAGAACCGGCGACGCTGTATCCTTGTTTGGGAAGCCACCTACGTTCGGTCCTAATCGCGGCGACGGTCTTGAAGATAGCGAAAAGGGCGTATTCGATGCCGAGAGAGAGCTTGGTGTTGTAGACGGTAAGCCTACGCCTCCTAGTAGTGATTTCATGAAGGACGGCGCTTCGACGACATCGCGCAGGGCGTTCGGTTCTGTGCAGCTCACGACGCCTCCGTCCACCATCTCACTCAGCAACTGCGCCACGACATCGTAGTTCCCTTCTATTCTTCCACTCAGCAGCGGTGAGCCTAGGAAGTCTTCGAGCGCATCGGCGACTCTGTGTAGAAATTCGAGGACCTGGAGTGGCTCTGTATCGCTCGATGTGGGCGACAGGAAAAGAAGCTGGTCTTGGAGGATCGAATATAGTAGTGTGGGAGGATTCGTCGACGGCAAATATATCAGGGACGGTCGCGGAGACGGATGTGAGAGGTAGAGGGGGAGGAGGGTGTGTGCTGGTGGTGGGCGACCGGTGTAGATGTGCTCGAGGAGGGGTGTGCTGTCGCAATGTTAGCTCTGCTCCGACGATTTCGCAATTTTGGGAGCAATTACTTGTGCTCATCGAAGATGTACAGGGCTTCTATAGCGCCCATTATTATCGAGGTGTTATCTATCCTCCATGCGAAGACAGGGTGGTGGGGTGTTGGTGGGGTTGATCGGAGCTGTGAAGTGAATGATGCTCCATGACAGGGATTCTGAGCTCGGAGGTTTTCTACGAGCTCCGGCTTTCGTCTTGGTGAGCTACAGGTTTCGCGCCACAGCACTGCACTTTGATCGTTGTGAAGAGAGCTGGTTTTCCCAGGCTTGGGGACTGTTCGCCATGTCAGATGTACCACCACCGTCCCTACCGACCCTGAAGGAAGCGCTCAGGAATGACAAAGCGCAGTACGACGACTGCACGCCATGTAGAGTAATGGGTACGCAGTTTCATCGTGTCGCTTTCCTGCTGGACACTGTTGCCATCTATGATGATTTACATATCGCTGACCCCTCTGTCTCCAGGCACCGGCGTGTTCCTCGGTCTCGGCGCATTCACCTACGTTTCCGGCCATTCGCAGCTCAAACAACAAGAAGCCATCATAAGACAGAGCAAGAGCATGTTTGGGATGGCGAGCAGAAGAGCTGGCATAACAGGCTTAGCTGCGACAATGGTGGGAGCGGGCTTGTACCGGTGGTTTGCTTGAAGACCACGAACGCTTGTATGATCTGGAAAGCTATGCTAGAAATACACGAATTACGGGGTGTGGTCGAACCGCACTCGGGGTATATCATTTTCGGGGTGGTAAGGAATAAGTCGCATACTACACGCAACTCGATTCTTGAATAAGGGAGGCATTGGGAGTTCACACGAGGCATTCAAAGGCTGTACAGGTCTGTGAGGCTCTTGCCCACGAAAGGTGTACGATCAGTGTATGATATGAGGTCGTCCGAAAAGTTATAAGAGACATTGAATTACTGATTGCTTAAATCCAGTCGAACCCTCTTTCGAGGTCGAGCCATGCCGCCAAAAATACGTCTACCAAAGAAAGCTCCCTCCGATGCAATCAAACGTGCTATGTGGTATCTTGTAGTCCCCCGATCAGACAACTCCAGTGAATGCTCCCCGTTGAATATGCAGGATCCGTGATTCGTGGTAATGTGAGACAGCCCCCTTCCTCGATGCAGCAGTATGTACAGTCCTCCTCCTGGATAGCGCCATTGCCGCTATGAGCAGCACACGTGCTATGCTTCAAGCCATTCGGCCGCGCTTTGGTCCTCCTCCACCTCCGCCGCGATCCCGTCGATCGTTGAACCCGTCAATGTTGAAGAATTCGTCCATGATTTTGCGCTTTTGTCCAGCACCATTGCCTAGTGACAGAAGGTTTGAGGCTGCCGATCGCTGCAAGTTTCGTTGATTAGGGCGCGTCGATGTCCGTCGTGGTGCGAACGCTCGGCGGGCAGCTGCCTGAAAGTCTGGCGCAACTGCATCTGTGTAGTTGATTGGGTACGCGTGTGGTGACGAGAACTGGAAGAAGGATTGCGGCGGTAGCATTTCGGTGTCTGCTGTTGGCCCTCCCACGTGAATCGGTGGTGGAGCAGAATCGCCTCGTGTTGCAGAATCTGCATGTGGGGGTTCGGATGATCGCGTGTCTTCTGGGCTGGAGTTGCGGTCCATGACTGGTGACGAGCTTCGAGCTCGCTTCTCCTCTATCGCATCCTCATCGCTGTCGCTGTTGACGTTCCCAGGGAGAGCACCGTCGACTCGCTCCATCGCCCACTGTCTTATCCGCCAGCCTTCGCCATCACCAACACCAAGATTCTCCTTGTCCAGAAATCTTATCAAATCCTCAAGGGCCTCCTGGTACCCTTCCTCGCGGGCCTTCTCGCTGTCCGCGAGGGCTGACTTGTACAGATTCGTGACTGTAAGCGCAGCCGTACGGAAGGATTGCTGCAGGTCCTGCTGAGCGGCTGCTCTCGAAGACCTGGCCCGTGGTAGAGACGTGTTCAGACTTCGCATGGAGTCCATGTTGTGTGTTTCGCAGAAGCAGTGATGCAGTTCTCTGTAGATAAAGTCAGCCTTTCAGTCCTATCGTCCGACGCTCGGAAAGACCCTGTTCCGTACCGATAGTATTGGTATTAAATGGAGAGGTTATGGGAATGCTCGCGAGCAGGAGATGAGAGGATGTTGCGCCACCACTACGAATGACTGAAATGACTGTGGTGAGTCGGCGGTAGTATCGTCGGCGATGTTGTGGTAATGTGGGGTCTGTCGTGGCCGATGTGATGAGCGTGACGCCAAGCTCAGCGTATCGGGAAAGAGCGACTAGTTGACGCACTGACCGACACTCAGCCACTGTTCACTGCCACGATCTTGACACCACCGCTATATCTGCCTGGTGGCATCCTCACTCAGCTTTCCAGCTTCCGCCTTTTGACTCCTTCACCAACATCTTCTAGAGAACAACAATTATCCTTCAGAGCAGCAGCACATCGAAGCGACGCCGTTTGCTACCTTCATATATAGAACAGTCAGCAGTCGTTCACCGGAAGCGAGTCACTAGCGATCAGCGCTTTCCCCACAGGGTGCCAGGCAGACGTGGAGGATATAAAGGCAGGAGCCGCAGTTTTCTACGCGTCGAAACCTCTGCATTCAACCTCCAGCATGCCTTCACGCCTCGAGCAACTGCCGCCGGAGCTGGTGGATGCCATCAGTCCGAGCCTCAGCCTTGACACCATCCGCTCTCTGCGGCTCTCATCGAGAACAGTACAACAAACCACCTTCCCGGAGTTCAGAAGGCGATTTTTCTCCCGTATATCAACATGCTTGGACTCATACTCACTAAACCGACTTTCCGAGATGGCCTCCAAACCGGAATTAGCCTCAGCTGTCCGGCGGCTGGACATCGACTTGTGCCTACCAACCCCTAGTTTCAAGCAGGATTTGCAAGAAGTCGAGATCTACAAAGAACGACTACCACTCAAAAAGCCTCCTCAGGTCGACAATGCCGACTTTGTCCTCGCCTTGGAAGTACTCTTCAACAACATCAACAAGAAGCGTCATCAAGAGCAGGTGATTGGAACATTTTCTCAGACCCTGCAAAAGTTTGGAAATCTCAAGGAACTCCGATTCCTATCCCACGACCGGTATTACCGAAAGGACCTGCACTCAGACGTCCAGAGCGGATGCTTGTCCATCGTCTTCAAGGCGCTAGTGCAGAGCGGTGTAACACTCGAGCACTTCGCCACCTCAGACCGAGAAACTGAATCCGGATCTTTCACACGAACAGCCATCCTGCCATGGTCAAATCCCACCATCTCAGTATCTCTCCAGAAAGTCCTCCCTGAGGCACTTCAGAACATCAAGTCTATGGATGTCCACCTTTGGCCCCCACGCAACGTGGAAATCCCACGCGAAAACACATTCACGCAATTCTTGGCCGCAGCGACGAATATCCAATCACTATCTCTAGTATTCGATGGCGAGGGCGGACATTACAGTAAAGAAGTCATTCACTCCCTCTCGCATATACCACCTCTCACGAAACTCTCCTCCTTCAACTTGCGAGCATGCTCTTTCAACCAAGACGATCTGCGTTTCTTCGCCGTGCACCACCGGCAATTCCTGCGGCGCATGGATCTGCAGTGCGTCAATCTGCACAAGGGGACATGGAAGGAATTATTCGAGCACTTCCAGCACGACTTGAGGGAGTTGGAGTTCTTGAACCTGGATCTGCTGGGGCAAGGCAGGAACAAGCGGCGCGTGATTTTCGACTGGGGCGACTTCGACGGGCTGTTCGGTATGGTTATGGATGCGCATAGCGAGGAAGAGACGAGAACCATGAAAGAGATGCTGAACGAGGTGATTGAGCACCATGAAGTGCATGATCCGAATCAGCCGCCGGATAACCCTTAATCATCCCAGCTCAGCTCAGCGGGTTAGACATTTTTGGAAGAACGTGATTTGTAAATTGAGATTGAGATTAGTGCTGGACCTACAGTGTAGATATGGGACAGCTACCGCTTGCGTGGAAGTAAAGCGGTGTACATCATGTCGAAATCCATCATCATCAAAGATATTCGTTATCACACACTACCTACCCCCACTAAGACCTTCCCAACTCTTCTCATACCCCCGCACCTGTCCCAGTGGCAATGGCGGCGACGCAGCATACTCCGGCAACTCAAACCTCTCCCTTCCTTCTAATTCAATCACCCTTCCTTCCATCCCAACTCCCCCCGCGCCAGCGGTCACGCCAGTGGGGGCGCCAGTGGGTCTCCCCGTTTCCCATCCTCCCACCCCTACTCCTCCTCTCCGCGTTTCCCACTCCCCACCGAAATTCTTGCGATCCATACCAACAACGACGTCCGTAAACTCAGCATCCAACTCCTTCGGCACCTTCGCCATCCTGGCCATCCTTTTCTCCTGCCATCTCCAGAACAAGATACTCGCTATGATGAGGAGGACGAAGAGCGCGACGATGGCGCAGACGATTCCGGCGATGAGGCCGGCGTCGGAGGAGAGTGGGTGTTGTTTGAATGTTGGTTTGGTAGTGGTCGTGGGTGTTGTGGTGGCTGCGAGTGCCGGTGTTGCGGTTGATGTGTTGTGAGGACTTTGGGTTTGGAGTGAATTTGGGGGCGTGGCGGTTGGGACGAAGGGGTTGAGGATTGAGGTTGTGTATGTTGCTGCTGCTGCTGCTGCTGCGGGTGGGAGGGGGAGGGGTGAGGACATTGTATCGTCGCCCTCCACTCTCCTTCCTGTAAGGATCTTGAATGGTGAACCCCGGGTTCAATTCAGAACTAGTTGACTGACTGCCCTCCTGGCTGAAGGTATGGAGAGCGCGCCGAGAGGACGAGCAATATATTTCAACGGTTCTTGCATCTTAGATTACGAGCCGCTCAGCCTCCCGAGTCAAGTTCGAAGAGCGTTTCGCGGTAGATAGCAGTGTTGTTGGTCGTCGACGCCTTCGTTTCCAGGCATGCGATATGCGACACCAAACGTCGCACGCTTCCTCGCTCATTGTCCAACCACCCAGTTCATCGTCATGCGAGCGCGTTACCGCTATATAACAGGCGGGAAATAATTTCGAGATTGATTATGGGTGCCGCGATTGTAGTATTGCGCCGAGAAAGGTCCCCGTCCGCTGGTACGCTTGGACGCGTCTCTGCATCGATCGAGTAGTATTTGCGCCGCAAACCGGGCTCATGGTCCTTCTTTCTCGATTTCGATGCCTTGCGCGATTTTGAAGACGAAGCCTGTGCCGTCTTTAGCGCCGATGCCGACTTTCCAGGCTTCGAAGCGGGATTGTTGGACGACCTCCCAGCGTTGCTGGCGCTCTCTTTCTGCGTCTTCGATACAGATGGCGGGGACGAACTTGAGGACTTCGACGCGCCGAACTGCTAGTCGAGTGGGTTGTATGCCTTGAGGCCATGAAGTTGGGACGAACGGACGGAACGATGTTGGAGATGAGGAGTGACTCGTCAGAATTGTAGCGCAGGAGAGGAGGTTAGACAGATCCAGGAGGTGTCGAGTTAACCTAATGGAAGCCGCTTGAACTGAGTTCGTCTGCGAGGTTGCTGCAGCTGGAGTTGCATTGGAAGAAGAGGAACGAAGCGACCAGTAGAAGGTATCGATGTCTTCTAGAGCCAGCGTGTGTATTCGTCGGTTCATGGAACGATGCTTCTCCGTACTAAACAAGTAGTCTGGCAAAGACTTCAGAGTACTGAGGAGCGAGTCCCATGACTGAGGGCGAAAGACGTGTATATGCACTAGAGTCATCTTCACAAGTCCAGTCATGTCCTTGATCAGGCGCTCTTCGACCGCTTTTCCCGCCTCTTTCATCTTCGTAAGGAGCAGCGAACTCATCACTTCCGCGAGACGATGTACGCTGAAATGCGACAGTGGATCGATGATAATAATGGCGGCATTCTGGCCCGCAATGTTGATGCCAGCGAATTTCTGAGGTAGAATAGCGATGGCAGTGATCAGGTAGAGCAGCGCTGTCTTTCCCGCACCAGAAGGATGATGCGACGGTGGTGGTGACACGAACTCGAGGATCGGACCTCCAGCTTTAGCATCTTTTGTACTCGTCGTGGTCGCTCTAGGTTGAACATTCGACTGCGCAATGTTCGGATCCCACATGTCCTCTTGACGTTGCTGCTGTTGTTGATCAACCCGCGCTGGCACCGATGCAGGAATCAACCCATCCAACTCCCCAACACCAAAAAATCCCCTCCCATCCGCCGCATTCTTCAACTCCCTTAGCGCACTTAGCAGCTACTTCACTGTCAGCAAACATCGTGACTCCTGCTTGATTATTCGAAGTAGCTTCTTACCGACACCAACCCCTCCCCCTCAACCTCCGCCAACAACCTCGCACCCACAATCTTCGCACCAATCTCCATCTCTTCCCCACCTCACCATCCCACCCCTCATCAACCTCTTCTCCTCTCCTCCTTGCACTCTCCAAATGGCCCCCCTAGTCCCCACCCTCCACGTCTCCGCCCTCCAGTCCGAGCTCAACACGCTCCCACACGGCAAACCACGCTCTCCCCCACTCGACCTCTCGCAAGCGCCGCGGAAAGAACTCGTGCAGTACCGATGTAATGTGCGCGCGAAGGATGGAGGGGGGCCGCCGAAGCAGGGGCAGAGGGCTGTGATTGTTTGTGATCCGGTGGTGCGGTTTTATCGGGTGTAAGTTGAAGTGTTCTGATGGGAGGGCTTGGCGTTCGCGGGATAGAAGGCTGATCAGGTGATAGGTGTCAGGACGGGTTGATGGTGGAGACTACGGCTTGGGAGGGGTGGAAGGATAAGCACGTCGGTGCGGAATTAGGCGAAAGGTAGAAGGCGGTGGGGGCGTGGATGAAGGGCAGGTGAATGTGCGCTCAAAATTCATTCTAGCAGCACCATGTACGATCATTGAAGGAGCTCGTTCGATTTGAGAGCATGTAACATACAAGCCCAGCCTCTACCCAAAAGCCGGGCGAGAGCAGAAAAATTTATTTATACACAGAAAGCCATGACGCCGCCGCCATGCAGATTTTGCCCGAATCGCATCCCAAAGGTAATGCTGCTAACCAGAACGCCTCGCTGAACAAAGTATGCGCAAGAATACAGATTGGGAAGGCAGACAAAGGGTAGTGCACTCAGGGTTTCTTACCAGAAAAGCTAGCCATTCGAGCCAGCGCCTCTTGCTGATCTTCTCCAAAATTTCCGATCGTAGTTTACGTGGACGCCCTCTTCGAGATTGAACCTCCGCCGGGGGTTCATGAGGCCATCGCCGAGGTTCACGGCAGAATCTTCTTCTTCATAGGCTCTCTCCAATTGCTGCGCTCGTTCGGCTTCCTCCTGTGAGGCTGCTTCCATGGCTGCGCGCCACAACGCATCGCTTTCACTTGTTCTTATAGATTGCCTACTCTTCTTCAGCTTATTCTCCTGCAAGCCCGCTTTTTGCGCCGCCATGAGCTTCCTTAGACTTTGCTCGGCCTGGATGCCCTCCGCTGTCGCCTTCGCGCGGATCTTGCCTGGGTCATTCTCGCGCTGCGTGTACACGGGAGTAAAATTCCAGGTGTACTTCGGTGGGTACGGAGGGAAATGTTTCGGTATCCACGATTGCTCATCCTTGACGATGACGCCAGAGAGCGCAGGACCGAGGACGGGTTCGAGAGGAACGGGAGCCTCTTCTGAGGGTTCTGGAGGAGCGAACGACGGCTGGAGTAACCTCGGTGGTATGTCGCCGGTGTCGAAGTGCTGGGCGAGCGTTCCAGATCCAGGAAGATCACTCGCTATGAGGGCGTAGACCCAGTCGTGGGGTGTGGTCGTTGTGCGTCGCGCGTTCGACATGGATTTCCTGACTTCAGCGAGAAAGTTGCGCATGACTGGTTCTGTTAGCAATGCATAATAGAAAACGGCGCATGAAAGCGCATCTCCAAGAACACACATTCGTCGACCAGCCCTTTGAACATCTCCATAGCCTCCGGTTTCGCTCCATCGAACCCTATCCCCTTGCATTCGACCGCGATGGCCCTCCGCAGCTGCTTGTCGAAGAAGTCCTTGTACTCCGGATCCGAGCTGAACTCGGCATTGACGGGTTCAACGATGTGCTGTATCGGCTGCGCGTGGTGAAGGCGGCGAACGACCTTCCGTTTCTTCGCATGCGGCGCGCCGTATGAAGGAGCCGTTGCCCCCGAGTATGAGCGCTTCATGCCTGTAGCAAAAGCGGCGCTGACGTCGCCGGGCATGTCGCGTGCACCGGCCGGAAACTCATGGGCTGCCAAAGTGGGTAGGCGGTGGTTGGAGCCTGGTTGGGTAGGGAGAAGGTCGTGTTGGGGTTGCAGGTAAAGGCGCGCGAGATTCGTACGGTCGTGCGCGCGCAGATGCCTGTGAAGTATGTTATATAGGCATTATCGCGCGTGAGGGCGATTCGCGGCCGTGATTCCAGGCGTCGCAATCCTCCACCTGTTGGTGTCGACGTCTTTCAGTTGGAGCTCGCACTTGAGTCACGCTCGGGCCGCGCTTGGCATAGCCGGAAGTTGCCGCGCTTTCACACCACCGGCTTCAACTTCAACGTCAGGTCTGAACGACGACATCCCCCAGCTCCACAAATCCGCACAACGACTCCTACCGCTCTCCGCTGCCCGAAGAAACACGATACAATGGCCGTCAAACCGATTACTGGTGTATGTGCTGCAATTGAGATCATCAGAGGGTTGTGGAAGGCATACTAATGACTGGCCTGCAGATGCTCCGACGAGCCGTCGTGCTCGATCTCTCTGTCGCTATGGGTATGTGCTTCTTTCCGGGGGCCTGAGACGATGTCTATAAGCTTTAGGACAGCTCAGGAGCTCCTGTGATCGTCCGTCCAAGGTTGGCTAACGGTGAATGCAGGTCTCGGTGTAACCGCTGGCTATGCCTTCTGGTACGGTACGTAAAGCGACATTGCCTGCGCGCGATCCACGCATCTTCAATCCCATATATGACGAATCGAATCTGACGCATCCGAAGGCTACCACGTCCCGGCCGTCCGTCATCGCGACGCCTTCTACTCCAAGATCGAGGAGGAGCGCGCAAAGGCTCTCGGATCGAAATAAGCAGCCTTTCTTCACGCGACAAGATTTCTTATGTTCGACAATGGCATGCATGTATAGAGAAGGGCCTAAGCTGGGAGATCCGATTGTATCATAGGTGGAGGGGTTTCAGCCAGCAAGCTACAGCAAATTCAATCGAACATCAACATGACATCCTGCGCCCTCTTCTTGTCATTCTTTCCTCGCTCGGCAGAAGTCATGCTTTTCCATCCTTATCGCAAGCGTGCCTCGTGGGATCCACTCACGATATCCTCATTTGATACTGCACCTCGCATATGCCATTTCCGGCGCTACTTTCCCAACTTCTAGTGGATCCTGACTGATGGCTCTTGATTTAGAAAGAAACTTATTGGTGTTATGCGGGCATGGAAGATGCCAAACGATGCCGAAAAGCACGCCAATGAAGAAGCAGTGGTACGATTGTTTCGGTACCCTCTCTCAATAAACATGTGACCATTATAGTGCACAGCACAGCAAACCTTTTCCTCGCAGCTACTCATTCCATATTCTTCGAGCAAACCCATTTAGCTCCAGATCTCTACGGCATCCCAGCTCCTCGCTAAAGAGGCCATCTCTGCAACGAGTGCTGTCACTTCGGCAACGAGACTGTACAGTACAACCCCGTTCTTGCACTCGGCTAGAGTCTACTAACACCCCACTGGCCCGCGTCGCCCGCCCGGTATGCTAGCAAGCGACCATACAGCGTCGAGTCCCGATACCGATGTTGAGGCGCCCCGTGGTCTCATTGTCTTTTGAAAAAGGCGGTTGGCTTGATTAGCAATGGAGAAGCGCGTCTATCAATCTATTATACATGAAGACGCTATTTTCAATACTAAGGGTTTGTATAGGTATGTAAAGCTAGTAGCTAATTGGGCACGTGGGAGGCAGAGATCAGGCAGTCGACGGATTTGAAAACTTTGAGAGGGGCCGGTGTGGAGAGTGAGGTGGATGGAGGTGGATAAGTATACGTCTACTACGTTTGTCTATTTCTTCTTTTTACGGGTGACCATGTTGTCTAAAGTGCCTTGACTCGCGTCTCTTTTGTGTCCCGCTTTCGTTGTACTTGTTTTCGCACCTTTTTTCGTTACTTCCGCATCTTTGGGCACTTTCTGCTCCTGCTTCACTTCATTCCCCTTCTTCCCATCATCCTCCCCCTCATACTCCTTATCATGATCCTCCACCCCTATATCCTCCTCCCCCGTAGCCTCCTCCCGCACCATCGCCCCCGGCAACTCATCCACCCCTCCCGTAGGCCCCTCCGCCCCATCACTAAACAACTCCCTCCACGTCCCATCCAGCACCTTCTTATCATTCCCGTAAAGACCGATATGATACGCGTTCTTCATCCCTTGGATACATTTCTCCCTCTGCGACGGGAAATCGAACATCGGTTTAGGGTACGTTTTGAACTTGCCTTCTCTATCTTCAGAAGTTGAGCCGTCGCCTTTGACTAGAGTGCCGCATTTTTTCTGATCCGCTATCGGCGCTTTCCACGGCTCGTAGATGTATTTTGCAGGATAGTTTGCGAGTTCGGGTATGTACCGTTTTACGAAAAGACCGTTTTTATCCCACTTCTTCGGGAAAGCAATCGGCGAATAACACCGATAAAACATTGAGTAAAACGCCGTACAACTTAACCACTGCCAATTCCCAATGTTACACGCTGCTTCATGATCGATGAGCCATTCTTCAAAAACCTCCGCGCCGCGCTCCCAGTCGACATAACATCCCCCGCGCGTTAAGAAGCAGGCTACGGCGTGGCGCCCGAGGTGGTGGATCCAGCCTTCGAGTTTGAGCTGTCGCATTAGGGCGTCGATCCAAGGAAAGCCTGTGCGGCCCTCGCGCCAGCGGATGAAGTACTGGTTTGCCTGTGCGGAGTCGATTTGATAGGAGCCGGTGATGAGGGATGTGGATGTGTCGATGGTGGAGGGGAGGTGCCAGGGGATGAAGCGGCAGTGGCTGTTGTTATACGTTTGGCCGAAGGAGTAGCCTAGGCTGGCTTGCGCGCCGAAGTACATGTCCCTGAACAGCAACTGGCCTGTTAAAGAGGTTGGGGGCTGCGATGCTTTGCCTTTGTAAGCGGAGACGACGTCCTGCACGCGCCAGTAGAATTCGCGGCAGGAAAGGGAGCCGAAGTGCAGGTGCGGGGAGAGCAGGGTCGTGGCTTGGGGGGCGAAGGCTGTTGGTGCGGTCTTGGGTTTTTCGAAGGTTGCTGTGTAGTCCTCGTTGGCGATGATGTCGTCGAGCATTTTGAGCGCTATGGTTTCGCCGCCGCGGTGCGGTGTGGTTGCGGGTTTGAGGCCGAGTTCTTCCATCGTAGGGACGGCGAAGTCGCCGTTTGGTCCGGAGAGAGCATTGTAGGAGCCTTCGTCTGCATCACGTTGTTTGGCGTTGATGTCTGGATCTTGGGTGGGCTTGTCTTGCTCAAAGTCGAGGGTTGTGTCGCCGGGGTCTGGAAGGGATTTGGGTGCTGGAATCGGTCTTGCGATGTCTCCAATTTTGGATCCGGCGGCTTGGACTTGGGTTATACTCATGGTGGGTTTGCCCTTGTTCTCTTTAACGAGCTCATCGGGGTCGTATAGCGTTCGGCCCATTCGCACAACTACTTCGACTCCCGCCTCTTTCGCCAGCTCCATGACCTTGCTGTCGCGCTCACTTGCATAAGCGTCCGTATCTTTCTCGAAAACCAGATGCGTAATCTTCCATGCTTTGAACAACTTTGGTAACAGAGTTTGAGGCGCTTCTCGGATCAGGAACAGCTTCGACTTTGAATTTAGCTTTGTGATTGACTTCGACAAATCATTCTGGCAGTCAAGGAGGAATTGCCATCGATTCGGTCCAACGCGTGCTCGGTAGACATAGTGAGGGTCCCAGGTCCAGATCAGATACAAGCATTCTGGCTTCAGATCCAAGGCTGCTCTGAGCGCTGGGGAATCATGTAGTCGCAAGTCGGTCCGAAACCAGTAGATCACCCGTGGTTTCGGCATCTTGCTGGGTAAGTATACGCATTAATCGCAACGAAGAGGCGTCGTGATTGAGAGAGAGGAAGAGGTAAAGAGAATTTGACCTGGACGACATGATGACAAGCCAGTATCAGCTACGTTCCTGACAGAAGAAAGGAAAGCCGCAGTAGTGGAATGAGGAATGCATGCTGTCATAGATCGGAGCTAGGCTTTCGCTAATCTGCAATGGTGATGGTGAGCCAATTGCAACCTTTGTTTGCAAGACTTGCAGGTAAATACGTTAGATCGAAAATAAGTTCTGAAGCTCACGTCCAGGTGCTTGAATACAGGTAGCGGATTGAGAGATTATGAAACGGTTGTAGCTCGAGCACAGCGGCTTCGATTTTCTTACGGCTTTTGGCTCTAGGACAAGTCATCTGAGATCGAACTGCACCGTGACCAGTATAGCAGTTGACTCCAATGTGTGCTGCTTTATAGGCAGTGCTACACTTCGTTCGCTTTGATGAAGACGCAAAGAATCACTTTCGTTGAGATGTGCGGTCATGGGGAAACTTCAGCGGCAGAGCGTTCCGGGAGGATGCGAGCCATCTGAAGAGCAGACATTGTCCTGCGCCGACGAGAAATGGCTGAAGCCCGGCAGCTCATACGAAAAGTCGTACCATCGTGCCTCAACAGATTCGTGTCCATGAAAGCTTCGGCTCGTCCAGCATATGGGAAATTGCAAGCGCCAGGAAGACGGGTGGCGGTGGACTGGGAAACATTAGGCGAGAACCCCGTCAGACGATATGAAGAGGCCCGACAGAACGGCTTGCAAGGGCAACTGTCGTGTCAACGTGCCATGCTGTGACAGCTTCTGAGCGCAATGTGTGGTCTGAGACTCCTCGAGATGTTGTCAAAGGTCCCTCGACATCACAGCAGAGCGGAAGCCCATTCGATCGACGAGCAAACAAAACGCTCGAGACAGCGCGTGGCTTGACGTGCAGCTAAATAGTCAGCTGCACTTGAACCGTTTCGGCGCCCCTAACGCTCTTCGCAATCCGGCCTCGACGGCAGCGGGCCAAAGCTCCAGCTCGTGCGTGCATGCGAGAAGCAGATTGCGGAGCGCCCATCCGTCGCGCCTGCCAAACTCTGCGTCTGTCGCTTCATCAATTCCTATTGCGAGCTGGAGGCTTTCATTCTGCAGCTCCAAGACTGGCAACATGTCAATTATTTGAGCCAATTGGGGGCGTGCCGCATCACCGCCTTTATCGCCGCCCGTTCTCGCTCTCGGTACATCTGCGTGCTGTGATCGGCGCAGCTTCACTACGTCGTAGGAGCGGGGAAACACCCAAAGCTGCCACGAGGACCAGCCCTCTTTTGAGTACTGGCGGGCGTGACCCTCTTTCTGGACTCACGGCTGCCCACCACCGTCCCTCGACACTCTCGCCATCATGTCGAGGCAACTGGAAGATGTCTACTGCACGGCAAGTTGCTCCAGCTTCGCGTGGTACAGGCACGCGAACTAGCTAACCGCTTTGCAGCTGCTCATGAGCGATTCTTATCTGCCCGGTACGCGCATACTGACGCCCCGATATGCCAAAGACTTCACTAATGCCATCCACCAGGAGCTGCGGTGCTTGCTCATTCCCTTCGAGATGCGGGCACAACAAAGAAGCTTGCTGCGCTCGTCACGCTCGACACGCTGTCTGCGGACACGGTCACAGAGCTCAAGGTACCTATGATAAGCTCGTGCACTGCACCAGGAGGCTAACACACTCTATAGGCACTATACGACCACATAATACCTGTCGAGCGGATACGAAATCCCACGCCGGCCAACTTGTTCCTCATGGGACGGCCCGATCTGTCCTTCGCCTTTACGAAGATCAACCTCTGGAGACAGACCCAGTTCCGGAAGATCGTGTACCTCGACGCCGACGTGGTAGCTCTCCGCGCTCTCGATGACCTGTTCGAGCTCGACGCGCGCTTTGCGGCATCGCCAGATGTTGGGTGGCCTGATGCCTTCAACTCTGGCTTCATGGTGCTCACACCAAACATGGGCGACTACTGGGCGCTGCAAACGATGGCTGCAGCGGGTGACAGCTTCGATGGCGCTGATCAGGGTCTCTTGAACCAATACTACGAGCACCGTGGTTGGCACCGTCTGCCGTTCACGTACAACGTCACGCCGAATGCTCAGTATCAGTGGGAGCCAGCATACCGATACTACAAAAGAGATATCGGTGCCGTCCACTTCATTGGCAAGGACAAGCCTTGGTCGACCGGTCGAACGGGGCCAGTTGGCTCTGGCGTCTACAACGAGCTTCTGGCTCGATGGTGGGCAGTATACGACAGGCATCTGAAAGCTGCGACAGCGCCTGGTTCGTCTGGGGTGGGAGCGCATGTGCAGGGTGAGACTACTAGTGCGGACTTTGGCACCTCATCCATCCAGCACCTTACCCAAATTCCTACCATCGTCGAGCCAGAAGGCTCAGCTACCCACACCGAGGCACCGTTGTCCGAGCCAGGTGAAGCTGCAGAGAATATTGACCAAGGTGTGGTAGACCCGACACCGACCTCCCAGCAGAGGAAGTTCTCCGCGCCCGTGATGCAGTGGGACGCCACGAAGTGAGTTGATGGTATGCGTTCTTGTTGATATCCTCTGACCAGACAGATACGAGCCGCCCATGGAATCGATACCGGAAGCCTCGAACTTCCCAACGGAGACTTACGAGTTCAGCGGCAGCCATCGACTCTTCCAGGCACCTCAGCAGTACCCCGAGCCGCCCAAAGATATGTGGTATCAAGTCCCAGAGGTGAAGCCCAAGCCTGCGGAGCCTCCTAAGCCCATCTTCCCGTGGGAGCAGCAGGTGAATCGTCCGAAGCCTACTCGCGTGTTTGCAGAAGACCTCCCTACGTCGCCTGTGCTAACACCAGTTCCCTCTGCACCTGGTCCAGCATCGACATCCTCTACGCATCCATTTCCGACTACACACTACGAGCAAGGCGCAGATTCAAGCTCAAGTTCGGGAGCCGCGGGGGTGGCTAGCCCCGAACGCCCCTCTTCACCAAAGACTGCTGACGAACAATGGCAGGCGTTCCAGCAGAGCAATGCCAATGCGTGGGACAGTGTACCCGGCATCGATACGTACGTGCGTGCAATCATGGAGTCTCAGACTAAGCGTGGGAAACCTTCCGTCCTCCATAACGCGACTGGAACAGACGAGATTTTGTCTCCTTCACTCAGCCGCAAAGAGCGCCGCGAGAGCCTCATTCTTACCGACTTTCCGACTGCCGTCGAACGGCCAAGTCTACCAGTAACGCCGGCTCCGATCAAGAGACCTTCATTTTGGGGTGAAGAAGGGGAAGGCGAGTTGCCGGCCGCTGAAGGCGTGCCACAGAATCAAGCTGAATGGGTATGTCCCCAGTGCGGGTTTTCCTCTGTTACCGCTGCAGATTTTAAGCCTGTCCGCCGCGAGTCATCCTCTGCTTCTACTGCTACAGCATTTGCTACTCCATCACCTTCTACTGTATATGCGACATCTGCATCAAACCCTCCCAAAGTCGCGCCCGATATTCTCCCAGCATTGCCAGAAGTAGGCCCGGAGACTGCCCCAACAATTGAGGTCGATCCTGAACAGCTTTCGCCGAAATCGGTATTAGCAGAGCCTCCTAAACTCGCTCCTTTAGCCCAGCAGAAGGGCGAAACCGCTCCAGCAACTACAGCACAAACCGACACCGCTCCAGCAACTACAGCACAAACCGACACCGCTCCAACACAGAGTCGGCCACAGATTCGCAGATACAAGTCGTTAAAGAGCCCGCCCCGATACGGACCTATCTCTCTTCGACAGGGTGTCAGTCCGAGTGGAGCGCCCCTCGCATCTTTGACCGACCCAACACATCTTCCGGCGCCGACTCATTTCCCAGGAATGGGCGTACCTTCGTCTTCTGCATCTGATGTTCCTCCGCCTGTCGCTGCATCTGATGACACGCCTGTTACTGCGCCTGCAAGATTATTAATCGATTCCGAGCAAACAAAAGCTGACTAAGTTGTGTACAAAAGAATCCAGGGGAGAAGCTTGAACAGCTACGCCGGTCGTCCCTAATTGAGTTCGAGCACCTCAGATCGCCCGTCCACTCGCAACCGCCGCTAAGGGAGCTACCAGAGCATTCGGTAACGAGTGAATCTGCCCAGCACCACCATCTCTCCACCTCGAAGCCAGAGTCGGGGGGGAATGGGACGATAGATGTCGCGACCAAGGATTCTGCCTCCACGCAACAATCCGAGCCATCCGGCACGCCCACGTTCAAAGAGCCGGACTTTGGCAAAGACGGAGCAAGCGATGAGAAGACTGCAGACTTGTTCAGCCCGAAAGAGGAGGTTCTGAGCCCCACAGAGCGATAGATAGGGTGGTAGATCGGGGCTGTTTCCTTCAATCACGATTCGACGGCCGGATGTCTCATTACGTATTCAAGTTGTCGATATTGCAAATTTTCGCGGTCTCCTAGCCCTGATGTACTATTAGATATCTGTTGCGTTTTTGTGCTTCTGCATCTGCGCTATATCATTTGTTCAACTTAATCGTAGGGCATTTCTGGCGCTATCATACATATCATCTGCAGTTTGCGTCTCGTTATAGTACCATAATGAGCGAGCCGTAATGCTCTACTACACATTCAAAATTTTTCAAAATCCTTGATGCAACTGGAGATGACTAGATACTTGCCAATCCTTACTATATCCCTCACCGAACAAAGAGCGCCCCAGGTGCAAGTCGAGCCCAAAGTTACCCATCAACTACAACAACATATTACTTACTATTCTTGCTCAGAACGCTGGACATTTACGCAGCGCAGTCTCAATCATAATAGCATTCTCACTTTTCCGATACTCTACGATACTCTACGATGAGATGGCAGTTGAAGCTGATATCGCTACGCTTATAACTAAAGTCCCTTCCCGTGAAGAGTTTCCATGGGACGGAAAGGGTTGGAAGATTGTTTATGTTATGTTTTTCACTTGAGAGTGAGGGAACTTGTTTAAGTGAGGAAGAATTTGTGTTGTGTTGTGTTGTGTTGTGTTGTGTTGTGTTGTGTTGTGTTGTGTTGTGTTGTAGATCGCTGACTTCTCTCGCTTTTATCTTTATCTTTATCTTTATCTTGAGGACAGAAAAGAAAAGAAAAGAAAAGAAAGGAAAGGAAAGGAAAGAAAAGAAAAGAAAGGAAGAGCTTAGGTATACTCTTTTCTAGCTGTAGAACTTTATATAAGCTCTGCGCTTTCCCCACCCTGACTTGCTCTCGACTTGCTCTCGACTTGCTCTCTAGACCTATCTACTACTACTACTACTACTACTACTACTACTACTACTACTACTACTACTACTACTACTACTACTACTACTACTACTACTACTACTACTACTACAAGCTTCCTATCTGGCATGCCAGTCTTCCCACGACCGATCTACAACACCACTCCTTCTACTTACTATAATGGACACCAAAAAACAGCCAAAGGTGGAGTCTTTTACTAACTTAGCATCTACTTTCACTAACCCGGGCCTCCACCCGTCCTACATCCGTGGAGTGGAGCTCAAGCAGCAGGGCAAGTCGGTGGGACGAAACATCATGGCGCTGCTTTCCGCCGGCCGAAGAGAAGGCCAGTCGGTGGCGAACAGCGTGGGTAGGAGGGAGGGCTGTGGAGGAGGAGGAGGGAGGCGTTTAATGAGGGGGGAAGCGGCATGTCGATGAGCAGGGGCGGAAGAAAAGACGAGGAAGTGGGATTGCTGGGGTTGTGGATGGATGGGGATGGATGGGAATCCGATACGCGTGGTGCGGAACTGGAGTTGGGGGGGTGGTGGGTGGGTAGAGATTTCCGAGTTGGCTAGTGGGTGGGAGCCGGGGACGTAGTGTCTATGACGGCTTTGGGGTGAGGGAAGGGAGTCTACTAAAGGGAAGCCGACTTTGTGATCTGGTCTGGTCTTTTGGAACACTTCTGGTATGGTACAGGGAAATGTACATGCTGATGCTTACACGGGCTCTTTCTAACCGGATGCTGAGAAATTGAAATGGAGGACGCTCTCGGGTGCGTCTCCTGATGCATATGAGACACTGACTCCATCTTCCACACACCTCCATCTCCTCTACCCATTTAACCCTCCCCTCTCCCTCCTATGTATTCTCTACCCCTCCCGCCACACACTCGATCATTCATCCCGTCCCCAACTCTCCCTCCTCCGTCCACGATCCTCCCTAGCCATCCTCCTCACCCTCCCCCACCTCCTCATCACTTTTTCCTGCTCCGCTCTAACCCTCTCCGCAGCTCCCTCATTCTTAGCCACCATCCCCACAAAGAATTGACTACACCCGAACCTCTCCGCCAGCCTAACCCTCGTCCAAGCCACCGGATCCTCTTGCCTCAACCGCTGAATCTCCTTAACTTCCTCGGGGGTAAGATGGTATTTCTTCTCGTACGGCGCGCGCACCGGCGGCGGTAAAGCCGTGCTCGGTTTCGGCGGCAGGTGGGAAGGCGCGGTGAGTTGTGTATCTGGCTTCGCGACCAAGGGGGTTTTGGTGCGCAGCGCGGCGGACGTGGAGAGGGAGAGGGCGTGTTTGTACAGCGCTGTCCGCTTGTCGTTTTTAGGGAGGAATTTGGAGGGTGTGTGGTATATGTTCGGCGCACTTGAAGGCGGATTGAAGACCAGTGTCGGGCTGGGCGTCGAGGGCGTGTACGAGGGCGCTTCGGGGAGGTGGAGGAGCTTTTTGTGACGGCGCGTTGTGGATTCGTGACGGCGTTGCGGTTGGGGGAGGAGAGTGGGCCGCGAAGGAAGAGTTGAGGGGCGCGCGGAGCGTATGCATATTCGAGATAGGGAATTACATGTCGACATTGCGCAATTGGGTGGAATGGAGCGAGCTCGAGATGGAGGGAGTTGAGCGTTGAAGGGGTGAACTTTTGATGCGGATCGGGGTATTGATTTTGCGCGGCCGCTATGGGCTGTGATTGGTCAATGCGGCTTCACCATCCATGTGCGAACGAGCATAGCTGTGGCTCCAGAATATCTGTGCAGCTTGTAACGAGGATGAGCTAGTGATGGACTTGAAGAATTTTTCATTTGAATTGCATGCAACTGTCCCTATGAGAATGCACACATCCATCCTGTCGTAAACAGCTCCTCTACTTTTCTACATGTACCTTCGAGCTCAGCTATCTATTTGAGCTCACCAGCAACGTAGTGCAGATACGCGCCCAACAACTTCGTGCCCTCGATGTAGTTCCTCTTGTCCAGCTTCTCGTTGATCGAGTGTGCCGCATCGGTGCTTGATCCCATCGGAAGCAACAGCACGTTCTTGCCCAACTGTTCCTGGAAAGTCAAGGTAACAGGAATACTGCCACCCTCCCTCGTCATATCAGGCTTGACACCAAACACCCTCTCGACTGCCTTCGCCGCCGCCGTATAGTTGGGGTGGTTCGGGTCCTCGACCCACCATTTGCCGCAGTGCAC
Source organism: Lophiotrema nucula (assembly GCA_010015825.1). Lineage (NCBI taxonomy): Eukaryota > Fungi > Ascomycota > Dothideomycetes > Pleosporales > Lophiotremataceae > Lophiotrema > Lophiotrema nucula. Next base: position 122,641 of record ML977366.1, read on the forward strand.
GATGTTGAATTTCATCGTGTTTTTCGTCTTCAGCTTGGCGAACTCCGCGTCTACGTGCTTCTGCACGAGCTTGGTCACCTCGTCGATCTCCATGTTGGGTACTGTGCGGACGGAGAACTTGCCGATGACCTTGGCCGGAATGACGGTCTTTGCACCGGGAGTGTAGAAGGCGCCTTCGATGCCGTGAAGCGAGAGCGATGGGTAGCGCATCTTGTGCTTGAGCGAGTCTTCCTTGTTGTCATAGATGGAAACGGTGCTGCCCAGCGACTGATGAAGGTCGTCCATGGTGAAAGCGATTGGCGGATACAGCGCAGCCTCCTCGTCTGTCATTGGAGCGACCAAATCATTGATGCCCTCGATTAGGATCTTGCCATCTGGGTCTACAAACGAGTTCATGATGCGGATCAGGTCGGTCATGGGCTCGTGTGTCAGGCCGCCATAGACACCAGAGTGCAGGTCCTGTCCTGGTCCTGAGATCTCGACCGAGTAGTAGTTGCACCCACGGACACCATATGTCAAGCACGGCTTCTCGGTGCCCAGCCAGTAGTTGTCCGAGATGCACACGACGTCTGCCTCCTTGAAGAACTTCTTTGCCTCAGCCTCGATAAGATCATCTAGACCTTCTGAGCCATTCTCTTCCATACCCTCGAAGCACATGATAAGGTTGACGGGCACGTCCACGCCTGCCTTCTGGTGTGCCTCAATCGCGTTCAGCCAGCCCAGCACCGGTCCCTTGTCATCTGTGCTGCCTCGTCCGAACATGCGGTCCTTCTCGTCGACAGTCAATGTGAAAGGGTCGGTAGCCCAGCCGTCAGACTTTTGTGCAGGCTGGACATCGTAGTGGCCGTAGATGAGGATGTTCTTCTTCTTTGGGTCGTTGCCGTATCGGCCGAGGAGGACAGGAGGGAGATCGAGGTGCTCGTGGCCTGGCTGTTTACCTAGATGACGGAGCTCGACGGTGCCACCAAGGGCCTTGATCTGCTCAGCGAGCCATTCGCCCATCTACAAATCTTGTCAATTCATCAAGCTCACTTTTGGCCGCAGGGTCCAACAACGCTGATCTAGCCCTGGAACATTCATACACACCTTGACGACATCTGGCCGCCTAGCATCCTCACTCGAGATACTGGGTATCGCAACTGCCTCCCGCAGCCTCTCGATGAACTTGTCCTTCAAGCCATCCACCTCCTTGAAGAACGGATCAAGATGCTTGCCCATTTTCTCAAAGTCTTTGTACAGATATGGCCACTCTTTGCCTGGTATTCGTTGAGGTAGTGTGTGTACAGCTCTTCGAAGACGCGGAGCTGGTTGTGCTGGCTGTGTGATTCGTTGTAGGGGGTTTGAAGCTGTGAATGTAGACCTGAGCCGCGGTGCAGGTGGCAAAGAAAAGACTCTGCGCAATGCTTGCGCGGTTATATACGGGTCGTCAGCGCAACGAGGGCGAGGGCTAGGGCGTGGGCGTGGGCGAGTGAGGAAGGTGGGATGGAGGGGAACGCGGGGCATTGCATCGTTTGTCGTGTGAGAGGGAACGTCACGGCCAAGTCCGAGCAATAGAAATAAGGTGATCGACTCTAACGATGGCCCAAGCTCCAATGATCGGTTGCTATCACGGATGAATGAGGAGGATGTAGTGCTTAGCAGCGGCATGGGTATCCCGAAAGCTATGCGAGGTGAATTACTTTGTTGATGTAGACTCGTGAGACTAAATTGCGATTGTATGGGATCGTGTCTATATGTTACGCTGTTACACTCATTATAGCTTTAATTCGGATCCAGACGATGTCAGCATAGCTGAGCCCCTCCAGCAGGCCCAATGTGTATTTCGTTCTATATGTACTGTGTGGGTATCTTTCAAGTTTCTAACGCTACATGCCCTCCAAATCGCGCACTAATCGCATGCTCTCCGCTTCTCGCACCCATTCTTCAATTCTGTCGCCGACATCGCCGACGAGCCTCTCGTAAGTCTCGCTCATGAAAAAGAGGCTCGTATGAGCGACCACTTCATCCATGTTCTCCATGAACACTCGAATCCACGTTGGGTCCTTATTGCCGTTGTTGTCCTTCGGTGGCAGCATACAGAACTTCTTGTAGCGCTTCTTCTTCGGAGGGGAGGTCGATTCGTCCGGTGTCGTCATGTTGGTGTCTTGCTGGGAAAGTGGTAGAGTGGAGGTAGAATCGGTGTAAGCCGTCGAGGGGGCAGTTGACCCTGTGATTGAAGATCGATCATCAGGAGGGGCTTGCGCGAGGACTTTGCTCTGACTGAACTCGAAAGATCCATACGGACTGCTGCCTTTCCCATCGTATGCTTGATGCTCAGCACCCAATTGCATGGCGCCAATTTCTTCCTCGAGCCGATCCGTTTCGTGACCACTGTCGATTTTGTCTTCTTTCACAGCACTTTTGTCATCTTTCGCAGCGTTCTTGGCCTCCTTCTGCTTCTGCTTCTCCCATCGTTCCTGGATCTTGTCACGCTCCTTTATGACATTGTTACGAGCCTTGACCGCACGCCGGTACTCTTTCAGAGCTTGGTCGTGCTCCCTTTCTGCTGCTTTTCGCTCGTTCCTATCGGTGTATTGAGCAATGTCTACAAAGGCTGGTTCTTTTGGAATTGGTGGAATATCTGGCAGATCCGGGCCTTGTAGATCCGGGCCATGGTGCTCTGCCACCGATTCGGTGTCAGACATGGGTTCGGCCATTGGACTGACCGCAGAGAGCGGCTCCTCCGGGCTGACAGGAACAATCTCGTCCTCTCTGTACTCTTCAACCGATATTCGAGGACTAACAGTGCCTAGACTGCTGGGCTTGGTTGTCAATGTTAAATGCGGCTCCGGCTCGTGCGCAGCTTCACTACTTGAATCCTGACCCGGACCCCTGCTAGATGGTCGCGATGGTGATGGTGACTTTGACTTTGGCTTCTTGGGGCGCCCGGTACTTGCGGTATAGTAATTGACGAATCTGACCCTGGGCGGTGATCGCACACCAGGATTGGCGTACTGCCTCACTCTTTCATCATCCTCGTCCAGTGCTCGTATCTTCGCATATCGATCCTTTAGTCCATGGTAGTCAGCCATTTCCCCACCAAATTCGAGATGCGATTTGACCAAGCCCTTCGAAGCCTTGATCAACCCGTTTGAATGCTTGTTCATGAAGTGCAAAGCATTCTCCCAACCCTTCCGTGCGGGTAGATGGACGTCGTTGTAGAACGATGGGTTGTAGTTGGGATCTGATGGTTTGGGGTTGAACAGGGTGCCCATCCTGCTGGGTCGTTTGCCTTCATTTGACTCTGATCCTGCAATAGCTTGGTGCTGTGGGGGTGGCGCAGGGTTGAAAATACTTCCGAGTCCGGCCTTGATGATTCCCGGATGCATACCGAGAAAGGGAACATCGAAGTTCACGATGCCAATGATGTGATGTCGAAACACCAATGCAATATCAGCAGCCAGTAAGCCGCCCATTGAATGTCCAAGGAGCACCACGTCCGTTAGAGGTGTTTCGTGGGGTGCAAGCCTGGCATGAAATGTTAGCTCATGGCCAGGAGCTAGACTGCAATCCTATATGCGCGATGGATCGTACCATTTCGAGAAATCGTCTCGTGCAATTTCCATGGAGTAGCGAGACCGGTATTTTGGATAGATTTTGGTATGTACAACGTGAGAATCTGCTAGAGTGATAGACACAAGATTGTGCACGTGAGCTGGGAAGCTTTGAAAGCTGGTCTCGTTGCCCATAAAGCCATGGATGAAGACTAGTAGTAGCCTTCGTCGGCCAGACTCTTCCCAGTGAGGTTCGGGAACTAGCGACTGAGTAGATGAGGATCTGGGGTCATGCGAAGCCATGCCTGCCAGCGATGGATCAATATGGGTGTTTTGAGCGCTGCTTGAAGGTCGCGGTGGTAATGGTGGTGGTGGCTGTCCACCGTGGTTTGCAGCTGGCGACGTCATACCTACTTCGGCGCGCTACAGGAGCCAGCGAGTCGCACTGGCAGATCAACATCCATTAAATTGGACGACGGGTGTGGGTTCTTCACTCAGGTCAAACGCGAAATACGCAATGATGGCATACAACTTGGCCAAAACAGGATAGTTGGATAGCGACAGACGCAAGGTGTGGGGTTGAGTCCAGACCTGCAGGCGTGCGCTGTCGCACGGTGCACGTGATTTCAACGGTTTCTGGTCCCACCCACCCTCGAAAACCTCCGGTTGGGCAACTGACTCTGCGCGACTTGGCTCAATAGCGCGGCTAGCGTTATCGAGAGGCGGATCGGTAAATTGCGAGGTTCGCTCAATCACCGGCCTGCTGCCAGCTGCGAGAGCGCATCTGACGATTGATGAGGGTTTGGATCCTGCTTAAAAGGGGTTTTTGGTGAGACACGAGAATGGCAGGCTGTTGGAGTCCGGCGGCGACGTGAGGTAGATGAGTGTCAGAGGGGAGTCCGTTGAGGTGGTGCGGGTCAGGAGTGGAGACGGCTATCGGGCTTGCATGGCTAAAGATGCAAACACCTGGCCCAAGGCAGCGAGACATTGCGACCATTCATCTCAAACCACATCCCTCGCCATACCACTGCGCATAACAGAACACGGCGGGGCGACGCAGCGGCGCATCCCTCACAGCAGCAGATCTTAACGGCCGGAGTATTATTGTTCGTGTGAGCGTCGCTGCGTGTTCGTCACCGCAATCACGAGCGGCCGTCGCACGGTCTATTTTCAGGCAAAGGAAATTGCGTGCAGGGATCCAGAATATCGACCGCCTCCTCATTGGACGGCTCTCCTGCGTCGCCCGCAGGGACCCCGGCTCGCCAGCCCTTCTCCTCTCTCTGCGCTCTTCCGTCGCAGTCCTTTCTCTCAACACCACGACGTCCGCTGCGAAGTCGACAAATCGCTGTACCAGGGCGCTGCTCTGGCCGACTGCAGGCTTGCTTGCGCACCGCCGACCGAAGTCGAGAGCCGCCGTCTCGCAACCTGCAGGTGCCTGCACCTCACCCCCCGTTGCACCACCAGCGCACAGCAGGACCGCGCCTGTAATTAAGGGTTCCCGGCGCTCTTCTTCGCACAAACGAGAATTGCTCGGCTCGCCCGCTCGCCCAGCGAATATCATAAACTCGCGAATGCTGGTCCATTGACCCATTCCAGGTGTGTATACAGAAGTCCCTATACCTCTACCTGCGACTTCATCCGTGCTTGATACGATTGGAGTGCTGATCCTTGCCAGGCCACTCCTTCAACAGCCAGCCCACCTGGCGTCCATTCATTTCCTTCACTCTCTCGCAAGCGCATATACTGCTGTCACCATTGACTGGACATCTTTCTGGCGAAGCCATCACGTCCGCTCCTTTGCATCGCAACTCACATCGCCATCCAATTGGTCACGCTCTCTAGGACCTATGCCCGCACGCATATCGACTTTGCCACCGATCCTGCTGGGAGTTTTGTTCACGCGCAAGCTGCGTCAGGCATTGCGATAATCTAATGGAGTCTGCGCCTACGCCGAAGAAGATATCACGCATTGATTTACGTTTTCGTCATTCGGCCCAGGACATCGCACCGAGGGAGGAGCCAGTGAAGAGAAGGGAGCCAGAAGAAGTGCGGAAAGAGGAGGATTCAGACGAGCCGCTATTGATCCGGGAGCAGAAGGGACGAGAAATCATGGGCAGGGCACATCGACAGTTTCATCGCCGTCAGGCGGCGGAATCATCGAATGTGCTGACCATGGTCGTGGAGGTGATTGCTACGATCGACGTGAACGGGAATGTGATCGCACAGGAAACTCAGACGCCTGCCTTGCCGTCAGTGCCAGCTGTACCGACTGTCCCACTACCTTCGGTCCCGGCCGTGCCTCCATTTCCCAGCGACTTGACGGTTCCCGCATACCCGTGGCCGTCAGGCGTGCCAACCGCCCAAAGCTCACAGGTCGTGATTTCGTCGCCAGCACCAACATCGGCAGGAAATACTGTCCTGCCGTCATTAGTCCCATCATTAGGCTTCAATTCGACGATATCGAGTGAGTGCAGCAGTGACTGTTTGTTCTGATCTCATCTAACCATGTGTAGGTACCATTGTGACGCCAACGTCTAGCTTCCTATCAGTATCAAACAGCACCTCGTCGACCTCTACACATTATTTCCCTTCATCCTCTTCGACACGCAGTTCATCATCATCATCATCATCATCATCATCATCATCATCGTTGTTACGGTCTTCGTCGAGTTATATTACATCTTCGACTTCCCAACTCTCTACGACGTCATCGGCTACCGAGACTTCAGCCACGCCAGTGGATGTTATTCCCGGCGGTCCTGCTGGCACAGCGGCGCCCCCTGCTGCGACAACTACCGCGGCCGGCGGTGCATCAGGCTCCAACAATGAGAAAGCCCTCGACACTCCTCAAGTCGTCGGTAGCGTTATTGGAAGTCTTGCAGGTGCTGCACTGATACTTGCGTTGCTGTTGTTTCTCCTCAAACGACACAAGCAAAATCAACGCCGTGGTGCGCTGGAGCTATCTGGCAATGACACTGCCGATACGCATCCTCTACCCGCTTCGGGTCAGCAAATGGCAACGCGCAGCAGCTTCGTTCCTGCAGGTGCGGCAGCGTTCTTCAACCGTTTCTCGGGAGCATCGCAGTCTACAACAGCTACCACAACCGGCGAGCGTGGCTTCCAGCGGATATCGGGTCGCAAGCTGCCGTCCGCGTTCAGTGAAGGCATGACTTCGGAACAGTTTGCTCGGGCAGAGGGTACGCTATCTGGGTCGTCATTCTATAAGGACGACCATGGCATCTATGGTGGCCCAGGCATCATACCGAAAGAGATAGCCAAGGAGACTGGCGAACCGTCACACTCAGGCACTATGGGCACCAAAGAGCGAATAATGCCAAGTCCGGCACGGACACCCATCATCCATCACCCTGATGATGCTCCCGCGTTTGGCACAAATCGCAGCGGAGGAAGCGAGCTCAGTCCGCCTCATACACCAGTATCAGGTCTCCCTCCTCGAGGTACCCTTGGAAGAAGTCATCCATCGCAAGACGGTTCAAGAGGATCCAAGTTCACCGAAGACGTATGACGATTTCGTTGCCTGCACCACTGTACTTCTACACTGTCCTTTCTGCATCCATATTTCACGACGAGCGTTTGTCTACGAAAGCGAACGTGTGCATAGATCCCAGCATCTGTTTCCTTGTCCACATTATCATCGGCCCACGGACCTCCTGCTTGTATACCAGGGGTCCGTCGGCCAACACTCTGTATCTCGATTTTTTTGTTCGAAAAGTCCAGCTCGCTACCGATCGAGCACCACACTCCTTAATAGCGACTGCACTACGACAGTCGCGCGCTAATGTTTTTGTGTTTATTGCGGGCCTATTGTTGACTTTTATCCTTCGTCCAGCACGCCAGACTGTACCAGAGCGTGTTTCATACCCGGAGCTTTGCGCCGCAGCGTACATGCAGCCTCTCCACCTTTACCATTCACTTCATGTAGATACTTTTCATGTACCTTGGGCACTTTCGCGAAAGCGGGTCCCGAGCTTGTGTATATCACTTTGCGATGCTGTCATGAGATAGTCAATAGGACTGAGATTTGGGGGGATGGGAATTTTGGGCCATCTCGCGATCTTGATGTTGGAGTGGCTAGATGGAGATTTGGAGTCTCAATGTAATTTTTTGATATGTGAAGAAATTCCCATGCAATTTGTGCCAGTCTTTGTGAGATCATATTGGCTCCCTGCAATCTTGACTAATCCTGAAGGAGCGCCGTGAACAGCTGAGTGGGTTCCATATGAAGCGGAGGCTGGAGGCTGAAGTGCTTCTCAGTAGTCGATCAGACGGGGAGGGGAGTCCTTCACTCCTCTCCTCGCTTGTACAGCATCATCCTTCATCCTCCTGAGACCGAAGCAACCCCTAAAGCAGCCAAGAACCCACACATCACATCCGCGACCACCATCCATACCCCATACTCCCTCCCTAGCACCAACACCAAACTTGTCACACCCCACCCTCCAGCCAACCCTCCCATAACCTGCAAACTCATTAGCATCACGATGCATATCAGATCCTATACCATTGCTTACCCTCATCAACAAACTCCTCCCCTCCATAGCTCTAGTAAACAACTCATTCGCTGCATCGGGTGGGAAATGCACACCCGTCATGCTCAGATTTGAGAGGTTGAAACGGACGAGGGTGGAGAAGAAGGTGTTTAGAGCGCAGAGGGCGAGAGCGATGTTGGGGTGGTTGGTTAGGGGTAGGAAGGGGAGGAGTAGGAGAGTGAAGAGGGATGTTGTGCTCTGTGAATGTAGATGTCAGTCTTGGGGATTGAGATTGGAATCGTGGTGTTTGGTTGGAGAGAGGGAGGATGTTGCTGGGTAAGTTCGGGAAGGTAAGTTGGGATGCCTTGCCGCAACGATACATTGTCGATACGTGCTAGAGGTCTGCGAATATGCTTCTTGTGAATCGTACGAGCTGTTTGTTTGCTCGGTGTTGTGTCGAAGGAGGAGGCGGTGGCTTTTTAGTGAGGAGTAGAGGGTGTAGAGGGTTGGTGGGGTGAGGAGGATGATGCATATGGGTGTGTAGGAGATGGAGGTGTAGGTTAATATAGGGTGGAGAGTTGGAAGGGTGTATGGCATGTTGAAAGGAGGCATGGGTTAAGAGAGGAGGAGAGTGAAGTTGGAAGAGTGGGGATTGCTGCGTTGATATGTTGTGTACTAGATGGGATGTAAGGCTGAAGCTTGAGGCTCGTGTTCGCTTGTCCCCACCAATGTATCGTCTAGATCTTCTCCATCTCTTGATAATATTTGCGCAGCTCACAAGATTGAGAAGAGTTGAATCCTGTAAGAAGATGTTGTAAGAGAATTTCCTATAACGGATTTGTACATTTCCGATGCACGAAATAGTCCTCGTTTGAGATGTAGGAGCCTTACAGGCGGTATTGGTATGTACCTCGCTGAACCTTCATTTACAACGCTGAATTGCTCCCCAGGTAGGTAAATCTGCTAACCCCATCCCTCATTTTTAGTATCAAAATTCTTCCATCACACAAAACCAGCCTGCCAGGCCCCAGCCAACGCGCCCCCGACTATCAGTCCCTCCAGTCCCCACAAACTCCCAATCCACCAACACACTCCAGAAACTCCCCAGCCCCAAGCCAGTACTCCTAAAGCCTTCTTCGCGTCTTCAGAACCTCGAATAGCCTCGTTGAATTTCTCGACAAACGGGACCTGTGCCTGGTTCTTCATGTTCCAGAAGTTGCCGAAGTGGATACGTGTTGCGGTCAAGGTGGGAGCGTTGACGAGCGCGATGCCGAGGGCATGGGTGCGGAGAGAGGGGACGAAGAGGAGGAGGGATGTTAGGAGGGAGAGGGCAATCTGGACATTGTAAGATGATATACGAAGAGGAGAAGATAGAGGAGTGGCGTACCGTGATCGCAGCACTACCTTGCGTGGTCCTCGTCTTGTGTAAGCGCTCAGCTGCAGTATTCGACCACTCTGCTGCTTTCTCAGACTGCGACTCATACTGCTGGAGCCTCGTGATGTTTTCGTAGCTCCTCCATAGCGCGTAGGCTGAGGCTGGCGCGATGAGGAAGAGGGGTTGGATGGAGCCCATTTTGCGTATTTCGTTATGAAGACAATTTCAGAGGGGATTTTGAGGGTGGTTGAAGTAGAGACAATGCTCTCATGACGCGAAACTTGAGCGAGGATCGACGTCATTCACCGTCGCGCTCGTATTCGCTAAACGTGGATGCCTCGCATTAGTGCCAGGTACACGCGCCCCACCGTCCAAACTTTGCTAGGCCTCGAAGCTGACCCCATCATTCCAGCTATCTTGCATTCCACCTACCCGCGCTCATTCCGATCCTCGTCCCAGATCGATATGACCACGCCCACGCACCTCGATCCCTCAGAACTCGGCACGAAATCGTACTGGGACACTGCCTACGAGCGCGAGCTTACGAACTTCTCCACGAACGCTGACGACGAAGGCACGATATGGTTCTCCGATAGCTCCGCCGAAGAACGTATGCTTGCGTATCTGGAGAATCTGGCTGATGAAGGAGTGTTATGTAAAGAGGCACCGCTGGAAGTTACACCCGTCAAGAAAGACGTTGAGAATGAAGCGCAAGACATTGGGCCTGCAGGGGAAGCGCAAGTGCCAACGAGGTTCCTGGACCTCGGAACAGGAAACGGACATCTGCTCTTTGCATTAAGAGAGGAGGAATGGCAGGGCGAGATGGTGGGCGTGGATTATTCGGCGCAGAGCGTGAAGCTTGCAAAGGAGATCTGCAGTAGCAAGGGAGACGACTACACCGACATCAGCTTCCACGAGTGGGACATCCTCACACAGCCGCCTGGAAGTTGGCTTGGGAACGAGTTCGACGTTGTGCTCGACAAGGGGACATATGATGCGATATCTTTGAGTGAAGAGAAGGATGCGAATGGGCGAAGGATTTGCGAAGGATACAGGGAGAAAGTCGAACAGTTGGTCAAGAGAGGAGGTCGGTTTTTGATCACAAGTTGCAATTGGACGGAAGAAGAGCTCAAGAGCTGGTTCGAAGTCTTGCACGGGAAGTTGGTTTATGAAGCCAAGGTGAAATACCCGAGCTACACCTTTGGCGGCAAGACGGGCACAAGTGTGGTAACCCTCTGCTTCACAAGAAAGATATGAGCTATCGATCGCATGAGCGGTATACCCTCATTACGAAGAAGCGCGTCGCCTCAGTCTTGCGACCACCAGCCACCTCTTCCGCCCGGTGACATCCTCCTTCCCACCATCTCGCTCCTTCGCCCACTCTCGTCGCCCGCCATTCGCATCCATCTCGTAGATGTCCTCGACTTCCAGTCCGCTGCTTGGGACCACCTCTTCGAAGAACGAGGCTAGGTTCGCGCGGCCAGTATGGAATCCTCCTATACAGTGCACGCGCGCCTCGGGAGCTTTGGAGAGGAAATGACGCATGGACTTGGCAAGATTCTCATGCTCGTGTTGCATCCAGTAACAGTCCGCTGCAAGTATGCGAACAAAGTGGTGCCTGTTGGCCTGTGCGAATGGGGTATCCAGCTCGCCCCATTGATGTCCTTCGACCGACACGCGGGGCTGAATATCTTCGGGCACATTCATAGACACATTCTTCTTGAGTGTGTTGATAATGACTGGCGCAGGGTAGTCAGATACGACAACCTATGGAGTCGCGTGAGCATGGATGGTTCAAGCGCGTCTCAGTGTCATACCTGTTGCGCTCCCGACAACGCGCTTGCAATTCCAGCTAGTCCTACACCTGCGACATATCCATCAGTCCGACTCTTCTATCCGCATGTTTGGTTGTCCTCAGGTCTACAAACCTGCTCCAAGCTCCAAGATGATCTGACCCTTCATACTCCAGAGCTTCTCTTCCTCCTGATTGATCCACCACTCGCCATCTTTCCAGCTGTCCTCGTTGGTGGTCATGAACACACCGCTATCGCGCCCCTCGCCCCTCTTCTGCGGCCTGCCGCTCACGAACTCAGCCATGAGAATGCCTGCGTTCCAGAGATAGTGCGCGAACTTTCGCCGTTGCTCTTCTCCGTTCACATCGGCAGTGCGTAACTCGAGGTCGCCATACTTCTCGCTCCGGTAGATTATCGTCGTGAAGGGGTCGTCGCCGTGTGCATTCTGGAGATCGTCCGCGAAGATGCCGCCGAGCGAGGAGGAGAAGATGTCTTCTGCAGATGGCGGTTCGTCGTCTTGACGGTGGAGAGAGATGAGGGAGGGAAGGAGCATTGGCATGTACAAGAAAGTCAATATGCGCAAGAACAGCAGAAAGAAGATGGATTGAGAGTTCAGATCAGTATGCGGCTCTGATTAGGTTCGACGCGTGCCACATTTTGGTGGGGCAGAGGGCCGAAGCCTTTTTCGGCTGGCGTGGGCTTAGCGTGATGCAGGGTGGGATGTCGTGAGCTCATCAGTGATTCTCAGAACCGAGGTGAGGCGTTTCATCTCGTCTTGCATTGAACGATCGCACTTCTACTGCACCCAAACGATATCTCAACGCACCGTTTGATTTTCCTGAACCGTAGAACTACTCTATCGAAGTCTCGATTTAACATTGGCTACATTAGTGTCCCAATAGCAGACTTTGGACAGCTCTCCCAAGTACCTCATCCAATTAAGTTACGATGTCCTCCTTAGCAGCATTCAAGAACCCTGCTGGATACCACCTACTAAGGTACTCCGGACCCTCAAACCCATCATCACATCTTTCTAACACTATACGCGTAGCTATGGCACTCTCCTCGGCAGCACACTCTTCCAATCCTTCATCGGCGGCATCGTAGCCTTCCGCGTCCTCCCCCGACCCCAATTCTCCACCCTCCAGAAACACACCTTTCCCGTCTACTTCACGCTCCAAACCATCACCCCGCTCCTCATGTTCCTCACCTACCCCTCGCCCTCGGGGTTCCGCGCCCTCCTACCAACCCAAAAGTCCCAGACCTCGACTGATCGCTTAGCTTTTACGCTGATCGCGACGATGCTTGTCACGGGTATTGTTAATTGGGTATACGTCGGGCCGCAGACAACAGAGGTTATGAAGTTGAGGAAACACCAGGAGACGAGGGATGGGAAGAAGAGCTATGATGCTGGGCCGCATAGCGAGGAGATGAAGAAGTTGAATCACAGGTTTGGCGTGCTGCATGGGGTTAGTTCGGCGGTGAATTTGGTGGGGTTTTTGGGGATGCTGTGGTATGGGGTTTTGCTTGGGGAGGGGGTGGTGCTGGTGTGATGGGGAGGTAGGTGAGAGCCTTGGGTGGGCTGCTTTGTATATAGATTCTAGGTGGATATTGATTTGGCTGTTTCGTCGTTATTTCTAGACCGAAAACTAAGAGAGTGGCAACGAGGGGGTGAGTTGCTGTGCTTGGTTAGCGGTATAGCTGTCAGCGGTACTCAAATAATGACGATGCTTTAGATCGATTCGTCGTCTACTGGTTGATCGCGAGAGCAGTCACGCGATTGTACGAGAACGCCGTAATGAGATTGTGGAGCAAGACTGTTGTAGTAATGGATCGTACTGAGAGCTTATGGTGTGGGGAGCTGTAAAAGAACAATCGATGCTTTGGATCTTTAGCTGATGGACGAGACTCGGTCTATGATGCGCATATAAGGAAATGACATTCTAGCCTTCGTGCTTCTAGATATTTGCATAAGTCTTCTAGCTCTACTCTTGGAGACAACTAATCAATTCGGTTCGCTAGAGGACTTCATTCTTCAGCCTTAATCATGGCGAATGTAATCGGACTTTGACGACGAGTAGCTATAAGATACTTTAAGCCGAACTGTTAAGAATCATAAGTGACTGCTGAGAACGCCAGTCGTCGATAGGTAGAAGATGCGAATGCGAAGCACCTCGCCATCTTCAGCCTTGCATGAGGCTGAAAGCTTGCTCAGCCTACCCTTGAGACAGAAAGCATCATCAGAACTTGGCCTGAAAGTTGAAGGTTTATGTGTCACCAGTCATGGATACCTTCGTTGACGACTTATTGCATGAGATGTGAAGGAGAAGGTTGCCGGGCTGAACACTGTATGTGGTGGAGGCTTGTGGCTGAGTTGATCGGCAATGCTGATGGAGGCTGGGTTCGGTTGCCTACACATGACACAACAACTTGAGACTCAAGGCCGCCACTTTGGTCAACATCTACAATCCTATTACACGCAATGGAGCCACTTTCGGCTATCGCCTTAGCTGGGAACATATTGCAGTTTGTAGAGAAAGGCGCATATCTTATCTCGTCCAGCCGCGAATTGTCGATCTTAGGCGCTACCAAGGAGCATGTCGAGCTTAGGACGATAGCGCAGGAGCTTCAAGGCCTGGTCTCGCGAGCCCCACCGATGTCGAAGGGCGTAAAGTCTTCCTCGCTCGACGATGATGAGAAAGCCATCCGCGCTCTCGGCGAGCAATGCAATCAAGTGGCGCAAGAGCTGCTCCGAGTGCTGGACTCTTTGGAGGTGAAGAGCAAGGATTCTAGCCTGGGTCAGGCCGAAAGCGTTTACAAAGCGCTACTGTCAGAATGGAAAAAGCCAAAGATTGATGCTTTGCAAGTGCGTCTAGACCGGATTGGGACGAACATACAGGCGCATATAGCATCGTACGATTTGGGGAAGGTCCTAGCGCGACTGTACGAGCTGGAGTCACAAAACAGGTTCTTCCAAGCACAGAGGAAGGACGAAATTGAAGATTTGAGGGAGCATATGAAGGAAATCTTTGATGGGATTGGCACGAAGCTACAGAAACAGGGTTCAAGGGACCGAACCATTACAGCCTTACTGGGTGCAGCAGCTAGCGGCTCCCAGTATGCCGCAGAGCAACTCGTCCTTGCGAATTTGTGGTTCGAGGAGATCCAGTATAGGTATGACAACATTCGCAATGCACACGGCCAGACGCTCTCTTGGTTGTTCAGCACCACGGAACAGCACAGTCCTGTCACTTTCGACGAGTGGCTCTGCTCCGAAGATAATCAATACTGGATTTCGGGAAAGCCTGGATCCGGCAAGTCGACATTGATGAAGTTTCTGAGCCATAGTCCACGAACTACTGCACACTTGAGATCCTGGGCGAAGCAGAAGCGTCTTATCTACGCGGTTTATTTTTTCTGGAGTTCTGGCAAGTCGATCCAGAAGTCTTTGGACGGGCTATTGCGCTCTTTATTATTCGATATCCTGCGGCAGATCCCGCATATCATCCCAAGTGTCTATCCAAGTGTCTATCCCCATATCTGGAAGCTCGTCTCTCCCAATACCAATAATTCCACCGCGGAAACCACAGCTGTGACAGTACCTCTGTCTGTGCCGGGATTACTGGAGTCACTCAAAGTCGCCATCGCCATTGCTGCCAACTCAGACACGAAGTTCTGCTTCTTCATAGACGGTTTAGACGAGTATGAGGGTCAGCCCAATGATATGATTGAGTTTATTTCGCTGTTGAAGGATCTCCCAAACATTAAGCTCTGTGTGTCAAGCCGCCCGTGGAACGAGTTTGAACGTGAATTCGGCAAAAACGGATCTCGAAAGCTCTATATGCAAGATTTCAATGGTGCAGACATCAGAAATTACGTCAATCACACCTTGGACAACGATGAGAACTTTCAAGAATTGGAAGACAAAGAGGTCAATGGCAAGCCACTAGTGGAGGAAATCGTTCAAGCTGCCAACGGAGTATTTCTGTGGGTCTTCTTAGTCGTACGGTCCTTTCAAGAAGGATTGAACAACGGAGATAGCGCCCTCGATCTCAGAAGGAGACTCAGTCAACTCCCCAGTATCTCAACAAGTACTTCGACCGCATCATTCTTTCTGATGTCGCAGAATTCTACCACGGACATTCGGCGGAGATGTTCACGGTAACGCTGGAAGGTCAGGAAGAAATACCCCTAACGGCTTACTGGTTCTTACGCGAAGATGAGGAAGATGTTCTGCGCTTAGAAACAAGACCTCTGTCTATACAGGAAGTCAACAAACGGATCCGGGATACAACTAAGCGGCTGAACGCGTCCTGTAAAGGACTCCTCGAGGTCCGGTACCTGACTCAGAGATATCAACCAAGCGCGATGCATGCATTGCCCCCGAGCATTGTATTCGACCAAAGAGTGGTATTCCTTCACCGTACCGTGCGAGATTATCTGACGCTGGATGAAACGAGAGCCCTTCTGCAAAGCTGGTGCCCTGGATTCGAGCCTCATGGCACGATATGCAAGATGCTGGTGGCGCAGATCAAAACATCACCGGATGATCCCCAATTCACGCGCTCATTCGCTCTCCTCCAAGATGTTTACTGTCGTCACCGTGATCTCGTCCAACCTTTGCGTGAAGGATCTATCGATGAACTTACCAAAGCCGCTGCTAAGGCACTTGCTCGGTTCTCTCTTAGCTTCGACGATGATCTTTCGGCAGATGCAGGTACGCAGCGCTTGGATAGTAGTAGAGAAAAGACAGACAAACCGGGATCAACACCAAATCTGCTACGAAGGATACGGCATAGACTCCGTGTGGCATTGCAAGACAAATAGCTACACGGCCTGGCTTTCCAAATCAAGTTACGATAGACGAAATACCTTAGACGACTAGCCCAGTAGCCCTCTGTAAGGTCTTCGTAGACCGAGTGCTCGGTCTCGTTAGCGCAATCAGAAAAACTCCGCCTCGTCATGGAGGAGCGATGCAGTACTAGACTTCATACGGCCGTGAAAATTGCCCTCTTCTATGGCTGTATAGTGTTTGTTCACTTGTCGAAGAATGAACAGCATCCTACTGCCGTGTGGAGTACATCTGTTTCATACTTGAATATTGGTACCATAATGTTGAATTGCTGTAATGCCGGAGTCGTGGGTTTGAAGGCTAGGTGACACGGATCAGGATCCGTAACGAGACTATATCCTTCTGTTGGTCATACCGCGGGCTCTACAAATGCTCAATGAGTTCTTGGACTGAGGTAGGTAGCTTTGTTCCAACCCAGCAAAGCATAGGTTCAACCTGCATACAGATATAAAGCTGCAGGCATCAGATAGAGGAGCGCTACCTTTCTTCAAAAGTTCGACGAAAAACGCAAATTGATTTAAATAGAGAAAAGTTACTGTAGGCAATTCCAATAAAATGCACCGAGATACCTAGGAAGACTGTCCTCGACTTGTAGCGCACGACAATCATACTCGATGACTGAACGGTCTGTTTCCAATGCACATAATGCATTTCCAATAATAGACTTTATGTCAAGTTTTCAATACAGTTCCCCAGTTTGATAGTTGACCTGCGAGCTACGCTCAGCGGAATTTGATGAACAAGGCAGATACTTTCCTTAGGAAGTGGGGTATATCCGAAACTAAAACGGGTTTAAAACTTCTCGTCGAGGTTGTCGCCTACTAGTGGATGTATCTGTCGTTATGAGGAGGCAGAAATGACGTTGAGCTCTAGACAGACTCGAGATGAGAAGCTTCTGGGTCAAGGCTGTAGGTTGTGGGTGTTGCCGCCCATTGTCTATCGGATGACAATTACGCTGTTGCCTGTGTCGTTGCCGAATTAGATCACCTCGCCAACCGCTCCCCGTAATCGCTTCAGCCTTCAGCCTTCCCAGCTCCAGACGAACTCAACCCCAACAAAACCCGTTTGGATGATTATAAACGAGCCCATCCGCTACGCCTCAAGTCTACGTTTTGCCGAGAGCGAGCGAGCGAGCTATGCCGTCGCGTATTGTACTGGGTCGCCACAGCCACAGCCTCAGTACCGCAAAGCCGGAAGCGCTTCAGCCTTCTCTACGTCATTTTCGTAACTTTTAGATGGTCTGTCGCCCTGCCACTGTGGATCGACTCCAGGCTTGATATCAATCGACATGGTATACCAGTACAAGCCCCTCGATCAGTCGAAGCAGGAGATAAGATTGATTGTACTGGACGATGGCGACAAGACAAGATTGAAGTGTAAGATCATCACCACATCCCTGGACCTCTACAGACGAGAAGAGTCTCCGATCCGAGGGGATACGCCTCCTACCCTACGGCAAACCTTCGCTAGATTTGCTACAGCTCCATCTACTTTCAAGAATCGGAAACCTTACCACGCCTTGAGTTACGTTTGGGGTGATCCCACACCCGTTTGCGACATCGATATTGATGGGAAGATGACAAAGATCAGTCGCAGTTTAGGCGATGCACTATTTAGCATCAGAACCAACACCGACTATCGTGTTATCTGGGCAGATGCCCTTTGCATCAACCAACGAGACAATGTTGAGAAGAGCTGGCAGGTGCAGCACATGGCTCTCATCTTCGCAAGAGCAAAAAGGGTTATATCTTGGCTGGGCCTACAGGCCGAGGACAGTACTGTGGCGCTTAAAGCTCTTCAAGATCTCATGCACTGCCTCACAAGTGTTGATTGGAAGGCAGACTGGTCACAAAAAGCCATTGGCGCTCCCAACGCTGCCGTAGATCTAGCTGAGACTCTCAGAGCGGACCCCAGGATAAGGACCGCCATCCGTAGTCTTACGGAAAGACTGTATTGGACTCGTGTGTGGGTGTTCCAAGAATTGGCATCTGCAAGGCAGAATGTCTTCTTATGTGGCGATTTCGAGGCAGAGGACATCAAATTCTCCCTGTACTTCTTGGAGTTATGGAGTTTCAGGCTGAGTGGCATTCGTATGCATGTAGCAGACCAATGTGGGTTTGTGCTCACACGATTTTTTCACTATGCCAATACACACCCACGCTTCAAGTACCAACCACCAGAACTGGTACACATACTGCGCAGTCTTGCGAGCCTTGATGCAACGGACGGGAGGGACAAAGTGTTTGCTTTGCTGTCAGTTGCCAAAGATAGTCATTCGTTGAACATCATCCCGGACTACGATAAGGACGAGACTATGATCCTAATCGAGACCACCTGCGCGCTACTGCGACGACGGTATGTCCACTATGTACTTCAAGATGCCTGTGGCTCGGTGCAGAGACTAGGAATACCATCTTGGGTCCCGGATTGGAGCGCATATAAATATACGGGAAGGAAAATAAACCTTTTTCATCCATGTCAGGGGAGGGAGCAGTCGAACCTTACACTCAGCTCGCTCCCGAAACACAGCCTAGAATTAAAACTCCATGGCTACACCGTCGATGTCATCACGGAGATTGCAGACTCATTCTGGGACTTCTGTCCTGAAAAAATTGGTGCACTCTACCATCCGAGCATGTCTCTCCACCCCTGGCTGTATCACCTCGAGGAATTTCTGGCAGCATCGATGACTATGAATCAGGATACAATTGAAGAGCTTGTAGCTCGTCTTCTAGTCGGGGATGTGGTTCAACGTTTTGAAAACGAGCGCTTAGGAGCTCTTTCCGCGTCCAACAACCCTTATACCATGATCAAGAATGTCAGGGACCCTCTGGTACTATTCAACTGGGACAGTAAGCGTGTATCTCCTCGATTTGGTTTGGAACCCGAAATTGTACCATACATCAGAGAAGTCGGTAAAAATGTTGATCGTAGAGACACGTTATTTAAAACCGACACACGCATGTTTGGAAGATCGCGGAACAGGCGCTGCAAAGAGAAGGATATCGTCGTTTTGCTACCTAGCGTAAAAATGCCCTGTATTCTGAGGCGGATAGGCGGAAAAGGCGAAGCCGATGATGGCCAAGAGCGATACAAGCTTGTGGAGATGGCCTATGTGCATGGAATAATGGATGGAGAGTTCTTTGAACAGAACAGGAATCCAGAAATGCGGACGTTTACGCTGGTCTAAGCTCCAAGTCGCAAAGATGGCTGACACCAGTCGATCAACTTGATGGGATAGGGGTGCGTTGGTGCAATCCAGTTCAGATTGAGAAGCTGCGCTGTATCAAGTTTGAGGTATTAGATGGTTGCAAACGGGTTGTGACGCATAATGGCATGTAAATTTGCGGCGAAATTGATCTCACTGTTTTAAGAGGCACTGGGAACTGGAATGGGCACAGAAAGCGGTACATGGATCTGTTTTGTGTGGCGTACCGTGTTGAGCATTATACCAGCCGCCTGATAGGATGCAAGCCGACGGCCTCTGCACTGACATGGCTTTTGCTTTGGATCGGGAGGGCATGGTAGAGAAATGGCAACATGTATCTAACCCTGACTGAAGTAACCATTTATTGAATAATCATATTCTCATTCTGTTTCATCCAGACCTCAACTCCAATGAACAAACCGCAGTCGACTATCAAGAACTCGAAGGTTGTCACATATCGCAGCGAGGGCACTTGCGCTGTGCTCGCATCCTCTTATTTGGCAACGTATTGCGAGTCCGCACTGCCGAGTTACTTGTCTTGCGATGGAGACAGCCCAGACATGGGAGAAATACCTGCAGGTGTTATTTGCGCACAGGCGCTTGAGTAAGGAATAGATAGTACCTTGCCAGAGTCGCCGTCCAGTTCCAAAGCCCTGTCCATTGAAAAGGGTCTTATCATTTCAAAGTCCTCTCCCACTCCGAACTCCTTCTTCATCTCGTTGACAAGGGAGTCCTCGTTGAGGTATCCGAGCTCAGTTAGACTGAACAGCGGTGGCCCGTCGACCTCTTCCGCATTGAAGCGATAGTCTCCTTCCTGTATTGATATAATGCATTGTTTGGCTTCCTCGATGTCTCCTACTTTGTATTAGCATATTAGAGTGGAGAAACGATTCTGTACATACTTTCAAAATTGATGCATCCAAATCCAAGCGCGAAGCCAAACTCAATTCCGTGCTCGCTACACTTGCGTTGCAGGTATGAGAAGTCCATGGGCATTTTGTTCTCCGAACTGAATGTGTAAAGGCGGTAGTCAACCCATATATCTCGAATGCATGGAAACGAAGTGTCTACTGCCTCTAGGAAGTTACTAAAGACTTGACTAGTCTCTCTCTGGGATCTTTGGCTGGTATAGCCAATAGAATGCGACGCCCAGTCTAGAGTCAGGGTGTCCAGAGAGCTTACGAAACATAGTGGAACGATCAGATGACGTAGTGCGATGAGTTGTTGAAATTCTTGGAACGGCTCGCCTATGAGATCATACTTGAGATCAGTGTGCCAAACATCATTTAGTTCGAGCGAATGTAGCGAATCTTGTTGTTGAAGAAGGGCATTGACGACCTCAACCCATCCGGTCCGTGTCAGGGCGTGGTATAATTTGACCGAAAATGAACGCAATTTTCGACATGAAGCGACAGCAGCGGCTAAGACTGACGCGGGCAGGCCTGGTGCTCGGATAACATAGCATGATAGCCTCAAATTCTGGACGGAAGATGACTTTGGCAAACATGTCCAGCCATCGTCGTCCTTTGGTCTGTGCTTGGAAGACAGATTGAACATGGTCAAGTGCTTGAGTAACTTCAGCTTAAACAAACAAGACGCCCGGCCAATCCATACCTCCTCCATGTTGATTTCCAAAGTTTGCAAATGCTCAAAAGTGTGAATGATGCCTTGCGATGTTCCGCTCGTACTCAAGATGAGGGGATCAAGGACGAATGAGACGTAGCCTGCGCGGGTACCGTCATTCGGACTATCCACATAAAGCTCTTGGACATGAGGAGTCTGGCATAGCACTGTAGCCAGCCGGAGTGCTTGGAGATCATACCCGGAAGCATCTGCCAAGAGTTTTCCTGACCAGGGAAGGTCGAACCTCTGCGCAAGGGCTGGAAGTTCGAGTTTGTCCGGAGTACGAACATAAAACTCCTGGTATCTGGTACAGAATACCACCTCAACCCTGCGCACATGCTGCAGTAGTTCTGGGTTTGACGCAAACTTGTTGAGGGAGTCGTACGTGGGCGCGATTTCGGAGTAGAGGAGGGGTGTTGCGATGCGGTTGAAGGTTCGTGAAACCAACGTCAGAGGAAGGTAGAGTGTAGCTCCGAAAGCAGCGTGTCCGAGTTTGAAACTCCCACTGACTTCAGGGAGTAGATCAAGGATGACTAGTAGGAGTTCGTCTGGGAGAGAGTTGATAGGAGCAAAAGTTAGATCTTGTTTGTCGACAGCGGTCTGCGAGATCTCTGCGATGGTCGCCATATTGAGGGAGAGATCATAACCATCAGCAATGATTCTGGTCAGCCTTCGACCGGAAGCTTATATGGTCGAGTTTATGTGTGAGAAGACGCACGATACGCACGAGACAGAGAGTTGCCTAGATCTCAGGTGGCACAGCGCGCGAGTTGTGCGCCAACAGCCTAATTGGGAAGTACTTCCTTTTATCCCTGGCCATAGCCAATGTACCCCGAGAGATCACCAAATTGATGGTGTAAGATCTTTTTTCCCTGAGTAAGATGATGATCATTCGCATTTCATAATGAATAATTGAATAATAACGTTTCGAGTGCAGCTAATGAGCATAGACTAACTGGGTACCTACGGAGAAAGGTACAAGTTACGTTGGTGGTTAAAAAATATGTATAAGGATTATATGATTCCCAGAGATGGTAAACAGAAATCAGTATCAATTCGAACTTGTACCACGACAAAGGTGAGCTGTTGAGTAGCTATTCGAATCGCTCGTCCACCACGCTCCAGATCCTAGTGTTGTGCCCCGTCTCGGCCAAATAATAATATCAGCCATATGAGCTTCTAAAGGGATCACCATAATTCTTCACTGGCCCTTAATGCAATGTTTTTATATCGTTCAATGAGATCTGTAGACCGGTTCCCTCATCAGTGAACGTGAGAAAATGACAAGCTTGTCAACATGCTGATTTGTTGAGCGAGACAGGAGTTTTAAATGTCCTCATTCTGTGTACTTTGTCCCCGTCAAGTAAGCGCATAATGCCACGCTGGGTAACCTTTCACCCTTGTCGAATCTCCTCTTTCATCTTCCTCTCCAATCTTCCCTTTTCCCTTCCACCTCTTTCCCTTCATTCCCCAGAAGCTAAGATCTTCTAAATTATCCTGCTCTAGCTGAGCCAGCCACACCGCATCAAATGGATCTCGACACGAGCCTAATTTTCGCACGATGCAGAGGACGAGCTCGTCGCGCTCCTCCCACATTGGCATCGCACAGCGGGTTCTGTGGATGAAGAAGGATGTTGAGCAGGAAGTGCAAGTATGATGGACTTGGCATACATTGATATCTTCATTCTCACTTGACGTCCAGAAGAACGATGATATCCATGATCTAGATTTTACGGATGGCAGACACGGTCGCGTACGCTCATCGTGCAAATGCAGGTTCGGACAATCCGTATACGGCCTCTCATTCAGCAAATTGATGATCCTGTGCAAGTCGAAATGCGGACAAGATCCTGCTATCCTTCCCTCAGTACCGCAATCTAGATTTCGGAGTGCGGGGAGAATTTCGACGTTGCTGATCTTGGTCGAGTGATCACAGCGCAGGAGGACGGTTTCCGTGCGCATCATAATTTCTGGTTCACCAGGCTTGATGTATTTCAAGATGTTCGCATTCGTGGCAGGTGACTGTAGCGTTGGGATCTCTGCTTGTGCCTGTGGCTCAATACCGTTGGCGATTTGGAATTGCAGCTCCTGATACTCCCCGTAGCTCTGTGCATGACCCTCTTCATCGACCCCTGCGCCTACGACCCCGATACGCACGCCGCGTTGTCCGTAAACATGCCGCGCATTCCAAAATCTTATGTCCTCAAGGGTTTTACTTGGCCGGCATAAGATAGTGGTGTCATGCTGTGAATGGGCTTTTCCACACCATGTATCTGGATTGTACGACTTGAGACTCGTCAATGTTGCACTTTTGTGTTCACACAGCCTCAGCGGGCGCGTGTAGCCTTCACAGAGTCTCTGCTCTGGCTCCATATCCCGCATCTTCGCATCGAAATTCGACTTGTGGTGACTGGTGATGCACGCTGAGCACGTGAGATGATCCGTCGCCATGACGCCAGCTCTCTCGTCTTCGCAGAGAGTTCTGAGACGGTATATACGCCGGCGCTGGGCGTGCGCTTTCCGCCAGTTCTCGACCTCCCAGATGTTATTCGCATCGGCTGTTGGATCTGGGAAGACGTTCATGAAGCGAGCGCAACTCCCTCGAAGCGCCATGATGGACGGCGGATCCGCGTACTGCTCGATCATGACCAGGATCTCTGTTGGAAGTGCCGCGAAGAGGCTGATGAAGGCATTGTAGTTCCTTGCTTCTACGATTGAAGCGGGAAGATGCTGCAAACCAGGCGTTGCAGTGTTTGGCGGGTTGTTTATGATTGAAGGCCCGTGGATGTAGTCTACAAAAGAAGCGTACATTGCCCGCGTTGGTGGATACTGTTTATGGAAGCGGCTTTCGCAGCGCCTGTTGTAGAGGGTGTAGGCGCATTCTGTCGTTGACATGGTTGGTGCTGGCTGTCGAAGTTCCAGCTCAAACCAAGTACCACCTCTTCATTACGGTGAGCATGGGCGTACCGTAAGCGCTGTCCTTGAAAGCGGTGATCGAAAAAGGTAAACGGCAGTCTGAAAGTAGGGTGGTAGAAACTGCGTGAAGTCCGAGTAGACGAATGATGCCTAATGCACGTCGTAGGATCAGCAACCAATTGCAAAAGGGCAATGGTCTCAGCCTCGCAGCAGCAGCCTCGCGTTCTCCGGATACGCTTGCTGGTGAGTAAGCCTGACAACATTTATCCCAAGGTCTGTTTCGGCAGCAGCGAACTCCCTAGTAACCAGAACGATAAGCCTCTGTGCTCTCTTCATTTTCTCCCAAGCCCAAGGCATACGCACTTACCCAGCAACCTGGGCGCCACGAACACAGTCTACATGCCACAGGGATTCGCACAATACTTCTATACATCAATGAAGCAACCTTGAGAGGCAGACACCCTTCTTCTACCTTTCCGAAAGCTAATAAAACCCTTTGCACTTGCCCAGCAAACCATCCATAACAATACAACAGACTCGCGCAATTATCTAAATATCTATCGTTCTTTCCTTAGAAAAGCAATGATGGGTTGGTCGAAATAGAGTACTATTAGCTTCTTCAGGCCAAGTGAAAGGACGTGGACGTTGTGTAATCGAGCCAGTTTCTACACACCAGAACTCCCTGCTCCGCGAAGCCTAGACACAGAATCTCCAATACGAACATCTATATTACATTCTCCTCAAACTTGACTAGCTATCTACAAGCGGGGTATCCAATCTCTCTCCCTCCCTCACCCTCCCTAACTCTCCACAGACTTATTTGACTCACTCGATCACTTACTCACTCCCCCCACACACCAGAACATTCACGCTCACAAACAAACAAAAGAGAAAGGCCCATGCCATAAGAAAAGAGGATCAAACGGTCTATTCTCCCAGAAAGAAGGCTCGCTCGCCAACCCTGGAATGATGCCCAATACAGACAGGAGTAAGAGTATGAATGACAATGACAATGACAAAGTAAAAGTAATAATAAGGGAGCGCTATGCCCATATCCGCCCGCCAGCCATGCTTGAATGCAAACAGTGAAAAGAGAGAAAGAATGAAGCCTCGCTAGAAATGCCTCAATGCAGTGCAGTGCAAGTATGCAAAAGTAGTCGAACCGAACCGAACGAACCGGCGCCCCTTCTTCCTCTATCAAACAATCAGTCTCCTTTATATACTTCCTCGCCGGCAAACCCTCCTCTTACAGCCTCGATCTCACCTTCGCATCCTCCAAGGCAACGCTAACGCTCACGGTTGGCACCTAACCAACCAAGCCCTCTGCGCCCTCAACCCTCCACCCAAAATCCAGAATCAGCGCCCTCCCATCCTGACTCGTCGCCACCACCCTCCGATAATCGCTCTTGGCGCTCAATATCCAGCTCGTGGTCCAGTTCTCAAACGTGCCGATATGCGTCCCGTCATGGTAATCCGCGATCCGGATGCTCTGGTCGTAGCTGCCAGATACGATGCGGCCATTATGCGCGTCTAAGAACAGCGAGCGCACGAGCCCGCCGTGCCGGTCAGACGTGTGAAGTAGCTGGCCGGAGAGGGCGTCGAATTTGTAGACGACGTGGTCGTTGCCGCCCGCGAGGACGTATTTTGCGTCGTCGGAGAACTCGACGGCTGCGAGCCCGCGGTCCTGCGATGGGAATTCCTTGATGCAGGCCCCCGATTCGAGATTCCAGAGCTTGGCGATGCCGTCGCCGGAGGCGGAGACGAGGAGGTGGCCGCGGAGCTGGACGGCGTTGACGGGGCCGCGGTGGCCAGTGAGGGTGCGGATGTGGGTTCCGGTCGCGCGGTCCCAGACGTTGATTGAGGCGTCTTTGGAGCAGGAGATGATGTGCTTGTCGTCTAGACATACGTCTAGGACACCTGCTGTGTGGTTCCTTAGCCTGTACATGGGCTCGTACCTGCCCTCAGTGATATCCCATACGATGCAGGTGTGATCCGAGGATCCGGTGACCATTATGCGGTCGTCGTACTGTAGACACAGGATGGATGCTTCATGGTAATCGGACGGCTGATAATAAATATCGCTACCCTCCTTCTTACCATTCATCGAAGGGTGGCTGATGACCATCTCCTGGTGTGTTTCGAGCGGCGCAGGAGTGCCTGCGATAGGTATATTGGCAGGACCGCCGATGACCTTGATACACTTATAAGTCTTCATATCCCACACGCGGATGGTGCGGTCGCGAGACCCAGTGATGATCTTGCTCTCGTCGAACTGGCAGCAGTACACAGAGTCCGTGTGGCCATTCAGGTATATCGCAGACGGGCTGGAACCCTTCCACCGTCGGTTGATTGTCAGCCTGGTCGAATACATTTTCTTCCAATCTTGGCCTGGCTGAGGCCTGCCCTTCGAGAACTTGCCAATGCCGGCGCCGCCCATCATGATTGGCGCTGGCGTTACATGGATTTCGGGGGCAAACCTGCGGAGGAAGACGCTGCGCCATACGTGAGGGGAAGATGCCGCATCGCGCCAGGCGTGGGACAGCCTTTCAGCTTTGATGAGTGTAGCTGCGTCGAGGTTGGAGAGGATCATGGTGGTGAGCTCGGCGGGTAGCTTCTTGATGGGATCTTCGACGTCTTTGTCAGCAAGCATTCTTGTAAAAGAATTTACGGCAAACATCGCGGCGGATGCTGGGGTATGATTGTGGACTACGAGGGGGTGCAAAATTGCAAAAGAAGTTTTGTTGGGGGAACACCGCTGTCAATTGGTTTGACATTTGACAAACGAGGTTTGCACACCGCTGCCGCCGCATTGTCCAAGAAATTGTGAATGCACAACTCACCTAGTCTTTTCTCCTGCACACTGTCGGTTCGGCTGAGGGGCGGACATGTCGTTTCCATCCCAACACCAGACTCGCTATCCTTAATCACGTCGTCCACGTTTCCGTCCGACATCAGATGTCCAGCCAGAAAGCGCGCAGTCAACTCCTGTTCCCTCTTCTGCAGTATCAATCGCTCGTTGTTCGCAGCCGCGGCAGCTCGTGCGGCGTGCCCAGGAGGCATTGGGGTTGGGTAGTTCGCGGGTATGGGGACGGGCGCCGGGTTGTAGCGAGCAGATTCACCAGAGGGCCCAGAAGTCGCTGGTCGGCGGCGAATGCTCCCGAACCTGCCCTTCAGTGAGGAGAACTTGGAGTGGACTGCCGTGACATCGCCATCGTGCAGCATGGGCGGCACGCCAGAGTCCTGGTGCTGTAGTTTCTGGTGCGGAAACTCTGCGAGTGACTTTCGCGAGGTAGCAATAGGCATATCGATGATGGATGCCAGCGACGGCCGCCGCGTCGAGGAGGACGACAGCCTCCGGCAGATCTGCTTGAAGCTGCCACCCACAGCCTGCGAGGCGCGCGAGAAGGAGCTCGAGTGCGAGTGTTGGGAAGGCGCGTAGTCAACGACGGACGCACCCTCCATCACCGAAGTCAAATGCGCGCCAATGTCTCGCGACTCGTGGGTGGGCGTGTGGAACGTCTGCGAGGCCGTCCGTTTCATGCCGGCGTCGAAGCGAGGCGCAACGTCTCTCTCGTCTGCTGCGGAAGAGGTTTTCGGTCGGTGGGACAGGATTGAGGGTCGGCGATGCATCGGGGGCGACGCGCTGTGGTCGCTGACAGCACCAGCGGGCTGCCGTCACCTCAAAGTGAGACGCTCGATGGCGTCGCGTCGGATATGCCGAATAGCAGATGCGCGGCGAATAATAGCCCCCCTCCCAGTGCGTCTGCGTGCCTGCACCACCAGTGTCGCTGTCGAGGCAATCCGAAACGGGGAGTGCGCTGCGTCCAAGCAAGGAGACAGCAGGGAGCCAAGGATCGTGTCGGTCGACGTCCAATGCACGCGGGAAGAAGACAAGCAACGCAATGGCAGCGACGGAAAGGAATGTAGAGAGAGCGAGCGCGGCGGCAGCAGGGCAGAAAAGAACACTTCGAGGGAGCGGCGCGGTCGGCGAGCACGAGGCGATGAGCAGCAGAGGAGAAAAGCAGGTGAAGATGTTTTTAAGAATCCGCCTCTGGCTCAGCGCCGGCATGAAACGATACCGGCTTAGACGAGAAATTACCTAGGGACGCCGGCCGATCCCACGACGGCGCACACCCGCCCAAGTTGGGTGCGCAGAGCACCGAGCTCGGGCGCCCCAGCAACCAAGTCCCAGTGCGCCCCAGCCCAGCCTGAATGAACCCCGAACCGCGACAGCCTCGCGCCTGCACATCATCATCAACTCAGCGCGCCCGCATTATATTTACTCGTTCTCTCGCGCCCCGAGCAGAGTGCGCTTCCACGTCGAGCACCTTTGTTCCAGCGGGTCGTGGCCGTCCTCACCGCTCTGTTCGACGCTGTGGCAGCTGAGTCGCCTTCCATGACGAGGACTCGCCGCTCAGCGGCCATCCCGACGCTGTACCGCCTCGTCTTCCTGTACATCGAGCCTCTGTCGACCCTCACCGGCGCCGTCCACGCCCACTACCTGCAGAGCAAGTACTTGGAGCTGACGCATGCTGCAAGTGCCCCGGGCCAGTCAGTACCGCTCTCGACTTCAATTGTCCTCACCCAACTGGCGAACCTGTACTTCCTGCTGTGCCTTAACGAAGCGCTGGTACTACGCGCGACGGACGACGTGAAAGTCTGGAAGACCTTCATCCTTGGGTTGCTCGTTGCTGATTTCGGGCATCTGTATTCCGTGCGGCTAGTCGGATCTTGGGTGTATTGGGAGGTGTGGAAATGGAATGCGATTGACTGGGGCAATGTCGGATTTGTCTATTTCCTCGCTGCTGTGAGGCTATTTCTGCTGGCGGGCGTAGGACTCGAAGAAGAAGACGTGAGGTTGAAGAGCACGTGAGAACTTGACAGACACGTTCTCTCACCTCACCCAGTATCAGATGTCACAGCACTATGCTTATCAAATACACCTTCTAGTACAGGCTAGAAGCTGTCTTCACATGGTTCAACAGGCCTGTCAAACCCGCTTCAACTCAGGCTACTGAATATCGATCCATTCAACTCTCAACCACATTCGGACGACCCGACCCCTTCCCAATAGGCGAAGCGCCCAAGTCGTCCTACCCCAGACCCACCCGTACCATGTACCACCTGCATAACTCCATATCCTGTCCCACATAAAAGTCCCGAAGCTCTTCACCGCCATATCTAGAACGTCTTCAACCTCAGATTCTGCACCCCACCTTGAGCGACCACGATAGCTGCTCACTAAGCACGCTCGGAAGACCTACCCTCTCTACACAACCCACCTACCACATCCATTCCTCTCGCGCTTGCAAGCACAAAGAATTCCTTCATAGTCCATTGTAAAGTAACCCAGCACTCACTCATTCTACCTAACCACAACGCACGCATCAACATCAGAATACACACAAGCACACACTGCACCACCACTGCTGACATACCCATACACACCCGCGCGCATCCAGTACCGTACAAGACACGCATCCTTCCCGCGCTATTCTAGAAGCCTTCGGCGCGCCGCGCACCGCCCTGCATGCACGCCTGCATAGTGCCGAGAATAGACCAGAAGCTTACACCTTACATATTCGGCAACATGTCGCCACACAGCCTCTTGATGACATGTCACCGCCTGCCTTGCCCGAATAAGGCTGATTTTCCCATCTCATCTCAGTCACATCTACGCAAAACGGTTTTTTAGCTTTTGCTTTATGTCGTGTAATCGATTGAGGTCTTTGACTTTGTAGCCAATAAAACTAGTCTGATGATATCATAATAATTATTACATCTGGCGAAAAAAAAAAGAGGGGAAAAGAATTGCATGCAAACTGCCGATATCTTCCTTTCCGCTTCTCCCAACCAAGGCCAACCAATGCCCACTTCCGCCCGCAAAGGCTGCAAGCTTGGTTATCCGCCTGCAGACTCGCCGGATCTGTCTAGCGTCCCAACCCTATAAACCCCAAACCTCATCTGCGGTCCTCGCCGACCGACAAAACGACATAATCACCGGGCCGTACCCACGGTTGCCGCAAGTACGAAAGCCTCGCCGAAGGAGAACAAAGATCCCATCCTTTAGTTCCACGGGTGAGAAGTTGTCTTGACGAGACGAGATGCGAGGTGTGGGACGTCATCGACAACCCAATATCCTGGGCCTTTGAAAATTGGATCGAGTTTGAGTTTTGAGTTTAGGTTCGGGAAACGCCGAGCTGTCCGTGACTGACCAATTCTCGCAATCTATTTCCGCGTCACGTCAGGGCCGGTGAGGCGAGGCTTCTCCTCGAGAAAGGGAAAGAGGAAGAGAAAGAGAAAGGTGCAGCGAGCGTATTTTATCCGTGGTCTTAGGCTGCTGAGCTATGAAGAATTGAACTCTGGAATTCAAAGAATTGCAACTTAACTCGTGCAGGTAATTACCTAGGTAATCAAGTCACGACACCAAAGCCCTTGCAAAGCAAATCATCAAGAGATACCAAGGTAGAGATGCACAGACATGAAATTTTATACTCCCACAAAACCCCCCCCAACTAACCCACTAACATCATCCATCATAACCATATCTCCCAAACCCAATCAGCACGAGAAACGCCCATATACTCAAAACATCCCATCCCATTCCATTCCGATTCCTAGATTCCCATAGTAGATCGAAGAGGGTATAATTACCAGTCCCACCACACCAAAAGCCCAACCTTAGAGAATAGAGCACACGAAAAGCAACAGGGTACAAAGTTCCTCCCATATCCCATATCCCATGATAGGTAGGAGTGCCATATCGCCTGCCTGTACGCCTCCCGTGTACATAGCTCATGAATTCCCCAAAACATCCCCCGAAAGCGCAAGTAAAACCATCATCAGAAAACGCCATGCGTGCAAAACCAGTAAAAAGTAATATCATCGCTATTATATATATGCCGTAGGAATATGCGAAGATGAAGAAAGAAGGAAAGAAAGACTGGATCATAGCCAGCCAGCCAGTCAGCAGTATATGCAAGTCGTCAAAAAAAATCAAGGTCCGAGGAGCGAAGGATCAAGCGTGGGCCCGTCCAAGTATTTCGCGTCCATAGCGTCCAAGTCCATCATCAGGTTATCGCCATAGAAGAGCATCATGTCGTCGTTGTCCATTGGAGGCAACGTCACGCCGAGCGTCGAGATGTCTTCAGAAAGCTGAACGTCAAGCGGTACTGGATCCCCAGCGAGAGCTGCAAGCCAGCCATCCGGTACCTCGATATCCTT
The DNA here is from genome assembly GCA_010015825.1 of Lophiotrema nucula. Taxonomy (NCBI): domain Eukaryota; kingdom Fungi; phylum Ascomycota; class Dothideomycetes; order Pleosporales; family Lophiotremataceae; genus Lophiotrema; species Lophiotrema nucula. The sequence continues at coordinate 153,655 of ML977366.1, forward strand.
GAAATGGACGTCGATCTGGAGATTGTCGTTCTCTGAGATGTCTGATTGGCGGGTTTCAGGCGTGTCCTTCGATGAAGAATCAGGGGTGTTGATTGGCGAGCTGGGCCGTGAGCGAAGAGCCCAGGAGTTGTCTTCGTCCTTGAGATCCAGCACGGTGAAAGTTCCGCTTGTATCAAGTGCAGCGTAGATGTCGTCGTACGAGTAATCGAATAACGAGGTTGGGACAAATGGCTGATTCTCGAGCTCTTTCTCTGGCTCAGGCACAACGACAGGCTCGAGCTCCTTGGTGGCGGCCTTCGTGACGCTGGTAGGGGTAGCCTTTGCAGGCATTCCAGCACTCGGTGTTCCTGCCTTGATACCTGTCTGAGGTGTCTTGAGGATTTTGGCAGAAGGGGAGCTTTTGACGCCAGTCTGTGTGGGCACGCGAGCCATCGGAGTAACAGCTTGAGCGCCTGCTGGAGTGGTGACATTCTGAGCCATGCTGGGAGTCTGTCCAGCCTTGATGGGCTGCGAGGCTCTTCGACCCGATGGCGTCGGCTTCATTGGTCGAGCCGTTGCAGCATCCGATTTGGGAAGACCAGTTCTCGGGTCAACCTCGAGATAGTCCGCCATCGACTCAAGCGCGAACGATAGAGGGTCTTCAATCTTAGCATGAACATCCTTGACGTGAGCCTCGAGTTCGCCCTGAGTATCGAACCCGCGATGGTTAGGGTCGCAGTCCGGCACTTGGCACCTGAACTTAGGCTTCTGCTCAACGGGCTTCTCAAGAACTGGCTGCCTCTTGACTTCCGGCGAGCCTGTTTTCCCCGAAGGAATACGAGGGGAAGGCTTCTGACCTGGAGTGCTGGTCGTCGAATCCAATTTCTGCTTCTTCTTGTCTGGCAGAACGAGATTGCCAATCTTTGGAGGTTCGAAGTACGTCGGTGCTCCACGGGGCGATTGCCCACCGAGAGGGAAGGGCGGTCGATCCGTAGTCGGAGCTTGTGGAGCCTTCTGTTGCCGCTTCTGCTCTTGTTCATGCTGCTTGAGATTCGCGGGCGTCAACTGTTGTCTCACAGACTGCTCGCTCTGCGATTGCTGCTGGTTCTGTTGCGCTGCGTTGGGTTGGCCTTGGTTTTGGAAGCGGGCCATGACTTTGGCGACAAATGCCAACACCTGCTTCACGGCGTTCGTAATCTCAACCTCACTCATGGTGAGCGACTCGTTAAGTGTCATATCTGACCCGCTGATCTGTTTCAAGAGTCTGGAACGGTATCCCATGACCGAACGGGCGACAGCCTCGGACTCGGAGCCCTCGTAGGCAGCGACGAAGAGGCGCAGACACATCTCGACCTTCGCAAGAGCTTTCTGCTTCTCTCGGAGGAGCTGCTGTAGCTGAGCTCGAGCTTCCGGTCCGACCTGAACGACCGGATGATTCTGTAATTTCTTCTCTTCCTCCATGAGCATAGTCTTGAATTTGACCTGTTGAGCTGGCTCTCTCATCTTGGCAGTGACCTCCTCGTGGCTAGGAAGCCCACGCTGCTGCGGCTTGTTCGGAAGATTGGATGCAGCCTGGGCTTTAAGAAGCTGTTCTCGCTGCTGAGGGTTGAGTCTTGATAATTGCTCTTGAGTGAGGTTCGGTACGCCTTGCTGTGACCTCGACGGGACCATCGCCGGAGCAGGCGGTGCCGCGTTGGGTGCCGCATTCTCCGCACTTGCAGCCTCCGCGCCATCGTCATTCGGACGCTTCACGCCCTTGTTGAGATTGTTCTGCGCATTCGGCTGGGCTGGTTTCTGGGCAGGCTGAGGTTGTGGTTTCGGGGTCGGTTTCGGTTGAGGGGCAGCTTGTGCTGGTTGAGGCTGCGTTGTGGGAGGACGAGATACCTGGGGGGGTTGACCAGGCATCGGTGGTTGTGGCTGTTGAGCCTGGTTGCGTTGCTGCATGTTCATCATAGGTGCTTGCTGCCTTCGCTGGGTCAGTTTCTGCTGCATGAGATAATTCCGTAGCTGATCATCAGGAGTAGAACCCTGCTGTTGAGGAGGCAATCTCTGACGGAAAGCTGCAATCTCCTGCGGGGTGACTATGATCTGGCCACCGGGAATGTTGCCCATGTTGACTTGGGGCACTGGTGTTCGAATAGGCGGCTGACCAGGAGCTTGCACCCCCTGAGGAGTCACGGCGCCAGTACCTTGCTGTTGCGGTAGGCCTAATCGTTGAGCGGCAGCGTTGTTCTGGTTCTGTTGGAGACTTTGTTGCCGCATGTAATCCTGGAAATGCAGGACTTGTAACAACAAGAGTCTATGCGCATCCATGTTGGGGAACAGATGAGGGTTCTGGTTTGCCCACTGCTTGAGCTGTGCCCAAGTCCGCAGATCGGGTGGTAGGCTTTGTCTTGCCTGAGGACTCAGAAGACCAGGCGGGAAAGGTCTGTCGTCTGTTGCCGCTATGATCCCAGGATTTTGTTGCAACGTACTTTGAGCCATCATCAGCTTCTGTTGTTGGTTCAACTGCTGAGGCTGCCGTTGTGCAGCGCCCTGCTGTGCAGCCATTCCGTTAGGTGTTGGTTGGCCTACGGGAGGCATGCCAGGTGCCCGACCCATGTTGCCAAGGTTGCCTCCGTTCATCAACTGGTTCTGCATGTTCATCTGAATGGCTTGTGCTTGAGGGTTCATCATCATATTCGGCTGTCCAGCTTGCTGTTGTGCGCCGGGCATGTTCTGAATCTGTTGGTTGTTGCGATTGCGAATGCCAGCCAGGTACGTGGTGAGGATTTGCCGAAAGTTTTGATCAGGTACCCGCATCAATTGATTCCTCATCGCCGGCTCCATCTCAGCTGGGAGCAAAGACATGCGGACTTGCTCCGTCAGCGGCTGACCCTGTTGCAGCGTTGAGATAGCTCTCTGTTGTGCCTCACGCATCAGCTGTGACATAACCTGAGGATCAGCTTGGGGCTGTCCCTGCGGCGTCATTTGCGGTACGTGCGCCTGAGGTCGTTGTTGAGGGGTTGCTGGTTGACCGGGAGGGACCATTGGCCGGGTAAGCATGGGCATCGCAGGACTCTGCTGTGTTCCAGCGGGCAGATTAAGGCCTCCATTCTGGCCGAGCAGCATTTGATTTGCGTTGTTCCTCGCCTGTGCCTGTTGCTGTTGCTGCTGCAGCTGTTGCTGAGCACGTGCTTGAGCTTGAGCATGCTGCTGAGCTTGCGCTTGGGCTAAGCGTTGGTTGTTGGCATTTTGTAGCGCCGCTACAGCCTGACGTTGCTGGGCCAATGCCGCATTTTGCGGTTGCCCTTGTTGAGCGTTCTGTCCGGGAAAGCCGCCCATCTGATTGCCGTTCGCATTGTTGCTGGCCGGAACGACTGTGTGTCCCTGATCCTGGACACGGAGGGCCTCGAACTGTTGATTGGCCAGTGCGCCGAGGTCGAAGTTTTGATTGCCCTGCTGCTGTTGCTGGCTCATATTCATCTGCTGGTTTGGTACTTGGGCTGGATGCCCTGGCTGCTGCGTCTGACCTTGCTGGTTTCCGGCTTGGAGACCTTGTAAGGTTGGCACAGGGATTCTGCCACTCTTGGCGAGCTGCTCGGTGTGCTGGCGGAAGCACCAGAACAAGGGATCAACGCCTTGATTCATCATCCTTTGGCGGCCCTCTGGGGGTAGTTGCTCGACCCGTTGTCGCATAGTCGCCATGAACTCCGGCTTCGCAGTGGTCATGAGCCTCCTGGCGAGGGCGTTCAGCGTCTGGGCATCAAGTGCCCCGCCCTGCTGCTGCTGCTGCTGCTGTTGCTGCTGTTGAGCCTGTTGTTGCATTTGGGCTTGTTGCTGCTGTTGCTGGGCCGGATTCGGCTGCGGGGTGTTGTTGCCTTGGGGGAGATTCATCGCGTTTGCTCCGTTCATGCCCATAGAAGACTGGGCCTGCGTCATGGGTATCGGTGAAGCTTGCATCTGCCGCCCCAGCTGCGGATTCGGGAAGCCCTGGGGAAACTGCGCGGGGTTTCGTTGCTGGTTCGGAACACCGGGCTGCCCCATCCCACCCATTTGCGCGGGATTCATGCCGTTGTTCATATTATTCTGCATAGCGCCAATCCGCTGTTGGCGAACCGCGGCCATCTGCATGAACTTCTGCTTCATTGTGCCGACGTACTGATCTTTCGTTTGCGATTGCATGAAGGTCTGGGACTCGGCGGTGACGGAGGTGCGTACCGCGTCCATTTCCTGAGTCTCAGGCTTGGCGAGCCTGAACTGGGTATAGAACTGAAGAGCGTAGTTTGCACGCTCCTCTGGGGTCACAGACTGCTGCCAACCTGGCGGTGCCTTCGACTGCTGAGTGCGATAATGGGCCATGAACTTCTGCTGGATATTCCCCCGATTCGCCATGGCCATGCCGTTCATATTGGCAAAATTTTGTTGGTTCATCTTGAAAGCACCCGCCTACGCCGCGGCGTGGCTGTGGGGTGCGTCGTTGGTAGGACGGTCAGATGCCGTGGGTTCGCGACGGACAGCTACGAGCATACAGAGCTGATGCAGGAAGAGTCGAGGCGTCGAACCGTCGTGGCTGCGTGGAGGCAGCGACACGGGCGTTTGGAAGCGCAGCAGTGTGGCTTGTGATTATTGGTGACGGGGACGTCCCAGGGTTTGCAGCGTCACGGACAAAAACTGGCAGACCCAGGACCGACAACACTCAGCGGGTAATCTACATTCGCGTTCGACGACGGCAGAGGAGAACGTTGCGCGGGTGCAGAAAGCGGATCTAAGACACAGTGCTTCGAGATGCGTGGATCAGAGGCGCTAGACGGGTGCAGTAGACGAGGCGGAAGGACGTCCGGGCGGTGCGCTATCTCGTCGCAATAGCGGCGGGGGATGTACTGCTCGGGCAAGATGTCGCGGGTCGTCGAGCCTCGAGAGCACTCGTCTGGGGAGACGGCGGCGTGGGAGTCGAGAGGTGTGGTGAGGTTGAGACGGTGAGCTCGGGCGGTGGACGACGTGCGTTGTAAAGATGGATGGGCGAGGGCGAAGCCAAAGCCAGCAAGCCGCGAGCACAGGCAGGGATCGCCGCCAACAGGGTCCCACCCAGACGCCAACCCTAGCGGTGCGCAAAGACCTTAAATGTCAACGTCGCCCGAGCGAACTGGATGAATAACCGCTTTGCAGCAACGCGTCTCGAAGTGTAGCAACTCTGCTGTCTGCTGTATTGGAGGCAGGAGCGCTCTCCCGCTGCTCTTGCCCGACTGAGGCTGCCAGCGTCCAAGAGGGCAGCCGCGACCGCAGACGTCACACAGGCAGGTGCGCTGCGGTGTTGGGCCAGGGTCGCTGCTTCTTCCGCGAATCTATCATGGCTGCCGCTAAGTGGTCGAACCTTTGCCTCATTGAAAGCCCTGTTCAACCTCTCCCCAATGAGCCGCCCTTCGCCGCGCCCGCATACGGCGCCTGCCCAGTCCCGCTGTGCAGCGAGTCCTCCATCTGCGCTGCTCGACGCTTCGAAGCCTTCTTCGCAGCCGTCTCGCATCTGTGGCATCGCTCCATCCCAGCGCTTGATCTCGAGTTTCACCTTGGACGCGTCGTTTCAACGCCGCACCCGATTCGTCCCCTCAATAATGGCGTCCCCAAAAGCACTGAGGGCTGCCCACGCCATCTGTAAACAGACGGGTTATTCGCACATCCCCCTCGAGATCGATACTGCCAACCGCGGCCATCGCGCCATCCAGTCGACGCCGAGATGCAGCCCTCAATGGCACTAGCCCGTTTCGCAGCATCGTGCACCAGGTCTGCTGATGGAGCGAGAACGGCAGCTCCCCATACAGCTTGTGGATGACCTGCTCTGCTCGTCCTTGTGCCTCACGACTGCTCCATGCAGCTCCCAAGTGGCGAGGCACTCTTGTACATTGGCTCTCAGCAGCTGGAGTGCAGTGCCGTACTGAACGCTGCTGCGTCTGCCTCTCGCATAAAAATAGACAGTCATCCGCCTAGGCTCTCTCCAACTCCGACCATTAAACCCCAACCGGACAGACGAAGCAGGCAAATTCTACAGCACGACTCCGCTCCCTTTCCTTTCTCTCTCCAGCTCCGTTTCAGTCTCGTGAACAGTGTTCGTTGCTTTCTTAGGCTTGGACTTTTGTAGCGATCGGCCGTTGGGCTGGATGAACGCCAACCGCAAATGGTGAGGTCGACTAGGCACTGGCCGGGGTCCTGCCGTCCTGAGCAAGTCTACGCACGCCCGTCGAAGCTGCTCATGCGGTTTCTTCTACGAATTGCTGTCTCCAGGTCTACGTTGGCTTCCCTGGCGGTCTTCACAAAGGCCTGGTGCTTCGTGCGGTTCGCACGTCTGCTGTGTCTGGCGGCAACCTGGTATTGCATTGGCCTCGTTAGGTCCCGTTGGGCTTGGCGCAATCTGCAAATTAACCCTGCAGCAGATTCCGCTACTGTGATCGCCAGGCTCGTCTGTCCCTGGATCGTCTAATCCTGGCTAAACTTTGATTCCCGCCGCTTCCGCATTCATCTCACAATGATTGAATTGAAAGTCGCCAGCAAAGTTTTCCGATCAATAAGCTTCATAGTTCGAGAGCAAAGCAGTGTTGGACGTCATTTCGAATGGTTGTCCCAAGCTCATGTGCCGTTGGGGTCTCTCTGGCGTCTTCGTCAGCTGGGTGGTCAGTTCCCCACTCTGCAACATGACAGCATTCCGTTGGTTTCGCATGGAGCTGCTGAAACCGCGTCCAATGTCAACTTTGACTTCCACTGGTCGCGAACCCCGCTGCTTTCATTCATGGGAATTCCCGCCGGGATCCGCATCAGCCCGTGAGAGCAGAACAACGCGCGACTTGTCCGTTCTAGGTTGGCGTAGCCAACTGAATCGCTTCTATGTGCTTTGCAGTTTAACAATCTAGAATGGCGACTCCTCAGGGCCGACTTGTTCCGGTGCGTCGTATTGCTTCATGCGAACGTCCTCGATTTCCTTGCGCCCGTCTCTCCTTTGTGGGTTCGATGATCTCTCGGATCTGATCTGATTTCAGATTGACGTGGACCCTGGCCACCTTGCTGTATGCCAGCCAATCATCGCCAACAGCTAGCCTTCACATATCAATCGCACATTGTCGCCGCGCGTCGACGACATCGGCATGCAACAGAACAGTTACGTTTCCTACGGAGAGACCCAACAAACTCTGCCTTGCGCCGCGAGAGATGAAATGGTGTTCCAACAGTGATCACTGCCCTGTTATTGCGCAATGGGATTCCTCTTGGCAAGCAAGTCCATCCTTCAATTCATGCTGGACACAGCCTTCCCATTCTCGATTCTTCTCAGTCACTCTTTTACCAACGCAACTGTTTTGTTACACACTCATCTTTCTATCAGGTTGAATCAGACATTCCTGTTGCAGACACGTTGCGATCTCGATCTCGATCCGTTACATTAGCGGGCCCGTGAATAGTTTATGAACGTTTAGTCTACGTAGCAGTGGGGCTGTTTGTCCTGGTTAAATTTCATTAGTGTCACCCGTTTTACTCTTAGAAAAAAAATACACGTTCTTTTCCTACCGTCACAAGACGAAGACTAACTCACCTCGATACTACGTTTCTATATCTATAACCTGGGTTGTGTGATGTCAATGATGAGAAAGTCGTCGATGAGTATTGTTGCTGGGGAGGTGGATGGCATGGTTGGTAGGGTAGGGGCTGGGTGGGTGTTGTGAGTGTGATATTGTAAGTAGCTGTTGTATGCTTTTGAGTTGTATTTGTGTATTGTTTGTGTACTTTGATTCGTATGATAGGATGGGATGGGATGGGATGGGCAGGCGGTGGAGGATGAGGAGAAGGTGCGTGTACCACGCTGCGTTTAAAGGGTGTTGAGAGTAGGATCTCAATGTAAGTAGACTGGTCCTCAAGCTCCTGAAAGCCAACAAGTGGCTACAGTGGGGTTATAGATATCAACCGTCCCCAGCAACTTGGGATCCAGCCTAGAATAGATTTCATCTTCACATCTCGCTCGAGTGAAGATGAAGCTCGCTGGCATCGTGATCACTGTCACTAATTCCCACGCCTTCCTCATGAAGCGCGTCACGTTGTCCGGTGGCCCGAACGTCGCTTGTCAACATAAGTATTTACAAGCTCCCAATTTCTTCTCTTCTCTCCTCAGACATGGCTTCACAAAGTTCCAATGTCCTTACATCTTCAGAAGACGGTAACAAGGCCGTCGTTCCTTCCAGTCATCAGGCTCAGGCTCAGGCTCAGGCTCAGGCTCAGCCAATCCAGCATCAGCAGTAGGCACCTCCACCTCCGCAGTTTGGTGCTCCGCACCCGCAGCCACCACCAACTCAAGTGGTCTATCAGCGGCAGCAGACAGTAAATCAATGTGGTCCGAACGGCAACTTGGTGCAAACAGTGATATCGACCTCGAGCTACCAGGGCCAGACGTATCAGCCGCCTCCTCAGGTTTTGATAGGGGTGTGGCTAGAGAATCACTACGGCGCAATGGAAGCGAGTGTATACGCACGCAGCCTTAGAAGGGTCGGCTCAGGTCGGGCTTGGTGCCTACATTGTATCGTACATTCAGAGCTTCATGAGCCTTTTAATAGGTATCCAAGGTCTTATGCCCATTTTATGAACCCCCTAGCATAATTCACGGTTCGTAATTCTTATCCTGCGTATCCTTGTCTCACGTAGTACACAGTGTTGCCAGCAGTCGCTAGGATAGACGGGTATCATCATTATTTAACACTTCGTGGGCCTGGAACCCTTCATATAGGCGAGCTGCCTCCATTAAGGCTACGCGCGGAGAAAACTTCGTAAAACGTACAATACATGGATGAAAAATCTGACTCTAACGTCAGATCCTTCTACGGATTGTAGACATTATGGAAACCACCAACACCGCCAACACCGTGCTAAGTTCAGACGAAACAACAACAGCATTGCCCAACTCCAAAGACTGTATAATAGTATATCAAATGGTACGCACCGGCGCGTTGTCAAATGCCGTGCTAAGATTAGCGTCGGCATTAGTATTATCGGGTGTTGCGGTGAACGTTGGCTCTTGAAAGGAAGAGTAATCCAGTTGGTCTGAGTTGTCAAATGCCATGCTAAGATTAGCATCGGCATTAGGATGACCGGGTGTTGCGGTGAACGTTGGCTCTTGAAAGGAAGAGTAATCCATTTGGTCTGTGTTGAGGCCGAATGAGTCGATGCTCTAGTCGGGAGGGATAAGAGGAGGATTGAAGTTTGTGCCCTGGGTGAGTGCCGACACAGCATTTGAATTGAGGCGGCGGATTGCATATGCCTGGGGCTGTAGGCCGGGATTATCGGGTGTTGCAGTGGACGTTGGCCCCGCGGCGAATGGATTTGGTTGTGAGCCGAGGGCAAACGAGCCGGTGCTTGCGAGGGGAGGATGAGGAAGATGAGGAGCAGTACGCAGATCGGATTTCGTGTTCTGAATGGGTACCGTCGCAGCAGCTAGAAGCTTGCCTACTGTTTTCACGCCGTCGCAGTCTAGAGGCGTAACGTTCCCGCTAGCGTCCATCAAGCGGCCTCCCAGTTTCTCGAGCTCGTAGAGTAGCTTCTCCGTCTCAGGCCGCGATGTCCAGGACATCGACGTCACGTGTGGATAGTCCTGCGCTCGTAGTGTGTCGTATGCGCCGCCGAAGACCTTGTGCGTGAGTACGTTGTTGAGCACGTTGTTTATATCCCATGACAGCTTGCTCGGTCGCGAACTGTGCATGTCGGCGACGTGTCGGATCAGCCCCTCCAGGTGCAAATGCGCTTCACCGTAGTACTTCAGCGTTTCGCCTGCAGGCCCGCAGAAGCCGCAGCCAAAGAGGTATGCGGAATCGGAACGCTCGCCGGCATTGGTGTGGTTCTCAGGGGAGAGTGACGAGCACCTTTCGACCAGATGGGTGCTTATATGTTTCTGCTTGTCGTTCTTCCTTGTCTTGTGGCAAAACGGACAGTAGTATTCTACGCGGGGGCTGCTGGTGCAGGAATCGGCTCCTGTCCTGGGTCGCTTAGTAGGTGGTGATGGTGTTGAGCGCAACGAGCGCGATGCGCCGGATGGTAGAGTTGCCGACGACGAAGTCGTAGCGCTTGTCGAGGGCGTAACCATATCCTGATGCCTTCGCTTCTGCGGCGGTGTAGAGAAGTTCTTTGAGACCCTCAACTGCTTTTCCCTCAGAATATCGTCATAAATTTCGCTTGTAGGGGGACCAAGGTGATATGCGAAGCCCGCCGCCGCTGATATCAACGGATTTTTACAACGAAAGTGTTGTTTTTGTAGTAGGCTTCCATGACCATATTACAAATTTTCCGATTGCGCGTAGCTAGTAGAGGCGCGATTCGTGCTTCAATCATCGTCTCATGTAGTTCCTCATCGATCGTCATGGGTGATGGTACCGTCAGTCGCTGGCTTAGGATCTGAAGCATAGCCTCGTCCGGGAGTTGCGACTAGCAAGTGAAGCGCGGCATTGTATTAAAGTTGATTGTGGCGGTTCTGCTGATCAAGTGCTGGGGTGATCTTATGGTGGTGTAGATTAGGAGTAGGGTCATGTAAAGGAAATCGTGCTTGAAAGCTACACAGTGAATGAGTGATACCAACACGAGGTGCTTAGAATCCGAAAAGCTTTCTCTGAACGTGACTTATATGCTCACTGGCATAATCCTGGTGCGCAATAGTCGTTGGTAGCAACCAAACTTTAAGAAGAACGCGTGCAACTCGTCACGACAAAGACCGAACACACACATGGCTACCTAAGGCGTACCAAGAACTACTGCCATACAGACCTTGAAAAGCCATCCATTGTTCGGCGACAGCGTCTTCGATACGAAATAGCGCGCATAGCTTTTTTAGATGCATATATTTATCGCATTTGGTATCCTACATAGATATGGCGAGCGTAGAGGTCACGTCCAATCGAGTCTGTCCTGATTATAAGTGAACAATGTAGCGAGTTGTCGTTTGGGTACGCACGTCGGCGGGAAGTTGGCGTGGTCGCAGACCACACCTGGAAGAGCCATTGTAACTTACAGCGATCCTAAGCTGTTTGCGCAACGTACCCTGATTTCGCAGGACTGATCCTACCTCGAATCACTATTGGACCGAGCCATTGCTGCGGCTCCAGTGATCATTTTGTCTTGGTGATGGAGAAACGCTTCAGTTCACAATGCGAGTATCTGATGGAAAGACTGTTGTGCACGGCAACGCTTCTAAATTATAATGCATTGTATCATGTATGGCCTCATCACCCATTCGTCCTGACTAAGTCAACATGTCGTAGAACATGCGCTCAACGTCTTCCTCACACGTGCAGGTTGAAGTCTCGGCCTTTGCGGTAGCTATCATAGCAGGCCAGGAATCTACAAATCCCTCCTGGCGTCCTTTGCTAGTAAAACTATCTTTTGCGCGGACTCGGTTAAAGATCTCCGTTAAAGCAATTGACCTGTTGGCACTTGGCGAGAACCTGCAGCCACAGGAGACGACCTGCACGCCGATTGCTTTGGCCCGCAGTACAATTTCAAAATTCCTTAAAGCTTCACGAAGTTCGCTGACCGTTACGGCTCCAAGACACGAGTGAGGCCCCTCAAGGGCTCCAAAACACGAGTAAGGCCCCTCAAGTAATATCTCCAGTCTGAGATTTACCAAGTTGGTGAAAGAATCCTGCCAACGGGTTCGAAAGTTACTATCTCGGATTGGCTGATGCATCTCTGCGATATTGGTGCTTTTCGATAGCCTCTTCGGACGCAATAGATGCTCCCATTGAGATTTCTGCCAAAGACTCGCCCCTGAGGTAAGTAAGCCGGCTAGGATGCCTGTGCTCATCATACGGTGTCGGAGGACCATCTTTCGTATCCAGTGAGTGTTTGCTCGATTGGGATAGAGCACAACAAAATCAGGCGTGGCGTCTCGGCGAACAGCAAGCTCAAGTACTTCAGGCTCGATGATGAACGTGTTGGTCTCGTAATATACCTGGCGGGCTAAGGTAGCGAGCTCTCGATTTCGAGTAGCAATCAGAGGCAGAAGAAGGCGTTTGGTTGTAATACGATGAAGATATCGGTCAATCTGGACCGAGTCTGGAGCTGTAAGGTGATGCGAGAGGATGTTGAGCTTGAGCTCATCCGGCAGCCGAGACCAGCTGTGAAAGGTGGTACGGTCCAGTTGCGGTTGGAGTTGTACCGGCGACGTCTTTGTCCACTCCATGCTCGTGTAGATAGTATCTGCGGAGGACGATTGTAGATAGCGAGTCTGTGTCTCTCTATGCAGGATACTCGTCGGTCAAATATAGCTTATGCGGGGTGTTTTTCGATGAAGCGAGATTCTCTTAAGTGGTAATCGATATCACCTCTGTTCTGGATGCCGTTTGGTTGATGATTATGAGGAAAGGCGGGGAGCGCTTTATAGTCCTTGTTTAGGAGCGCTTTATAGTCATTGTTTAGGAGCGAGAAGTATAGTCAGGTAACAAAGTATCTGAGCTTTTCTGTGGTTAGTGACGTTAAAGCTTTTCCAAGGAAAGCGCGGGCGAAAGTTACTATAGCTCCTGCCGCATCTTACTCTTACCCGCACAAACTCTCATCTTATCACTCTCGCATCTACTATTCAATCCAACACGTATACATTAATTCGCCTACGACAATGACAACGGCTTGACGCTCTGTGACGATATCAGATATGCGCTATTCGAATGCTTGAGAAATGACGTAGACACTTTGAAGTTATTGATTGTTGAAAAGATAACTAGGATATTCGTAGGACCCTGGCATGTGTATACGAAGATCTGGACTTGCTGATCACTTACTACGGAAAGGTAGCAGGAATTTGGGCGCCCATGATATCAGAGACCAGAAGGTGGAAAAAGTACTTAGCTTATGTGGGCTTACAAACGAAGGGGAGAAGTAGGGCTCATGTCTATATGTAGACTGTCCATGAATAACTCAGACAATATTGCGAAAACCACTGTCCATGCCTTCCTTCCATTTGTTTTCTTTCACACAAAAGGCAAGATCGGAATAACACAGATAGCCCCCAAAAAATTGATAAACGAATACAATATTGACTAATACTTCTACTACTAGTCCTCACATCCTCGCCTTAAAAGGACTCCTCCTAAACAGCACAAACGCCGCCCCATAAACCCCCGCCCCAAAAACCAACAGCCCAGCATACGTCCCAAACCCCTTAATATACTTCGGCGCATCCCCATCCGGAAACAAATAACTCCCATAAATCTGCGCCAAATTGCCCATCCCATTCACAACCGCGAGACTAATCGCTCTTGTCTCCGGTGCTAGGGGCCCCATGCACGTGCTTGCGTACGAGAGGGCTAAGGGGTTCGCGGTCCAAATGGCGGAGTTGATGAAGCAGAGGAAGACGTAGCGCGGGATGTAGGCGTAGATGCCGGCGGAGAGGGCGCAGAAGAGAGCGCCGAGGACGAGGACGATGAGGGCGAGGATGGGGCGGTAGGAGGGGATTCGGTCGGCGAGGATGCAGGTTGGGACTGCAATGGCGAAGGCTACTACGTAGAGGGGTACGGTCATGTATCTACAGCCATTCTGTCAGCATGGGATTTGTGGAGTGGTAAAAGGAGAGCTTACTGTGCTTCAGCACCTGAGTATCCTAGTCCTTTGACTAAGGTTGGGTTGAAGTAGCTCAGGCTGTAGCAGCCGATGATCGTCATGTAGCCTGCGCAGAGGAGCCAGAGACGCCAGTTGCTGACAGCGTGGACGAAAGCGTTCCAGTGCGAGACTTCTGCCGTTTCGCCATGCTCGCCGGAGCTCGTGATGCCGTCTGCTTGGAGACGGGCAATTGCGATTTCGCGTTGGCGAGGCGTCAGGCGTTTGGTTGTTGCTGGGTAGTCGAGGAGAAAGAAGGGTGCGACCAAGGCAGCACCCACGGTGGCTACGCCTTCAACGATGAACAGCCTAGATGAGCTCATTAGCACTGATTGGAGTATGAAGTATAAGGAAAGGCGAGCATACCATCGCCATCCAGCAATACCATGAGCGCCATCGATGGAATCTGTGATCGCCCCTGCGACAATGCCACCGAAAGCTCCAGAAAGAATACCAGCACTAAGAAAGATCATGAATCTCTTAGACTGCTCATGTCTCCGATACCAAGTCGAAATGATGAACAGAATGGCCGGACTAAACCCAGCTTCCATGACACCAAGCAGGAAACGCATGCCGAGCAATTGCGCAGGGGTCTTGACTAACGACATGAGAGCGGCAACAGAACCCCAGAGTACCATCAGCAAAGGAATATAGCGGGAAGGTCGTGTGCGGGACAGGATCATGCTACATGATGTGAGATATTGTCGTATTTGGATGTTGGAATTGCTCACTTTGACGGTACCTCAGCGATCACATAGCCAACTTGGAACACAACGACGGCGAGGAAGTACTGCGTCGAGCTGAGCCCGATATCTGCGTTCATGCCTGCGGCTTTGGCGTTGCCGATGTTTGTTCGATCCTTGCTCGGCATCAGCTCCTGACCTCGTTTGGTTCGTACGATGGATTGACTTACCATGTAAGAGAACAAATACAGCACCCAGATCGTCGGCATGAGGAACAAATCAATCTTCCGCACCAACTTCTTCTCCTCGTCTGTGTTCTCAGCGAATACAGCATCGCCGATATCCTGCTTAGGGTCCATAGTCGCCAGGTGGTCGACCGTCTCGACCCAGTTCTTGTCTTCTGCATGTGCCGCCATCGTTGTGTACTTGTCCTAAAGCTCAAAGTGATCGCAGAAGGAGGAGGAGATGAGGTTGCCCTCTTGCAGCGTCGATCAGAAGATATATGTAGCCCTGCCTGCCTACCTCGCTATGCCTTCCCGTCCAATACCATATCGCACACTGCGGCGACGCCACCACCAGGGTTTGCGTTCTCTCCCCGTGGGGAATCATCCAATTCTGGAGTGCAGGATGATGCTAGTGCCCCGCATTCTCGGAGCATGTTTTCCAAGTCTGCTAGTGGATGCGCGATGATCGCATTCTGATCTAGGGTAGTCTTAGGGCATCGTCTCGAGGATGGACCGGTCGGAGAGGTGTTGGCGGCCCCGAGAGGTGCAACCATCGTGTGTTAGCTTCGCCATGGTCTGTGAACTAATGACTCGAGCGCGGATATGAGCGCGAGAGTGTGCTGCACGTGTTGTTCGAAGTTTGTTGTACGGCGATGAGATGCTAACCCGTCTTCGCGAATGGACCTGCGAGTGCTCGTATTATGATGCGAGCACCACGAAGAATCATAGGCCATCTAAGTTGCACTGTCGTCTATATCTATCGCCATCGTGTATCGTCGTATAGCCAGAACCAAATAAATCGAGAGTCATCAAACCTCGTGCTCAATATCTTTCACCCTCGGCACCCTATGCAGCCTCAGTCCACAAAACCGCGCAACCATCTCTATGCATTGCTGTACTGTCTCAACGTCCTCGCTGCTCACTCCAATGCGTCTCGTCCCTCGCAGATGCCACCCCGTCTCCCGCGGCAGATTCTGAATCATAATGCCACTCAAGACCGTCAACTCCGTCTCCACCTCATTCAATATCGAATGATCACTCAAATACAACCCATACGTTATATTCTTACTCAACCAATCGAAATCCCTCTGACTAGCCAGCACATCGTCAATCTTACCCTGATCATGCTTATACAATTTATCCTGCCACGCGAACCCGCGCTGTCGATTCGCTTCATCGCATTGCCAGCCTTCGCGCGAGAATGTGTAGTCTTTATCTTCGGGTGCGGTGATGGCGTCGATGTCGAAGATGGCTTCGAGAGGCTTGCAGACGCCGACTATGCTGACGAGCTTTACGAGGCATTCGCGGAGGCGGCGCATGAGGGCTTGTCGCTGCGCGGGGGTCTGGTGGGAGGGGTGCGAGATGAGGTGCGTGTAGAGTGTTGGTGCGAATTGGGGGTAGCCGCCGCCGACTATTGCTGCGAGCTGAGAATCCGTCAGCTAGAATGAGACGTAGAGGGGGTGGAGTCTTACAGTCAAGATATACCACTTGTCGTCTCCCAGCGTCTTTGCGGGAAACTTCTGCTCGACATCTTTGAACAGTTGGATGGCTTCTTCTTCTGTAGGGTCTCTGGGCGCGTCGTTCGCAGTCATGATATCGTCTTGGCTTCGAACAGACAGAGATGGCGTCTTGTTGCTCGCGTTTCGGAGATCGTGGAAGCCATTGAAAGTGTGCTTGGGGAAGACGCGTCGCGACAGCTCGGAAAACTTCTCGCCATTTCCGAAGCGGGGCAGATGTACCCCACTCAACCATGCACCTGCACTTCCGGAATACATGGAAGACTCCCCGAGGGCTACTCCTCTCCATTTTCGGCGTTTGTCGTCATGTGAGACCTTCTGCACCTTTCCGATGTCTATCGGTGATGCTTCTGCATCCGTAGACAAAAACATTGAACCTTTATTTCCTACCATCGCATCGCATCGCATCAGCTTGATCTTGTCCCTTGCCGACCCTGTTATCGTCAAATTTCGAAAGAACAAACATCGACGAACAGTGCACAGAAAGAGAAGAAAGATGGCATCACAATCCTTCACGAGAGCAGACGGCTCCCCCAAAACCGTCATCGTAACAGGAGGAGCTGGCGGCATCGGCGCGCAAACAATCCGCACCTACCACTCCCATGGCTGCAACGTCGTGATCGCAGACCTCCCAATCTCGAAAGATGCCGCAGAGACACTCATATCATCTCTTCCGGACCCTAACAGGGCAATGTACTACCCAACCAATATCGTAGATTGGGTGAACATGCGCGAGATGTTCAAGGCCGTGGTGAAGAGCTTTGGACAGGTTGATGTTGTGGTAGCGAATGCGGGGATGATGGAGAGCGAGAATTTTTATGATTTTGAATTTGATGAGGAGGGCGAGTTGAAGGAGCCGAGGGGGGCGTATAGGACCGTTGATGTTAACCTGAAGGGCACGATGAACAGTACGTCTTGCATCCCTCTCTCAACTCGCACCTAGCATTGATCTGGTGGTCTAGCACTGCGGTTGGCGATGTTCCATATGCGATCAAATACTCCAGATAAAGATGGAGCAAGAGGCTCTGTAATTCTGATAGCTTCGACGTCTGGATACTTTGGTGGAACAGGAGTCGTGGGATATATCTCGAGTAAGCATGGAGTTGTGGGACTGTGTAGGTCGAGTCAGAGAAAAGCGAACGAATTTGGCTTAAGAGTGAATGTTGTTGCGCCTTTCTTCACACCTACATACATCACAGGCGAGTACTCAGATGCATGGAGGAAACGAGGTCTGCCGGCGAATACCGTGGAAGACGTTGCGAAAGCAGTAGTCGAGACGAGTATGGATCCGCAAAGGAAGGGGCATAGTGTGATGGTAGGTTCTCATTGCTATCTGTTTTGGAGCTTGAGGATGATTTGCTGATGTGTATAGGTCGCCGGAAAGGTTGTCAGAGAGATCGAGACCGTGTTGAACGGGATGACCAAGCAGTGGCTCGGTGAAGAGATTGCAGATGTCATGGTTGCCGGTGGCAAGTTCTTCGACGAGATGGGTGGCTATCCTATGCCAAAACCGAGACCGGAGTGATTGATGAGAGCTTGGTGCTGCAAAGTAAAACGTTTCCATGAGGTCCATAGTCCAAGGAAGCGACGGTCCATATTGTATGAGTTTTGCCCCTTGGTGCCAGGAGCTGTACCATAAGCCAGAGGTCCTCCAGTTCTCAAGGTGGGCCGTACGAGATAGTCCATTCCCATGGATTTTCGGTCTTCTCGGTGCACTGAACCACTGGATGTGCTGAATTATTACTCTTGATACTCACAGCTTGACATAGAGCGGCCTGTACGATAGCGCCGACTTCCTGTCGATGTTCGTCAAACTTCAGCACCAGCCTCTTGACGTGAAAATCAATCGGCTCCGCCATAACTTCTTCTTCGATGATCTTCTTGACGCCCGCTTCAGATTTATCGGCCAGTATGTAGAACGTAACCTGGAGATCCTCCAAATTGATGCACGGGAAATCGTCAACGAAGACCTTTAGTAGCGCCCACTCGAGCGATTCGAATGGTACAAGAAACACCAGCCTGCGAATATGATGCGCCACGGATATAGGTAGAGAGTGGGCTAAGAGCGGGGGAGAGTGGAGGGATGGAAACATGGTGAAGAGATTCGACCGATAGAACGTTTCTTCTGCAAGGCCGGCGGTCGCGCGGCAGGACACGAGCGATATTACATCATGACAGCGGGACTCTCGATACTTGTGGTCTGAGTCATCTATGTTAGCAACGGAGAGTAGGCGTGTGTCGTAAACTAGAACCGATCTCAGGATTTTGGTGCGCAGCTCATCGGAGAGGGACTCCCAGCCTTTCTTGAAAGCCTTGCCCATGCCTTGGTGTGAGGGAGTATGCGTGTTGAGGACGTCGGTACTGGCCGGCGCAGTCTGGGCATGCGTCATGTTGAAGGGTTGCGTGAGGTGGAAAACAATGTTCGAATGGCGGCGAATGAGAAAGTGAGGAAGTAGTGAAGACAGGAACGAACTGAGAAGGCACCGTTGCTCTTAGGCGACTTTCTTGGCAAGACCTCACGTCCCTCACTCACATGATCAACTTCGACGATGAAATTCAAAGAGTTCGAAGACAGACTCGAAGGCATCAAAGAGCAAATGAGAATGAGTATGAGGCTTTATTCAAGCATCGGAGAAGGTTCGATTGCAATCGCCGCTGATGTCGTACCTGATGAGGCGCTCCACCACTGGAACAAGGCCCTTTCTCCGGTAACGTAGGAAGACCACTCATTTCTTATAAAATATCGCCCAGGAACGCACTATCTTGCCATCGCGCGTTTTCCATGTTTTGCTTGCGGTCCAAGTTGGCGAGGTAGAGCCCTCTGGATCGACAGTGAGGCTTCCGTAGAATTGCTTTGTAAGAGACCTTGCCACGGCCCAGTCGTCGTGATCAAATGTAACCTTCAGACTCTTGACGTCTAACATGACGGGGTTTCTCTGCATGAAATCGCAGAGTCTGCTGATGGTATACCATCCAGATAGCCAAGCTATGGGGAGGGATAGTTTGACTTTCTGAAGGACTGGGAAGCACGATAAGCATTGGGCCAGTGTCCGGATCAACAGCCAGGTCTCGTCCATCGGCTGCTGTCGGATATGTAGGCGGCGCAGATGCTGACCATGACGAAATGGAATTTGCTGGAAGGCGTCATTGACAGTAGGCCTCGCCCAAGCGTCAACGAGGAAAGTGTTTCTGCTGTAGAATGTCTCGCGGGCAAGTTGCGAAACTTCAGAGCAGGCTAGCAGCGCCACAAGGTCTTGACTCCAAGGTTCTCCCCATTTTAGTGGACTATAATCCTTCCTGAGCTCGCGCTCCAAAACCAGTATGAATTCGAAGATCTTCAGACGTAGTTCATCGGAGAGTGCGCGCCATCCTCGTGCGAACGAAGGGCCGAGCGGTTGGATATTTGATGACATCTTAATATTACCGGTGGACCCGGAAGCTGGGCTGATGTTCTGGGGTGCGTTGGTCTGGATAGAAAATGTTGCGACCAGCTGGAGGTAAGTGATGAAGGTGAGAGCGGAGCCGCGAAAATGCGGCAGCTGCCTAGGTGTGAGTAAACCCTTCGTCATCACTAATAGTATAGTGAGGGCACCGTGCAGGTGTGAAGAAATGCATGTCGGTCCTCACACTTCTTCGAACATGTTACCAATCTGTCCCGACATCACGGGCTCTTTCGCCAGTGTATAGAACGTGAACCCTAGAATCGAACCTGATGCTACATTACCTCTCAAGATTACCCCTGCGCAGCTGCCCAGATTGGAGCTAAAGACCTATTTACTGAGCTGTTTCCGCCCCTCGTAATCTAAAGTCTACTCTGATGCTCACACCAGATACGAGGGCCGCGCGCCACAACCCATCTCAGAGAGCGATGCTTACTCTCGATGTTCTAAACCTGTAGTTACCTGATAGCCCCGCTCTCGGGGGGCCCAAAGTACGTATTTGGAATCTGAGAGAGTGGCCCGCACGCTGCTTCAATGCATGGATTTCCGCCCCCGCACAGCCCCGCTTTTCTCTCTTCTTAAGTGGTAAAATACTGCAGAGCTTTGTAGCACTGTTGATCAACGCGTGGTAGCTTGACACAGCCCCTTGTTCCTTGCAGATGCCTCCTCGTTTAGCTCGTAGCCCAATCTCAAACTTAGCCTTCTGCTGACCTTACCGTTCATCTCCTCTTCTCTTTGTAACTTGTTGGTGTATCGTCGCCTAGAGACCCTTTATTCCACCAGAGCCGATCCCGCCAGGTTTGCTTTCTCGATATGGCGCCCTCATTGCAGCAGCACACGACGCCTAGAGCGTCATCGGATCCTACAGGACGCAAGACTTTCGCGACCTACGAAGATTATCTCAACAGATTCGTCCCAGCGGTAACACGGGATGCAATTGACATAACGGCTTATTTTGAATACTATTGGGCGTCCGAACTAAGAGATACCCTCGCTCGCGACAAGACAGATCTTACCGCCTGGTCTAACGGCTCGATAACTCTCTTTAGGTTTCGGCAGGGAGAGGATATTCCATCGATCGTGCGTTTGGACCGAATGAGCCTCTCAGATGCGCAGAGAGTTCTAGCCGATTTCGAGAATGTCTCGTTCCAGGTTGTGATACCCTTCGTAAGAGAATGGAGACGTGCGACGTGTGTCGTAGACCTTTTAGGGCTATCGCTAAATGTAGACCTAGACGTATGGATCTATCTATACCATTACAGTGAAGGGATTGTCGATCGAAAAGGAAACGAGGTCAACCCATACAACTTTGATCCATGTGTTCAAAGAGAGGATTTCTTGCGGGTAGGAGACAATCATCTACTAGTGCTAGACGAAGTGAAGAATCGACGTCCCGCGACTGGTAAGATCATGCGCCCGAAAAGAGAACATTCGTATGTTGACCAATTTGGACAGCATTAATTTTCCCGAAGATTTGGACCGCGGAAGAGTTGACGATTCTCCAGAGCATATCCAATCCAATTCTCCCGCCACGCAGCCCGTGGTTTGCGACAGACACAGCCGTCAGTGCGACAGCAGAAGTCGATGGCGTGTTCCGTTCGGTAGTAGAACGCTTCGTAGGCCCAGTGCACAAAGCAGCCGTGAGCTTTCCATTGTTGGGATGCGTCGAGGCGCTGCTCTGGTGGCAGACTCGCTTGTACTTCGGACGTTTCCCACAATGCGATATATGCCAATATGTATGGAGGCCAACCCGCCTTGAGAAAGAAGAGGACACAACGACCCAACAAATGTTTTGGTTTTCACTAAGGCGTGAATTAGATGCGCGACGCAAGACCCTTCTTCTCCTTCCCGCATTCTTAGATACACATGTACTTCTGGAGGACGATGATGATCTTCTCAAGAGGCGATGTAAACGCATGGTCGCCGAATACGAACGGCATCTACGGCGATTAGAAATTGACGAGTCACGTGTGAGGGAAATAATTGCGATCAAGAGCTCGGGTACGGCAACGGAGATGGCCCAGCTCAGCATCAGAGAAACGAAGAGAACGGGTCTGCGTGAGTTAGTTGCTTCTTTCCATGAATACGACTGACATGAGGGGTAGTAACCGTCCTCGCGTTCATCTTCATTCCTATTTCTCTATCATCTTCCATATTTGGAATGGTAATTTTTATCATTATTCGTGCGTAGGAGTATTGGCTAACAGGTTGTAGAATGTCAAGCAGATCAACTCCTCGGGACACAGTATCGTCGCATTCGTCATCACAACCATCGTTATCATCGTTGTATCTCTCCTACTCTGGGCGGTGTCGGCAGCAATAGCATCGTATCGTCGGGAACGAAATGCAATCAGGCAAAGAGAATATACACCGATGGGTTTCATAGATAGGATCCTATTTCTAGACCCTCTTTTCAAGGGCCGACTTCGGTTTTGGGCAAAGTCTAATTAGAACCCACACGAGACCACATCTCAACTTCAAAGCGCCGCTACGGTGATTTGAAATATACCCAACGGAAGCCTTTCATTTCTTTTTATCACTAAATCGTAATATGGTCCTACTCAATGTTCTCGTTCTATTCTTAGTAAAATGAACTACCTATCTTAATAAACTATAACTAGTTAACCATTTCGCTAAACCATCCAAAAGTTTTGCCCTATCGGGACGCTCGAGGCGCTACTGCGGTGGCAGACATGCCCGCTTTCCCGAGAAGGCACTCAAACCATGACGGCCGTATCTGTGGACTAGACTTACTACGAAGAGTGACGTTGCGCTTCGGATGAACTACAAGACCTGTAATTTACACTAAACTCGAGACAGACGCGCCCGACAGCGTGCATATAGACATCAGGATGGATGACATACACGTTCAACAGCGCTATGGAAGGATATAAGTCAACGGCCCTCCAGAATGTATTGAAGGAGCTAGCGCTGGCCCCATACCTTTACGCTTATATTGGTAAGTCGTGTGGCTTACACAGCCTCTCCTTTCTTGGAAGCGGCTATTCGCGGACTGAAGTTTGAGAAGGCCGCGTAGCTATGCAATATAAGATCGTTTGCGATTTCCAAGATCATACAGATTGGGAGGTATTAGGTAACAAGTAATTTGTTCATCAAGAGTAACAGATCTACCCAAGTGACAGCTTCAAGTTCTAAACCCTTCTCTTCTCCTCTCGATGTCGCTCATTCTCCGCCAGTATCATGCGCGATTCATGTCTCATGGCTTCCATAGCTTCCACAGAATCTGTAATGTCACAGATTCGTTTTGGTCAGGTCTCGATGATACAAATTCCTTCCACATGTAGCTTTTCCTACGCAGCAACGACTTCTTCACCTGAAATAAAGGAAGGTCCCGTGACTGTTCTGCATACCTAAACTGTGTTGGCATTTCTAGTAGACACTGTCTATTCCCTGGTCTTTGTTTTGGTGGGTTCCGCGCGAAGTCTCCCTACCGCGATCATCAAAAGGCTTTGACGAAGGATGCAATGCTTCAAGCGCCTGAGAAAGCAAAGGACGAGGTCTCCATGACGGAGTCCTTAGGACCGTGGTTGGAAGGCCTCTTCTCCTTGGATCGGAATATCTCGGGCTTAGGCACCGCCGCTACTGTACCGGTGTATGTCGATGATCCGGGTGCTTCTATTTTGTCGACAATGTCCTGAAGCTTGGCGACAAGTTCTTCGGCCTTTGCGCGCTTCTCGACATCGACTTGAAGGAGCCGATCGCGGATCAAGATTAGAAGGCGGCCCCAAGGTGTGTCTTCGTCGCATCGTGGATCTCCAAGAAGCGAGGTAATTGCCTCGACGACCTTGGGATGGACCTCCATATCCCCGCTTTTGTTCTTCTCGTAGCAGTAGCAATACTTGTCAGGTGCGACTCTTGCCTGCTGAAACGATGTAACGGAGTTGAAATCCCAGAGGTACCAGATCGCAAATTCTAGGGCTATGCAGCCAAATGACCAAATATCGTATGTGCGAGAGCGTGCTTTGTTCGCTGCTCCATCTACCTCTGGCGCTTGGTAGGAGGGTGTAGTGGCCGCGGTCTTGGTCTGCTCGTTCCTTAGGAATGTGTCCTTCGTGTGGAAACGGGATACGCCGACATCGCCGATGACAAGAATGGGATCAGTCGACGCGTTGAAGCGAAGGATGTTCTCAGGTTTGAGGTCTCCGTGCCGACAGTTCCTTTCGTGTAAAGCTTCAAGAGCCCTAGCGAGTCCAAGCATTTGCCGAATCGTCCACACAGCGAGGTCTGGGGTACGTGGCTTGTGATCCGAGTTTCTCCAGTACTCCCAAAGATTGCCTCCGTCTGCCCAAGGAAAGATCGCGTAGTATGTCTTGTCGGCCTTGCAGGTGGCATGATGCCGTATCATATGACGGTGCTGAAGACTCTTCAGGTTCTCCAGATTGAGTCTCTCTTTCTCGAAAGCTTCGGGGTCAGTGTTGAGTTTGAACTGCTTGACGGCGACGTAGGTCTTGCCGTCTTCGACCTGACTCGTTCAGCTGTCAATTATCGCTAGAAGATTGAGAGCTTACCTTCAAACCCTTCTGGTGGGCCTGGTGAACCTCGCATTTATAAACATAGCTATAGGCACCACCTCCAATTTCGTCGGAATCCACGAATGGCATGGCGCAATTGATGTCCAATGGGAAGTGCAGGCCAGTGGTATCGAATACAGGCGCTTGAACGAGCCACTGCGTGGCGACGAAATCTGAAGCTTTGGCAGCTGTCTTCCATGCACTGAATGCCTTGCCATCGGCCGTCACTAGCTTTGCGCGGGTCTTCGGATCTGATCCTGTAGATAATGGAAGATGTTCGTCTCGGAGGCCCTGCCTCCAGAGGTCCTCAATGGACTCAGGCTCGCCGATGAAGGAGAGGATTGCGAAGACTTTGCGCGCATGCTGGGCAACGCCTTTGGCCAGGCTAGACGACCCAAATGAAAGGCGTGATGAGAAAGCAACTCTGAGGCGGTCGGCTGTGATCACTGTATCAAGCACATCGTGAGGCAGGAAACGTTGGGAGCCGAGTGCCCCATACTCGAGGCGGTCCTCGAGCTCGCAGAAAATCGCTTCCAAAGCTTCTGGCTTCATAGTCGTAACGGATAGGTAGGTTCAAACTGAGTCGTAGCGCAAATGTCTAAGAAGGCTGTGGATGTTCGACAGGCTTTAGGGCAACGGGTCGTTGCACAGCCCGCGCACATCCAGCTCGCGCGGCTCTGTGGTTCTTTGCTCGTAGGCACCAATGCGCTGCCGTGGGAACATGATTTGCACGGCGAAGAAAGTCTTGATAGCACTGGACATGGGTGACTTCACTACCTAGACCCTGTATTTTCTGGTGAGGTACAGGGGTGTGACAGATGACGGCATCTCACTTCACCAATCGCGATTCGCCCTAGCCGAAGGTGGTCAGACGGCAAGCAGGCGGCCTGCATATGTTTATAAGGAATGTACATGATACGCTTGTGCGCTCAGGCTTGCAGAATCTTGCACCTGTCAGTGGTGAGGATGGCCGTGCGCTCGCATGTAGGGCAACAGACGTGCAGGGTCGCAGGTAGTCGGATGCAGATGTGACACGGGAAGCCGAAGTGCGGGGCAACCGGTGAAGCTCCGGTGTGCTATCTGAAGGACGTCAAGCTCGACCCACCTGGGCACACGCCTTCAGCCTTCTTCGCGTGTTCAGCCCTCTCCATGGGTTTGCTTATCAATCCAGTTATCAACGAACACGTCTGCTTGTGTGACCTTGACCCGTCGGTCAGAGATGTCATCGGGACTCGATTCGGCAGCAAGCGCGATAGCAACCTGGGAAGACCTTTCTGCAACAGAAGAATATGCAGTGATCTGACGGGCTAAGCCAATGAGACGATATAGAGCGATGGTTCGCATATATACATGATACGCCTTGACTAAACGAGCACCATGATTGATTGATTGCGTAAGGCGGGTCAACGCCCCAATTGGGTTTTCTGTTGGCTCCGATGGGTTGGCTGTCGAGGCTATGCTGCGGAACGTCTGCATTTCAGGTTTGTCCTGCCCCTCTGCATTGCTCTTGGCACTTGATCCCTCACTCCTATCTCCCCCACTGACCTTGAACATAATCTGCTCGGATCACCTGATACTGCCGACGCGTTGCGCGATCTTGATCTTTCCGAGCCTGCTCGCAAACCGAAAGGTAAAGAAACCGCAGCGCCTCTCGACACTGAACCCCAGCCTGGTGATCTAAAGAGAAGGGGGACGAATGAAAGCTCCTATTCGCTTAAGAGAGCCCTGAGTTTTCCTTCTGTTTCGCGGTCACCGACTTATTCGAGTCTACGAAAGCTTCCCAGTGGACCTATTGAGATGCCGGTGTTCACCAATCACGATCCTGTCGCGAGACTGACCCCTGAACGCATGGACGAGGAAATGGTCTTACCCAATTCAGGATCCTGCTTCTATCCCGTCAGTCTGCTCGATGAATTGATACGCGAGGATGTTGTCTCCAGAATCCTGAAAGATTACAATCTCAGCGATAGGCAGCCTCAATTAACCCGATTTGTCTGCACCAAAGCGAAGAGAGTGTTTGCTATTCTCATAGCCTGTGAACAGGTGCCGCTGATGACGCGTTTCTTCGAGAATCGTTTCACAGATGAGATGCTTCCCGTTGGCCCTGGTTTCTTTTCCGGGTCATCTGAACAGGCTGAAATAGAATCTTTCACTACGAGGTTCGCCAACCTGACCATTGTAAAGAACACGTTCGACCGTAGGAGCTGGCGTTATAGAGACCTACAGTACTTTCATCGAGATCGCCAATGGCCCTTCATCAGTCCTATCTTCACGGAAAAAGATTTTCGCTACTTGTTCCACGAGCAGAGCCATATGCCGTTCATGGAGGAGAATGCAGAAATATGGAAAGACACGAATTTTAGTCTGGTTGAAAAACGGCGCATCCATCGAGATCATCTAAAGATCGAACATACAATAGTGCGTTCCCCTTCCCTTCCGTCCACAGGAGCCCTGCAGCTGACACTCGGTGTTTGCAGGGCGTCACAGATGATCCAACGGAGCATCCTTATGTCGCAGTCAAGCTTATCAAGAAGGGCGCCCTGGACTGGGATAGATACAAGGCTGTTGCCGATGAAGAAGCGGAAGCGCTGGAAATGCTTCGGGACAGAAAGCACAATCACTTGATTCGAGCTATTGGATACTATACATTGGGCAAAAACCGCTATATCTTGTCCCCCTGGGCCGGCCTTGGCAATCTGCGAGAATTTTGGGAACAGGATGTCACGGATCCAACTCGCCGAGCTCTCAGTCCCCGGTTCTTGGACTGGATGTTTACCCAACTGTGTGGTCTTTCTGACGCAGTTCAACGCTTGCACAGTGTTCCGGGTACTCAGGACTCGTGGCGTCACGGAGACTTGAAGCCCGAAAATATTCTTTGCTTCGAGGATATTGGGACACTACCGGCCGAGAAATACCTACCCTGCGTCCTCGTCATCGCTGATGTCGGGCTAACAAGGCATCACACCACCGCAACGCAGGAGAGACAGAACGAGACTCGTACGAAGAGCGGAACGATTATGTACGAGCCCCCAGAAACCGAGCTTGATCAGAATCAGAAGAAGGGGAGGTCACGGCGTTATGACATATGGTCAATGGGCTGCATTTACCTGGAATTCATTATCTGGCTTCTCTACGGTTCCTCCGAGTTGAAACGCATGGTTCGCGACTTGGGAGATAACAAACGGTTCTATGAGTTCGACTCCAGCAAGAAGCCGAAACTGCATCACGTGATCGAGGCCTGGACCGAACACATAAGAAATGACCGCCGCTGTCCGACCAATACCGCTCTTCGATGGTTGTTGGATCTCGTCGTCGATAGACTTCTAAGTACAGACATGGGTATCATTCCCACGATCAAGCGGGCGGATACAATGCTGCTCCATCGTTCATCGACATTGAGCGAATCCAATGGTAATGGTGCGAAGGGTCCAACAGTCTTACTCCGAGCACCAACTGCTTTGAGTCAGTCAGGAGCTTCCATAAGTCCATCGCTGGATGGACGAGCTAGCGCGGAAGAGATGAACGACCAGCTGCAGGAGATCTACAAAAGTACAACTCTGGTTGATGATTTCAGGCTTGAGTGGATGATGTTCGATGAGCCGGCACAGCGGGGCCCAGACGAAAGCTTGTATGGCTCTGGACTCACTGAATCGGATGCGAAACGTCATACAACCAGCATATCGCGGAACAGAGAGGTACGCAAGCAGTCTTCACAACTGCCTGTACTTAACGAAAGCTAACCTCGTCTTTTACCCCGTGCAGAATGTGAGTTGTTCGGGCGAAACTCCTTGTATTGTCAAGCTACTAACTCTGCTGCCTCTCAAGGAATATAGGTTTACGGTATGTCCTGGTTCCAGTCCTACCTCTACCAATTTCCATACCTGACAGTATCTTACACGACGCAGCCCCTTGACGATAAATGGGAATACGGTCCCGATGCCGAGATAGCACACTCACTTTCCAGCCAATTAGATACACTGTATCCGACGTCGTATGGGAGTCATGTCGCGACTCTCTGTGTGCGATGCAGACATCTCGAGCTCTGGCGTCCAAGGTGCGATTTCTCTGATACGCTAGCTGGCTTGAAGAAGAAGGGAGCCTACTGCACGTTCTGTCTACTTCTGCATCGCGGATTGAGCACGCATGTTTCAAGCGACTCTTTGAATCTCGAGTTTTCGCGCGTTGGTTCCTCAGTGGCCTGCAGCGCTTTATCGAACCAGCCCATCGCTTCCCTGTACACGCTTCCCGCGTTCCAGAACGACCTTCCCGGGGTCCAGATCAGCATTCCGGAACTTCGTGAGCCTGGGTCTCAATTGAACATCAACACGATGTCGGAGTGGATTCGTAGCTGTGGTCGACGCCACAGCTGTTTACCGAGGAACGATGTCTTTCTTCCCACCCGAGTCCTGGATGTCGGCAGTCCGCCGTCGACGTCCATACGTCTAGTTTGCTTCGCTAGAGAGCACACTACGTCTGGAAAGTATCTAGCGCTCTCGCATCGATGGGGTTCGACCACTGCAAACAAGATGTTCCGCACACTCAAAGAGAATCTCGAAGCCTTCAAACAAGCCATCAGCATTGCAGATCTTCCTACAACCTTTCGACAAGCGGTACAGATCACGCGCAGTTTAGGCATACAATACATCTGGATTGATTCTCTATGCATCGTCCAAGATGACTCCGAGGACTGGGACCATGAATCAGGACTCATGGAGAAGGTCTTTAGTTCAGCTTACGCTACGATTGCAGCGACTTGCGCCACTGGTACAAATGATGGTTTTCTCAAATCACGACCCAAGAGACAATGCGTTCTCATGAAGAAAGGAGAATTCCCGTACTATGTCTGTGAAGCTATCGACAACTTCTACGAGCACGTCGAGCAGGCCGACCTCAACAAAAGAGGATGGGTCCTGCAGGAACGAGCGTTGTCGCGAAGAACTATCCACTTTACGGAGAGGCAGTGTTATTGGGAATGCGGAGGTGGTGTGAGATGTGAGACATTTACCAAGATGAAGAAGTATGTCCCCTGGTTATTTCTGCTAGTCGCAAACGCTTAACTAGTTCCAGCCGGAAAGCTTCCTTTTTGGGCGACGCAGACTTCCCACGTTCAGTCGAATCGTACGTAAAAGGCATGAAGATCGAACTCTTTCAAGACTTGTACTCGAAATACTCCAATCTCGCGCTTTCGTACAACGCCGATCGACCCATTGCCATCCGGGGCCTAGAGAAGCGTCTACTCCAAACACTCGATACGAAAGGCGGCTTTGGAATCTTTGACGTATATCTGCATCGGTGCTTACTCTGGCAGCGAACTGGCAATGCTTTGAAGAAGATCACGGCCTTTCATGGACAGACAGTACCGAGCTGGTCATGGATGGCATACGAAGGCGGAATCAAGTATATGAATGTACCTTTCGGGCAGGTTGACTGGTCAACAGATGTCGTGTCGCCTTTCGCTCATACAGAGTCCATGGACGATACCAATTCAGTTCAGTCCATGCAACTGAAAGCACCACTGTTCAACATCTTAGATCCATTGAACGATGATCTTATCCTTGACGAGACTGACCAACATTCCGAGCAGCCGTTGAAGTGTATCATCGTAGGTACAAGCAAAGACCTCCACCCAGATCAAAAGCTCATCTGCTACACTCTGTTGGTCAGGGAGACCGGAGGCAAGAAGTCAGGCATACATGAGAGAGTTGGAGTGGCACGATTGAGAAGAGATCACGTAGCATCCAGTCCTTCGACATTGGAGGCTTCCATTCAATAGTTACAATCACTTACATGTTGAGCGATAGCTATCTAACTCTCAGAACTTACGCATCAATAAAAAGCCCTCTGGGAATTGAACATCTCATGCTTGATTCCATTCTCTGCTTCGTTTTTCAGCAATGCCAAGCAATCAGTCGTAATGTCTCTGGATAAGCTGTAGCCTTACCTCAAGCCTGACACTGCTCGTATCTGAGCCACATGCTGGAAGAGAGTCACAAACTCATACAAGGTTCATTTGGATTACACGTAGACTACTGCTTCATGACTACAGCGTCAATATCAAGCGTCTGTTGAGCTTTCCCGCGCTGGTTTCCACCGTAAAACTTTTCTAACAGAGATGTACAGACTTTGCACTAAAAACGCGATCACGATGCCTGGCAGATTTTGCGGGTAAGTTGGTGTACAGAGCTTAGGAGTCTTGAAAATCGGAGTCTCTGGCCATCCAAATCTCATCCCCCTCTACATAGCTTTCTAAACCTGCAATGTTGTAGTCTTCAGGGTTCACAGCGATAAAGTTATAAAGCTTCTTTTCCGGCTTTTTATCATCATCACCATGAAATGTAGCTCCTGTCGTGACATAATCGCTCTCCAATACACTTCGCCCAAACAACCTGGTCTTATGGTGATAAAGTTTAAGACATTGAATGCCGACGACGATGTCGCTTGATTCCGTGAACGCATAGCCAGGCGTGTTTTCCACCTTGGCTCCCGCCTTGGGTCCAACTTGCACTGACCCATCAGGGGTGTTGATTCCGGCCGAGATCTTGCCTTCAATGTTATGGCTCCTTTCGACCTTCACGGTAACTCCCTTCGCCACCTTCAGACCAGTGATCAGGTATACAGGTTTCTTGTACCGACCGCCCCTGAAGTAGCCGTCTACATCGGGTAGCGCTATACACGACGAAATATAGTTTGAGGTAGGATGGAAGTATTCTGTGTCGAGGTCGTCGAATGAGTATCTAGAGCCAAACAGCTTAGCAGGTACTACTCAAAGGATGCTTATTTTCAAATTCATAGATGTCGAGCCGTGACGAGCTCGTTCTCTGAAAACATGCCCGCTTTGCACTCGAAGTATCATGAAATGATAGGGACGTCTTACGTATCGGTAGCGTTACGCGCAGCGGAGATGTTCGCTTCGGCGCCGATGCCCTGTATCCCCATAACCTTTGCCCACAAGCCCAGTTCGCCGCTCTTCAATTGGATTCTCGTAGCTGTGAATGTTCCCTTGTGATCGGAGTAGATCTCCGTGTCGATCTTTATCCGCTTATCGGTTCCCTGGTTGAGAGGCACCATCTGCTCCTTTTGCTCGAAGTTCTTCAATACCGTTCCAAGGTGGAAAGGGCCCTTCGGGGGAGGCGCCGTCGAAAAATTTGGCGGCAAATGGTAGGTTGGTTTCGCGTCGCCCATCTTCGAAGTACCCTGTACTTCTGTGTGAATTCGGTGTGGTAGTATCTATCAGTGTAGACCACGTTTCTGCGAATGGCAGGATTATAAGGGTAAGTCGGAGGACATAATACAGCGGGACGCTCACGCACACCCCGCTGTTCCGGTGAAGAGCTGAAAGCCTTCTAATTCTTTTGCAAGATTATCTGCACGAGCTGCCTCAGCTGAGCCCTGGCGCTAATGTAACAGGTCTCATTGGCTGCAGCCGTACACTGGCGGCACATCGCATTCTGCCGCACGAATTGAAGCCCTCCCTTGAATTCTGTGGCCGATAAAGCTTGCTCCTCTCACCCCTCGTTGCAGAGGTGTTGTTGGACACAATTGTGGAACCGTTGATCCTTTCATCGACAACTTGTACCATTGCGACTCAGTCCCATCGGTGTAGGTAACGGCCCGACCCTTCCTACGACAGACGCTGTTCCGAAAGGAACCAGTGCTGAGATTTGGTGTTCCGAAGGAACTAGTTGAAATCGTCTCAAAACAATTGCCTATTAGCATGTCATCATCGATCATGCCGTCACAATCCCGAGCTTGTGCCACCCATCAGTGATCACCCGCTTGCGCACTCCTGTATCAATTTGATGATCTCAGTTACCTCCTTTTTCCTCCAAAATTGAGACGGCGTTATATAGTCGTAGCCACCGCGTGTCGCTGTATTCTGCTCGACCATGTGTCTCAGCAGCTGACACACCCCACCGTAACTTTGTAAAATCTGTTTTTCGTCCGCGCTTAATTTACCCTCTAGTCTACCAAAATGAAGTACATTTGCAACGAGAGCTGCAGCGATCGGCGTGGCAAACGACGTTCCTGAGATACGGCATTTATGCCCTTGCCACGTAGATGGGATACAGATGCCTAGCGTTGTAAAATTATCTCCCCTAGGGGCAGGCGTTGGGTTTATGAGTCCATCATTTCCGAAGCCGTCGCTGGCATGGATGCAGACCACTCCCTGTGTCCTGTTGGCTGGCCATGCGCGGCCCTGGTTGCCTCCAGAATTGGAAGCAGCCGCGAAGAAACAGATGTTCGCGTTGAATGCAGCTTGGATGGCCTTGTTTATATCGGCGTCGATGAAATCCAAGCCTAGGGACATGGAGATCATGTGCACCTCCTTTTCGGTTGCCCATCGAATTGCCTAAAGTACTTAGACGATAAGCTTACATATTCACTTGATTGTACTGACCGCTGCTATGCGATGCAGATGTGTGCGTTCAATCGACTTATCATCTGCAATCTTTGCGATGTACAATTTTGCCAACGGTGCCGTGTCCAATACAAGTTTGGCAATGTGCGTTCCGTGCCCAATTTTGTCCTGAGAATCGTTTGGATCTGGAGCGGCGTATGGTCCATTCACGAAATCTCGACACTCCGTTATGCGCTGGTCCGCTATTGCTTCTCTGATGTGGGTGTCTTCTCTGTCAATTCCTGTGTCTATAAGTGCGATGCGTACATTCTCTGTCTCCTGACTAGACTCATCTGTCAAGTCCACGACGTACTCAGCAACCCAACTGAGCTCTGCCATGAACTTGTCCGCTTTCTTGATTATTCTGTTCAATGATAACGCGTCAGAAATTTCTTTGGCTGTTATTGGATACATTGGCAAGACTCACTGGGGGTCGGAAATCACAGTTTCGTCGCCGTCAAACAACAATTGCAATCTTGAGCCAGAGGTTGGCCGAGAAATCCGAGACAATGGAGCTTGACGCCTCATCATAGGCTCTGGAAACTTGCCGAAAAGTTGAGATGCAGCGTTCACCCTGCTTGTGACAAGTCGATACAGAGGAGCGACAACGTATCTGTACATCGCGGCCGTTCTGAAATGTTCTGGCAGTAACGATGGATCGTAGAACTTCTCAGATAGTTCTCGAAAGTAAAGACATGCTGCAGCGATGTTCTTATACTCGTCATCCACTTTGGTCCATTCACCGAGGATTCTCTTCAGCATGCTGTCTTTGGAGGTCTTGTTGCTCCCCCATTCTTGGTCTTCTTCTTTCGGATCGGCGATTTCTTTCGCTTCCATTTCCATCAGAAGAAGTCCAAATGAAAGTACAGCCATGTTTTCATCTTGTTCAGCGTTTAATGAGGGGAGAGAACAGGATAAATATGGCATCCACCTTTTTAATGTGCTGGATGTTTCCGAAGCCCTCAATGACACATCTTTGACGCTCAATCCTTCTTTGATCCAATTGCTCTTGTCTAAGTTTACCAAAGAGAAAGCAATAAGCAGCTGAACAATTCTCCGATCGCCGTCCTCGAAGTATGTCACGGCTTCGCCAGAACTATGATCGCTGGTAGTCAACATGTCATGGAGCGTTGTCTCTGTGATTCCATCATGGGATTGAGACATGTCAGCGTCGTAACTATCATCATCGGAGAGAGTTCCCTGGTTGAAGGCAACGCGTATCTGTTGGGAACCTGCCAATTGCTTCAGGTTAGCACAAGCAAGGTTTTCTCGGTGCCTCGTGCCGATATTGTGCGCAATGGTTTTGCTACTGTTTGAAGGAATCGTCAGAAAAACATAGAAAGACACTCAAGTGATCTCCTCACCATGTGCATTTGATTAGGTTCCACTTCTGTTGTCCACAATCTTTGAGGTGAAGCTGGAACGTGTTGTCGGCGTCGATGAATCCCGAGAATTGTAGCCGAGCTTCGTGTGCCTTCGCGCATGCGACTGCGTCCAGGAGGTGGGCGAAGAGAGATTGTGATAGATTACTTTGATGAGTTGCCTTCCTAACGAACTTGGCTTCGTCGCGTGTGAGGGTAGTGGCGTTGCCGAGGTTTGCTTTGAGATCTTCAATCGGGTCCGCAAAGAAAGTATATAACGTGTCCCGCACCTCCTTTACGTTCCGTACCACCGCTCCCAAGTCATGTTCTCGCTGCTTGTCGAACTCGCCGAAGTCAATGATGCAACTCCCTGGCTTAAGCGAGGCTGTGTCTTGAACTACCCTGGTTACTGTGAATAGTCTTGTGAAATTGGACCGTAACGTGTGGTGCTTTAACAAGGATTAATGACGTATACCAATTTGCCGACTGACGTTCTTACTTGAGCGTTCTCCTCGGAGTCATGATTTTCTGATGGATGGTCGCTGGATATGCTCAGAAAGTCCCTCTTGACTAAAGTCTCTAAAGCTTGCAGGAGGGCGTTCAGAGCTCCACAGAAAATAGGGTCGTCGAATCTGGATATGTCGAGATCCACGTCCGGTACACTGAGAAATATTTCCTGAACATAGGTGCGGAGGAATGAGATATGATTCTGCATCGTCAGGCTGAACTTGCTTCTCCTAGAGGCGTTCTTTGGCAGCGCTTCCATAATAATGGGACGAATATCGACGAAAAATTTCCAAAGCACGCGGCCGCCGACCGTATTCTGTTCCATCGCGGCTAATAAGGATTGCTGTTTGGTGAGTATATCGTTAGAGGTACGTCGGAGAGATGGACCTAGCTTCGACTTGCGACTGAGTGGGGGCGGGTCATGTGGGGTCGATGCCCCTCATCATGTGAGCGCTCAGCCGCATGGATTTCGGGCACGTCAACGCCATAACCAACGTACATCGTGGACGTACATCATCATCAATCTGTTTATACTGGCCCCTTCAGGAAGACCGAAGAACTTCAGCACGTGTGAAAGACATTGTAGCAAGGTCGGACAAGGCTGACCTGGCTGGTTCCCCCAGGACGAACCGGAACAGCCAGATTTCCTGTGCTACTAGCAACTACGTCCTACTCGACACCCAAGACATAAAAGGTAAAACAACAGAAGTTGAATGAGGCATTGAGCTCACGGCTTGTAACAGCGACGATTGGCCTGGAGAATACTGGGTTGGCGACTTGAACTGCTATAACCAGCACAGCTAGATTGTCTTGCGCTACAGACAAACAGTATGGCGGAACAAGACCTTGAAAACAATGATATCATATACAAAGCTACCGAAGCCTGTCTAGTTCTTCTAGAAAGCCTCGGTAAGAGGGCCGACTCCTCGACAACTTTGCAGGTAGAGAAGACAGACGGCGATTTGTCACAGGATCCACCGTTTCTAGAAGACATGGCAAGAAGCTTCAACATCTGGATCAACTATACTGGCGCTTTAGCTGATCCAAGCCGATGTCTCGACTTCCGTCTGAAAGACCACGACGACATAAGGGACATGATCTTGGAACTCCTTCAGATGCTCGAAAGAAACCTTGAATATGGTACGTGGAAATAAAAAGCACCATACTACCTTGCTCGGCTTCTATGTCATATGACTCATCACAAGCAGTGCAAATAGGGGATGCCGACCCAAAATCGGCGTCAGAGGCCATTACTGCTATGCAGCAAACCCTTGAGGAACTTCACTTTCTGGCAAACGCCATTCGTAGATCTTCGGTGCGAAGCCAGAACTTTGCACTTTCCTCAGCTTCTGCAAAGAGTGGCGACCCTTTCTTCGAGAATAGCGCGGTTCTCATTGTAAGGAATACCTTTCGCGCTGCTCGAAGATCTCTTTGTAAGCAAATTGGCGTCTCTCTTGCTGTCCGTCGTACACGGCTAGTTCGCCAAGCGCGGCACGAAGAGAGGTTGAGCACAAGACGCCAAACAACCCAGGAACCCGCCTTGGAGGTGCAGCTTCCTGGCGACCCAATCGACAATACTGAGTCTTCTCCTTCCAAAACGCGACCTGTACTTGTGACAGCAAAGGTCCGCGATTTTCAAACAAGAAGTGTTGACACAATGAGCCTTTTGGACGCTTCGGTGGCTCGCCGTCACATCCAGAGAGGGCCTACTCTTTCTACGATTAGTATGGGGTCATCAGTACGTCTATCATCACGAACCTATCCGCCCATGCCGAGTTTCTCAGATGGTGATGAGTATTGTCAATGCCCCTATTGCGGAAGGCGATTGCCGACGAAGAAAATGAAGGAATCAACATTTTGGAGGTAGGCGTTTTCAATTTGCTTCACTTTTCATGCCCAGCCCTGACATTCCGATTAGTGAACATCTAGACGAGGACATCCAACCCTATGTCTGCCTCTCCGAAGAGTGCATCGCTCCATTGCTCTTCTTTGCTAGCATGAAGCAGTGGATTGACCACATGAGCTCTATGCACTCGAATGATTGGAATAGAAAGATACATATGAGCACTTGGTATTGCGATATTGGCCACGCCAAAATCCCATTTAACGACCTAGAAGGCCTAGAAGGTTTCACCACTCACATGAAGAACCCGGAAAGTCATCCAAATCAACAACCCCCAAGCGCTTCGCAGTTAGATACGCTTTCTAGGACCAAGCAGGAGGTCCTCGAGCGAGAAAAATTGTATGTGTGCCCTCTCTGCGAATGCGTTCCGGACAAGCTCAAGCCAGTCAATCAGGACACCATTGACGAGAAAGTACTTCATGAGTTGCATAAACATATCGCCAGCCATATCAAGGACCTTGCCCCATTGTCGCTTCCTGGTATCGATGCAACTGATGAGTGTGGTGACGCCGTGTCCGAAGCGGATGATCAGGAAAGAGGTCGCTGGCTGAAAGAAGGGGAGAAGATATCATATCCAAGCGGGTTCGATGAGGAGATGCGGGCTCTTTCATGCTCCTTTTCTTCCGGCGGTTCGCCACATATTCTACTACCTGAAGAAGCCATTGAAGAGATGGAAGGTGACATCCCAACGACGGCATACGAAGCAAGCGAGGTTTCCGCACCACCCACCGGATCCTGGGATTTCGTTTTCAAATCTCCAGAAGTACAGGCAAAACAGAGAGCGTACCCCTCACTCGACAACGATCAAACGATCATCCGATTTCGTGCAGTAAGGAATGCGACCAATGCTCGGCGTCTGCCACAAACCTCTACTGTTCATCCTGGAAACACATACAAGACACCAGTATCCCCAGACCGAGGCGCCGAAGCACTGACATGGAAATTCATCAAGACCAACATGGTGCACAGTAAGCGACGCGCTCACATGTTCCTCCCAGAGGGCATTTTGGCAGAGCTGGTTAATAAAGAGACCGTCAGTGCAGTTGTTGAATCACTCGGATGGGTTGACGAGAACAAAGAAGATGTTGTAGCGTGGATCTGCAAGGAAGCCCGAAAGATCTTTGCCGTCCTCGTCTTTATGAACCAACCGCATTTAATAGATCACTTTCATAATTGTAGATTTGGAGACGACAAGCTTCCAGTCACCTTTACGGAAGCGACCACGAACGCGGAAACGATTTCCACAAATTCAGGACAGTTAGCGCTCAGCAACACGCCGTTCAGCGACGATATATGGGATGAGAATCTAGAGATTGCACGGGACGACTTTATCTATGAACAACAGTGGTATTTTCTGAGTCCGATCTTTCGCGAAGATCAGTTTCACTACACATTCCACGAGAATATACGATTACCATTCATAGATGATGGGCCGCGGAGTTATAAGAAGAGCAATTTCAGCGTCGTTGAAGAGTGGCGCATCCACCGGGACCACTTTCATGTTGAAAGTAGAATAGTAAGGATCGCCGTTTCACCGCATGTGATGATGTACAGCGTAAGATACGGAAAGCTGACTAGATGCAGGGGCTCACCAACACAACTACGGACAACCCGACAGTTGCTGTCAAAGAAATGAAAAGGCTTTCTCTCAACGAATCCGAGTTTCTGAGTACTGTTGACAACGAGGTGAAAGTTTTGGAAATGCTACGCAGAGAAAACCACATCCACCTCATCCGAGCTATCGCTTACTATACTTGGAGAAAACGACATTTCCTCATGTTCCCCTGGGCGGGGCTTGGCAGTTTACGCGACTTCTGGAAAGACAACCCTCAAAGCCTGACCCCAGTCTATCTCGAATGGGTGTTTCGACAGCTTTGTGGCCTTGCAGATGGTATGGAGAGATTGCACAACGCGGCCGGGGACGCAGTTTGGCGCCACGGTGATTTGAAACCAGAAAATATACTTTGCTTCGAAAATGCAGGTATATCAGGGAACAGCCACGCAGGTCCTTGTAATCTTGTCATTACTGACGTAGGGCTTACGAGCGTCCATCACAGGGTAACTGAGGCACGCAAGGATGCTACCCGCCACCAGAGTGGCACTATCATGTACGAGCCCCCCGAAACCGAACTGCACAAAACCGAACCGAGGTCCCGCCGTTATGACTTATGGTCTCTCGGGTGTATTTATCTGGAGTTTACCATCTGGCTTCTTTACGGATCTGAAGAGCTTGAGCGATTTAGGAGAGATCTTGGAGAAGAGAGAAGGTTTTATTCCATCAAGGGCGCGCAAAAAGCTGCATCTTCCACGCCTCAGCTTCATGATAAAGTGCAGAGGTGGGTAGATTGGATGCGAGATGATGACCGATGCTCACAATATTCGGCCGTACGACACCTTATCGAACTCATCGTAACCCGGCTGCTGGTTCCCGAGGTTGGAGGAAACATCGCTTCTTCTTCCGACGGACAGTGGACGCTCCTTGGGGAGCCTCCGAGTGCTCATTCCAAGGATTCGCTGCCCACAATCCCTAGGATCGTGCGAGTCTCCACTAGCTGTAGATACTTCGAATTCTCGGATAGCTCCCTGTACGGCAATCGAGCGACCACGATGGAATTAAACGAAAAGATGCAGCAGATCTATCACGATGCTACATCTAAAGAAAACAACAGAATTGAATGGATTGATTGGGATGCGCCGTATCTGAGTATTCGAAAAGGACCGCCCGAACGCGAAGGGCACACTCTTCGCCCATCGGATCCACAATTGGCGGCACGCTCAGGGTAGGACGGCTTCGGACAATCTGTTAGAGGATCCTCTCTCGATCGTGCACTACTAGAGAGCTTCACTGCAGTGGTTGCGGAAGGCTGGTAAACGCATTTACTTGGGGACTTTTGGAGACTATGAAGGTCGCATGATTCGACGTACAGCGCTTGGCGTAGATACTATACTGGCTGGACTGTGCTGGTCAAGTCTGAAGCATTTACTAGTAACATTTACTAGTGAGATCGGCTACGGAGTTCATACTTGTGCGTCCAACGGAGTTAAATCTATTGGCTTAGCGAGTAAATCCTGTTAAGGTAAACATCCGACTCTGCCGTCAATGGCACGGTGCGCCTAAGCTTGTGCAGTTCTCATTCTGGTCTCTCCCTTATTGTGTATTTCGGAGAGAATACGAAAAGCTGTGATCTGCTGATTTTTTATCCCTGCTCCTTTCAGATGGGACTTGAGGTGCATTACCTTGTCGCACCGTGACCGCCTGCTTGTACGAGAGCTACGTTTGCCGGTCTGGCAGATTACAAGGACTACAGAGCCGAATATGTAGTCAGTATCGCGCCATCTTATATAATGCAGGCGCTGTGACGAATTGATCCGTCGATCGAGGAAGCAGTGGGCAGAAAGCCTTCTTCTATCCGCGATGGACGGATAGGAGATCGTAGTGGAGCGTGTTGGTCGATACGTCAGACTTTGGTGCGCTGTAGAGACCTAGAAAGACAGGATACGAGATGCAAGGTGCGCATGGTGGGTGGTCTGTAATTTCCCTCTATCCCTACCAGAG
Source organism: Lophiotrema nucula (assembly GCA_010015825.1). Lineage (NCBI taxonomy): Eukaryota > Fungi > Ascomycota > Dothideomycetes > Pleosporales > Lophiotremataceae > Lophiotrema > Lophiotrema nucula. The sequence goes on from ML977366.1 coordinate 193,339, forward strand.
GATAGGTTGAGTTACAAATCCTTTGATAAGGGTTCACGCAGACAGAGACATGTGGAATGGCGATCAGGAAATTAAATCCCAGACAACGTGGAATAAGTCCCTCTGATTATAACTACAAGTAGAGAAGAGGCGTAGATTGTAGGTAACAAGTAGGATCAGAACCAGTCGTGGTTTCACAGCTTAGCAGGGAACGAGTCATTGGTTTGGACTCTACTCTAATTTGATCTTTTAGCACGCCATTGCAAACTGAACCGAGCGCGCAACGTCTTCGTCCTCATTTCAGAATATATCTGCTCCAGAACCGAGTCGCTTTCATCGTGTCACGCATGGATTATGCATTGTCAAGTCCACCCCGATAATATGGTAATGGATTCCGAAGGAGTGCTAAGGGGGCAGTTTAATCGGATAAGGCCCCTTGATGGCTTCGCCTGGTGGCACATTATAGCCAACCCTTCGCGTCGGCTCCATGCCGCAGTGAACTTGGGTTAGAAAGGAACGATGCAAAAGATGATGAGAGGTTACCTGTCGAACCACTGTGAGCAGCACTTGCATCTGACATATAGCTTTAAGAAGACGAGAAGCATTCAAACGAGTAAACAATGAATATAAGACCAAAGCATTTTTCAAAATCGCCCGAGCACACAGTTGACATCGGGCTGAATACGTCTTGAACCGGTTTACGGCATTGTTGCCTAAAATGCGGCACAGCAACGCATGGGTGACGGATCGACACGTTCCTACGAGCTATTCCTAGGAAAGAACACCTCGACGTCTCATATATATCGCGACCCGGAAACACACACCCTATTCTATCTTTTTGCTAAGGACAATAAGCTCGCCGAGCTTGCCTAGTAATCAGAACAATCTCGATACATTGCTCAGTAGCAGACGAAGACTGCGCAAAAGCGGAAATCCTTCCCTGCGTTTCTAATTTGGACTTTCTGCGAATTTTTTATCTCAGTAGCAACTATGCCTAAATACCCAGGACTGGGGCTTGCGTTGCGGTACAACGAGGACCCCCCGACTGGGTTTTACCCCATTGGCACCCACAGCAGCTGCAGTGGTGCCACTTCAGATCCACTTCCTGTGCGCGAAGTTGCTATGATGGACATTATGGAACGTCTTACGGACAAAGACAGATGGGATACGAAGGTCTTTGACGAGAAGATAATTGAAAGGTGGCGCAAGGAAGCTCTTGAGATTCCAGACACCGAACTCTGGAGCCTTGCAACTGGTGGAAAGTGGCAAACCTATAGCGAAGACGGCGGTGTTGCGGTTCAGGACAACTTGAGCCTCATGAACCTTGACCCTCTGGAGGGCATCATGACTGAGGCTACATTCGACTGCGTGAGTTTTTTCCTTTGATTCCTTGAAGTCGTGCTCGAGCTAAATCGGGAGCCAAGTGCATCGAGGAGCTCCGAAAGAAGGCTCTATACCATCAGAAGACTGGACTCGTTCCTACACTCGACGCTTGCGCATCCGTGGCCAAGTCCGACAAGATCGTCACGGCAAGTCTTCACCAACGGCTCCGATTTGCTTTCGAGAAGCTCTTACGAGATCAACCTCCAGATTGGCATCCTCATTCAAATGAGACGGTCCGAGACCTGGTACATCCCTCATTGTATCCTTTGGTATATGGTCGTAGCAAGGTCTTGAAAACCGAGTCGGTGGGCGTTAAAGGAGCCATCAGCAAATGGGCGGGGAAAGGCGATGTCATTGATAGAGTCGAATGGAATCCGGACCCTCATGAAGGACGGTCAAGACGCATCCCAAGTTTCGACATTCCGTCCGATTACTGGTCCAATATCTATCAGTGGCTGCCAGCAAATCTTGCATTCTCAAACGATGGCTCCAACGCAGTCAGATTTACGAGCTATATCAACAATCTCCATCCAACGAGATACTCCGATATCTACCGTACGATTGAGGAGTTGGTAGAAGCTTCCCTTCCTGCATGGGATCAATGTGTTTCACTTCATGTCAAAGGTTTTGGGAAGCGAGCTACAAAAGGTACGGCGGGCCGGACGCAGTCCAGGTTTACAACAGCCATGCCGGCCAACATAGAGTAAGCCTCGCCTTCGATCTTCCTCAATGTTACACCGAGAATTGATGAGATCATAAGTGATAGCAATCACGACCTCTGGATTCCTTCGGACCCGCAGGGAACTGCTCACGTGGACATCGACTGGGACAAGTTAAGAAGGGAACGAAAGTTTAGGTTCAACCCGGAATGGGACGATGAGGTGGACTGCAAATGGAAATTACTGCGCAAACCAAAGATTCCGGAGCCTGTCATTGACGACGTCGACTATTCGCCCAAAGTTAGAATCTCTGATAAGTTTCGAGAATCTGGCCTGCAGATCATGGTGAAAATAGCCTCCATCGAACTGACACTGGACAAGCCGGAGTCGGCTGTCGGAGGGTGGCATGTAGGTATTATCTGTGATACATGATTGCTTAGTAACTAACTCATATGTCGGCAGGTCGAAGGCCAGATGAACGAGCACATATGCGCCACCGCGCTCTACTATGTCGACTGTGAGAATGTGACGTCTAGTAGTCTTTCTTTTCGCATGCAGACTAGGGATGATATAGAGACTGATAGCCGGTACTCGGTTAATCAGGATTCATACCATTGGATGGAGAACTTATTCGGGACGACTCTGAGCGCGAGCCAATCTCCGTGTCTGCAGAATTACGGCGTTGTGGGGACAAGCGAGGGAAGACTGCTCGCGTTCCCGAATGTTTTGTGAGTATATCCTCCTGTCTACATATCCCACCTGTTTTCTCTGATGCTTGAGAAGTCAGCATCAAGTCTCATCCTTTCGATTGATTGATCCAAGCAAGCCAGGACACCGTCGATTCATTGCTATTTGGCTCGTCGATCCCAACCGTCGCATTATCTCGACTGCTAATGTCCCTCCTCAACAGCGCGAGTGGTGGTCCGAAGCAATACTGGGTTCTACATTAGCAAGTCGTCATATTGCCGTGCCCAAGATTCCTCGGGAGATCATGTCCTTGATCAAATCAGAAAGCAGCAAGAATAGTGGTACGATTACCATCATAGCACCTCAAGAAGGAGTTGAGCCGAAGCTGCCTCCCGAACTGACGGAAATGATAAAAGCATACCTTATAGAAGGCTCCGATAGGGGATTGATGGGACCCGAGGAGGCGAAGAACCATCGACTGAAGCTGATGGAAGAGAGGAGCAGATTCGTAAGAACAGCTGAGGAAGGCTGGAAAGAGCACTCTTATGGCTTTTGTGAGCATTAAGTACGTCCGTCAAACCAACGATGGGCTCAAGGGACCTATCGCGTCAATTATTCTTTATATAGAAACAATCACAAAGCGAAAATGTGAATAGCTCTAGGTTGGAGGAAAAACAAGGTTTCTTAGAGCAAATGAACGGGACCCAAATGGTATATGTAGCATTTAGAAGTCATTTTAAATCGGCCTCGCCATTAAAGCAAAGGGAAGCTACCTTACTTCCATGATAGCTCGAAAGGACAGCAGAATGGGCGCAGTAGACGAGAAAGAGGGCGAGAAAATGAGTTTTTTTATTCTGATTGAGAAATTTACCAGAACAGTAGATAGCCTAACCTGTTCCGAGATGATTATGTGAATCTCTGAGCCTTGAAAATAAAAAGAGACCCAGGCTGTACTCTTCTTCTATAATGTAGGTGTAGTGTGGAAGGCGTAAAAGCTGTTACTGGAAGGCGATTACGGCCAAGTAGACATCGGAGTTGGAGTTATTACTATGAATGAACTCGATGTTGACTGAGTCAACGGGGTAGATCTGTCGCGTTACAAAGTACAACAAGGCGCTGGCCCTTTCTATAAATCAGCACGCACGAACCGGGTGGTCGGAAGCCGCAGAAGCTACCTCTCTCCTACGCGGTGAAAAGACCAAATGACTGGCAGAAAAAGAGAAGCAGACAAAGCCTCTCGAAGACGCCCATTCCCTGCAGCAGACGACTCAGGATGCATGGAACGCAGAGAGGAAGAAGCTACAGAAGGAAAGTCGCATGTGCGGGTCTATCACAGAGAGGACGACGCCAATAGCGTGAGGAGGAAGGGCTGCTCGAAGGAACGCTCTCAGCCACAGAATCACAACTCAAGCAAGGACAGCAAGATACTAGGTGCAAGAACAACAGACCAGTCTGGAAATGAAGATCCGTGAAAGGAGACCTACAGAGAGAGACTTCAGATGACTGCCAACGACCGAATCGAGCACCTGAAGACACGACGGACAGCCACGACTTACAATTCGAGATTGTCAGACAACAGCTTCAAGAAGAAGTTCAGAAGTGGCCAAAATTGCCGAAGAGCTGAAACAGCTGAAGATAGAGTATGAGAGACTCAAGGCAAAGAAAAAGAAGTATGTAGAAGACGTCTCCCCCTTTGAATGAGCCAAGTCAGATCTTCAACAAGAGAGGAACAGCAGCTCGAGATTGTAGATCGAAATCCAGGCTCTGCAGTCTTCAAGTCGAGACATTGATACCAGATTCGAGACTCACTAGCCGCCCGAAGCCCGGCTTATTAAGGAAAGGCAAATGGTGACCCTGTTTGATCAACAGCTCGAAGACCTGCGCACAGACTACAATGATCTGCAAAACCAACTCCAGGAAATATAGAGGAAAGTTATTGAGGATGTTGAGGCACCCCAAAAGCAGAATGATCAGCTCAACAACCAGCTCGAGACGCTCCATTCGCGGTACGTAGACCTTTAGACCTCCGACGCAGACAAATCCGCCAAGATCAAGTCTCGGGACGAAGCAAACGAGATGATAGAAAAGATGCGAAAGGCGTTACTGAGGTTTTGTTACAGCATTGTAGACATCGACGTTGAAGCCGTCACTATGATAACTTCGACGACGACTGGGACAGTGAAGATCCTTCAGCTGGGATCTGAGACCGAATTGATGGACCGAAACCTGCCATCAATACCTACAAAGGCGGAATCAAGATTCAGACTCCTACGCTGAGCAGTATCGGGGAATGGTTGAAGGACTTACCGATCGTCTCTAGGAAATGCAGCAGCGCTTCCTACGGATTGTAGATCCTCTTGGATGACCTCCCAGCGTTAAGCTTAGAACCGCATTCATCTTTATATTTAGGTCGAATAAATGTGATACACGTCGGCGCGGTGATCGACGTCATCGCCCTTCGCTCCTTCCTGAGCGACCACGCCACGTGCTACCTAGTGGTCCGGGCGCCACAGCTCGAGATAAATATGCGCACACGCCCACTTTCTTTCCCCAGACATGGCATCTCAATGTAATAATGTCCCACCACATTCAGCTACCGGCAACAACGCCGTTCCACCTCAGAATCCTCGCTTCAGCCGAATCAGTACCAGCAGCAATATGGACAGCCACCACCGCCTCCATGGCCTCCGCAGCTTGGTGCTCCACACCCACAGCCGTACCACGCGCAGGTGAATCCTGTTCAGCAGCCCTATCTTCAGCAGCCATACTCCCAGCAGCCATATTTCCAGCATCCACAGCCATATGCTCAGCAACCATACCACCCTCATCAGGCGTATCCAGCTTCAGCGCCGCAGCCATATCAGCCCCAGCTATACTTAGCACCTCCGCCTACGCAACCACAACCACCTTCTGGAGTCTCTTCGAGTTAGCAGTTCTATCCCGGGACTCACTATGCTCCTAATAACAGCATTATCCAGACGATGACTCCGGCTTCGAGCTATCAGGTCCAGACATATCAGCCACCTCCTCAGCAGTCTCTCCTGCAGTCTGTTCAGCATCTTATTCAGCAACCTTATTAGCCGCCTTCGCAGTCCTAATAGCCTCCTCTCCAGCCAGCGCCAGTGGTTAAGAGGAAGGAGGAGGAAGATGGCGATATTCCAGACCTCACTAGCTTGGGTTAACTCACTATAGACCCACTTCTGCAGTCATCTCGGCAGGCAACCGAAACACAGCAACCAGCAGATACTGTCGAAGAAGCTATGCATAAGGTTGGATCCAACGGATTCGGAGTTCCGCAGACCAACTCCACAGGCACACCTCAGCCACGTACTCGGCCCGATGTGCAGACTATTTCTCCACCAGCTCAGCCAAAACAGCAAGCACAGCAGCCTCAGCTTCCAGCTCAGCATCCTCAGACGAGCGTGCTGCCGTATGCGCAGCAGTCACATCAACATAGCGCCTGTCCTCAGAATCTCTACGGCACCGCGCAGCCGACTGCTCATCAATCGTCAGGCTACACAACTCAGCAATACCAGACCTTTAAACGATACAGTATGGTCCAGATGGCCGGCCAGTTCAGATCACGACCACATTTCCAGCCTTTCTCAGTCCGCTTTCTCAACAGCCTCCTCCTAGCGCTCCAGAGCATTCAGCAGTGCCTCCAGAGCATTCAGCAGTGCCTCCAGACCCAAATGATGAGCTCGGCTAGTATCCGCTCGAATTTCGGGAGGATGTTGAAAGATGGAGGAGAGAAGCAGAATAGAACACCTTCTGTGCTCGTCTTGGACTAGTTTGCCAAGCGAGCCATACGGGCTGCTCCTGCAACGAGCCGATGGCTCATCTGACCATCGGATCTTCAGGGGCTACTGCGCTGTCAATCTCATATGGGCCACATAGCCATTGAGGGTGGGCATATCATATGGACCATTTGGCCATTGAGTGTGAATGAAACAGTGTATGGACCTCTTGGCCAAAACCTGATCATTTGATCGCCCTTGGACAGCCAGGAATGTATCCATTATACAGTTTATGAAATTAGATGAAATGATTCTTCGCATCATGCTTTGCTATCTACCTATAGATACGACATATGGACAACATGTACAAAGCTCTATTCAACGGAGAACACGATCAGCATCAAATGCTTACACATGGCTCGAGCTGGCTAAGCCCATCGTTATGAAAGAATGACCTTGTGGCCTTCGACAAGCTGCTGCAAAAATCGCGCGGTCAGATATCTCTTCCTTTCCCCGCAGAGCAAGGGGTAGCCTGAAAACACTCTTGCATCTACAACCAGTTCAAGGGTTGTATATGGTCAAATTCGAGCGGAGATACATATAATCCGTTCTGTTGATCTCCGATCAAAGTGTCCACACCTTTCGTTCTGACACTTCCTTCGCCAAATCTTTATAGTTATCGCTGTAGTTGCCGTGTGAGCTTTCTTTGGCGAGGTGTAAGCCAACGACACGAGCGTGGAGTTAAGGTTCTGTGCGAAGAGCGCGCGACGGTTCCAGTTGGTCGATGACTGGATCTCAGAAGACAGTGCACATAGAAGAAGTGGCCAACAATCTACGGTTCGGCAGTGTCACTCATGTGGAATCTCAAGTTAAAACGTGCTAGAACCTTTAGATTCTCAAAGGTATATACAAGAAGCGCATAGTGCAATGGTCAAAAGATCCATCGCGCTGAGACTGCCATTTGATGGTTAAATGATCCATATGGCAGCTGAAGATCGATGGTCAAGAGATCTATACAATCGTGTCTGAGGAAGGTCGACCATGGGATGGCAAAATAGTCCATCAAGGAGCTGAAAGCTTAGGAATGAAAATGTCAGCTCTTTAGAACAAGTGATGAATCCCGGAGCGCGCTTCTAGAGCAGTAGCACGTGCAAAGCAATAGACGAGCTTAAATCTTCGAAAGGCTGGGGACCTGCATCGATTGCGGATGCTGGAACTATGGTGTGAAATGCCAGCATTGTATGGCGGCGATATGCCGTTCTTCAGGAGCACTTCGGTCACAAAGAAGTGCTTTGCCAGGCTGCTGGAGGGCATATCGAAGAACTTCTGCCTTCCTGATACAATGTCGAAATGGTATAATGGTATACGATAATTCTACAGCGCTTCGGTGCATATTGTGAAGACCAGACCTCCGGAGGTCACACCTCCGTTAAACTTGAATAGGTCATTCGGACATCAAGTGGGGATTAACATTGTATGAATCTCTCGGTCAGAGCCTGATCAACTGATCAACTTGGAACAGCCAATCATGCATGAGGCCTGCGCTCTATAGAACAAGACCGCATCCCCGCCATTTCCTCGACCTTGTGAGCGATACTTGATTGTTGTCCGACTGTGACCCCCATCCTTTACTGACTAGGCGTACATTTTACACGCACCTTGTCCGGGTTCTTCATCCTCAGCAGCAACTGCATATCGCAATCATTGATTACTCCATCCACCCTCGTCTGCATGTCCTTCTCACTCTCGCCCTCTTCCCCTATCACGCTCAGACTACAGCCCTTCATCAACGTCGCAATGACGGCAACGAACTCTACCTGTGAGAACTTCATCCCAAGGCAGTTATGCGGACCCTCTGACCATGGAAAGTATGTCCCTTTCTGAGGAACCAGAAGCCCCTCATTTGCCAAGATCCAGCGCGAAGGCTTCCAGATCAGCGGGTCAGGCCAGTAGTCTGGATGGGTGTGCGTTGCGAGGACGCTGGGACTGATGCCCGTGTTTGGCGGGATGATGATGGTGCGGCTGGCAACTCGAAGTGCTTGTGGTTCGTTGTTGGTCCACTTTGGTAGCGACATGATGGGTGGATAGAGACGAAGCGTTTCTAGCAGGATCGCTCGACAGCGCACTAGCTTCGGGAACAGTGTCTGATATTCCCAGTTACTGTCGTCATTCGCCACAGTTACGACTTCTTCACGCAGCCAGTCTTGGATCTCTGGGTGTCGTGCAAGTAACAGGAGTGAAAACGTCAATGTGTTGGCCGTCGTGTCGTGTCCGGCGAAGTTGATCACGAAGGTGTTCCCAAAGATCTCGTCAACGGTGAAGCCTTTCGGCCCCGTGTTGAGGGAGCGCACGAAGGACGTCATCAGACTCTGACTTCCCGGTTGGCCTTCTTGAAGAGCCTGTAGATCCTTCTCCATCATACGTGTCATATGAGTCTTAAAGTCCGCAGCTGCTTGCCCAACTCGTCGGAGAGACGTAGGTAGCCACCAGCCCAACAACATTCGGGGTGAAATCAGCATAAGCAGAATCGCGTTGTCGAGCACGATCTGCAAGGCGTCACGATAGGAGAATTCGCCGTTCACTGGTCCTTCACTCTCGCGTGTGGAGCTCTTGAACTGGAAGGAACGATGAAAACCGCTCGCAGCCATGATGTTGAGCGAAACTGCCCGAGTGTTCTTTGCTACACTGGTTAGGCCATCTTTGGATTCTGATTGTTCGATCCACGAGTCGAGCATCTGTGTCGCTTGCCTTCGAGCCTCATTCCAGGTGAAGTCCATCGCGTTCTCATTGAAAGGTGCTGAAAGGATCTTTCTATGCCTTGGCCAGTCTGTTTCGTCCGCCGTCGAGATGCATGGGCCGTAGACTTCAAGAAGTTCTACGCTGCGTTAGTAGAGAGGAACGAGGCATTTTCGTGTTCAACACATACTGTACATCTTGCTCGGCCTGACGAACTGAGTCCTCTTGGCGAAGATGTCGACAACGGACTGTGGGTCGCAGATGTTGATGTGAATGTCTCGTGGCGTTACCAGAGCCCAGATGGGGCCGTACTTGAGATGCGATTCAGCCTTATCCGGGAAGAACCATCCACGTCGCGCATATCGAGCGAATGTTGGAAGTCTGATAGGAAGTAGATCCAGTATCGTCCAGACATGGGCCTCAAAAACCTGGAAGAGGACGTTCAATGGGTCGATGGGGAGACGGATGAGTGGAATTCCCATTGAGGAGGCACGCCGATAGTTACTCTCCATGGCGATAAATCCCCATGCTGCGTAGAGTACTACGACTAGAGCAGCGATTTCTGGAATCATGTTGCACTCGTGCTCGTTACACTGACGGGTGTGGAGAGGTGAGGTGAGGTCGAAATAATCGCTGGTGGGGGGCCTCGCTGGGTCCCTGAACAAACGCGGGAAGATTCCAGGGTTACACGGGTGAGGCGCAGGTGCAGCGGAAGCCCGGCCGCCCGGCGAACGACTAGATCGCAGGGGGGTCTACCTGAACGCTGGAAAGTAAGCCCAATATCATGCACAGGATACATTCGAGCTAATGCAGCATTTATCGTATGCTTGATCGTACATCAGTCGCCCTTTTCGGGTTTTACTGGGCCCAGGAATGTTGCAGTTTCACTTGGGCGCGTGCGTGACTTCTTGCTCTCGCCTACCCCACATGCGAATAATATTGTGTCGTTGCGACATCTTCTCAGAGATTCGCTCTGGCGCCGCTGGTGTGCGGGCTCTACTGCCGTACTTACACCCCTTTTACCGTGACGGAACCCGTATTCAGCAAGCTGTTGGGGGCTAGGAAGGCTGGGGTGCTTCGTGAGCTTAGCAAGAACAAATGCCTAAGGCTGGAGTTCACCTGAGAGATTCACTTCCAGTCACATCAGAACGATGCCGTACACGAATGCTTCAAGGTTCCCTTCCAGGAAGGTCTAATGGACGTCACCGAGGAGCTCCTATCCCTTGCTATCACAACAAGTGGATGTTTTCCAGAGCTAATGGACACTGTAGCAAATGGTTGCGATACGGATGTATTACTATTGCTGCTGAAAGCTAGGCCTGAGACGGTTGTCACCGATGAGCTTCTACCTCTCCTTGCGAGCAAGGCGAACCACAGGGATTTGACATATATTTTGAAAGGGAGACCCGTTATTGGGGTTACAAGAGAGCTACTCTGCGCCGCTGCGTGTAATAGGGACGTAAGGATATTGAAGGAATTGCTCCAACGTAGCCCAGAGGTGCACATCACACATGAGCTTGTCTGTCTTGTAGCAAGAAGTCCAACCGCCGGTGCAACTGGATTGAAATACCTGCTGGATGCTTTAGCTGCAATACAAATTACGTCGGAGTTATTGGGACCTATCGCGAGAAATAGTGAACTCTGGTCACAACATGAGGGGACCATCGAACTGCTGTGTGTTTTGGCGCGGGTCGTAGATCCAGATGTCGGGTTTAGCCAGGAATTTCTTGAGCGTGCTGTCGACGCCGAGCTTAATTATGCTTTACTGGATGATATTGTGACGAAAGCAACTCCCGGGTTCCTTATCAACTCTATACGCTCTGATACTCCATGGATGAGAGATTATATGCAAAACTTAGCCAACCGCAAGCTCAATCAGATCAAGGCATTGATGGCAGCAAAACATTCAGGCCTATCTCTACGACAGTAACCAAGCTCATTGATGGCTCATTGGGAAGATTATATTTCCATAGCGTCTCCTTCAGTGTGCGGCTTGAGAGAGTTCTGCAATCCTGACTGCGATTGCCGGCCGCTATAGGGCTCGTTATAACCGAGATAATCCATCCGCAGCGGGGAGTAGTGCCGCCAACATGTTACTGGGTTTGTAGCAAGCATATCCAGAGCTCGAGATCAATCAGGGACTTCTCACGATTACCTAGGAGAACCATTACCTGGGTACCCACCCGTTCGAGTCTACCAATAAAGGATTACTACATCTTTTCTCTCGCCGTTTGCATCCCGATATATGGGTCATTCGGAAGTTTCTATAGAGAGTTAAAGATCGTAGACACCATTATGTTCTTCTTGGCGAAGTTGGTCAAAGACGAGCCCAGGTTGATTCAATACACCCCGACAGCTCTTCCATGCACAAGTTTCATGGATGTCAATTTCACCTCAATCATATCAAAGCACTCATGGAAGTGAAGACGAGGGACCAGAACGTGTAAATGCAGGGCACCGAATCATACCAGCGTGACCGTTGCTCCCTCCGCTTGAAAAAAAGCTCCCAGTTCGAAGTTCCGCTGGGACCAGACGGCTTAATAATGATCAATTGTACGGGACATTTTTGCCTGTTTGTGGGAAATTTTGAGGTATGAAGTCAGCCAGAGTATAGGGTGGAGTTCGTATCCTGACAGTCTTCGCATAGAGATTATGCGCTACAATGTAAACCGAGCAGCCATTACTAAGCATCTGAGGGCTTTTCAGGGCTTGAATCCGCGCCTATATTCGTGATTCCTGGTGTTTTAGACGCGACAGACCTTCCTTGGTGCCAGATCCTTTACAGCTGAATTCTCGCACGATAGAAACAACCACGTGCGGCATACCCCGGCTAAACCCGTATGCCTATCAATCTACAAACCTTTACTAATTGGTCGCGGACAGTCTCTATAGAAAGCACGATAATATACTGTCGTTTACCATAGGTCATGTTTCTTGGTACTGATTAATATATATTGCTATAGGCGCCCAAATGGAACGATAATGGTGTACATACTTGTCCGTCAGTCTGAAGCCTCCGGTCCTATTCTGTATTTACGAGACTTCGTAAGAGGTATAATTGACGACGTCGTTCGTTATGCTTCCTCTGCGGGTTCTGTAGGGCGATCATCATCTCATATTACATTCCATATTCTCCAAAACGACAATTTCGTCATGCATTATCGAACTATTCTCCCAGCGCTTGTCGCAATAGCTCCAGATGTGAATGCGCATTGTTAGTTCTCATCTGTATAGTGTAGAGTGGCAACCTTCTGACTTGTCTAGATATGTTCGTTCGCTTCTCTCATAAGGGTGTCTGGGAGGCGCCTCTCGGCGCTGGAGGCATTCGGTAAGCTGCACATCACTACATCCAACAAATCAGTACTGAACGCTATCCTAATGAGTTTGTAGCAACAGAACTGCGCCGTTCGAGGAACAGGCACTTTATAACACTAACTATTATACGCGCGTCTTCAACGATCCCACCTATCACATGGATTACCCCAACTCAGTCCGCTGTGGTCGCGGTAACATGGACCACGCAAATGAGACTGCAATCATCGACGTGGACGCTGGAGACACGATCGAAGTTGCGCACGAGTCAGCCGATCCTGTGTACTGGCGCGATGACTACTTCAACAATTGCCCTGGAGACCGCGGTACATGCGACCCGCGATGGAATGGCCTGTACTTCATTCATTGGGGGCCGATGATCGTGCATCTCTCAAAAGCCCCAGACGGTCAAGACGCTCGAACTTACGATGGATCCGGTGATTGGGTAAAAATCTACACGTTTGGGCTGCGGCGCCATAACGACAGTACCTTTGACTGGCCTCTATATGGACCAAGGGGCTTGGACCTTCCTCGCGTAAGTAGATCTCATTGTATCTGTTTACTTCTGCTGATATCCTTCGCATAGTTCACTTTCAAGATTCCCGTGCAGACGCCACCAGGCCAGTATCTCATGCGCATGGACGTACCCTGGATCGGGCAAGTCAACAGCTACGGTCACGTACCAACGCAGATGTATCCCTCCTGTGCGCAACTCAGCATCAGATCGAACTCGACCGCTGCTTTCCCGAAAGGTGTCAAGATGCCAGACATTTTTATGCCAGAGGCCCCAGGAATGGAGACATCTCCGGACATGAGGGAGCTCAAGGTTGTGGATGAAGGATTTGTGTATCCCGGTGGCCCGTTGTGGGATGGAGAGACGATGGTTGTTGACAAGCCTTAAAACGATGGCGCAGTTGATGGAGTATTTACAGCATTTATGAAGAGATCCAATGGTGACAAGAAGTAGTGTTGTAAACTCGACTGATACCGCTGACGTTAGAAGCCACCGAGCTGACAAATGGAACACTATCGGAAACAAGCTAGCCTTTGATTAGAATAAGCTGAGATCAAGGATCGACCAAAAAGCGACTGTCCAGAACTCATACAAATGCATGTCCCGCTAGATGTTCCTTCCGCCTACCAACTCTTCCAGGGCATCACTACTTCCGAACTTGCCACATGGAACGTTAAGGATTGCCTGTTCACTGCCCTCGAAGATCGCAAACTCCACCTTCTGTGCATTACAGAACTTGTCCGAATTGAAAGTTAATGCGAGTCCATTTCCTACATGTGGTCAGCCATTGCGTCTGCTCCTCAAATTCGACGACGCCTACCTTGAGTGAAGTTGCACTTCCATCCCGTGACGATACAATACGTTGAGCGAAGCACATCGAGATAAGAGTGACCACAATCCTGCTGTGCTTGGCCATCTTGAGGTTGGATCTTGATCATCCAGGCGTTCAGAACGAAGTAGTCCGTGTAGTTGCAAGTGGTGCTGTACGCATCGGCTGTAGCAGGAGCGCGAAGATTCGAGACGTTCGAGTCGGTATGTAGAAGTTCGGGCTGATTTGGTTCTCCTCCCATATTGGCGGGCGATACATCGCGCTTGATCCGCCAACTGTTGTGCGGACCATTCTCGCCTGGATGAGTCGATTTCACGCCATGGGGGTGGGGAGCGGCTCGAGTTCCAGAAGCGCAGATGAGCAGAGCGACGAGGGCGGAGCTAGTCGTGAACAAATGCATCTTCGCGTTTGAGGGTAGATGAGTTCGAATACTGAGCGCTGGAGTTAAGGAGGATGCTCTTATAGTTGTTGGATCAACGTGCAAAGCAAGCGCAACAGCTAGTCCGGTGATCAGGAGGCAGGAACGTGCGCATTGCACCTGTAGGTGTTGTAATACTACTGTTTCTTTCATCTTTGTTACGGTGTGTCGTGACTTCCTCATCCATGGCTCGAATGCATTGGCCGTGACTCAAACGCATCTTAAGCCCGGTTCGTGATACCGGTATGCGTTTCCTCAGCCAAGAATCACAACAGGATTTGGGTTCCACTATTAATTGCACAAAGCGAATACTTCAATCTAGTGTCCCATAGTTGATGGGTGAACTCACCAGAGTTGAAAGTTTCTTCCAAACTAACGCATTGAGGATCTTCAGGTCTCCTCCTTCGGTCCGACTGCTGTATGTACAAACGATCGTACACAAATGGGTGGATATCCGCGTTATTCCCCCACTCTTGTGCCCCATCGCCAGCCAATCGGACAGCAACGATAGTAATTCGCAGTTGCGCACCCCTCAACCACCATTCAACGCTCTTAAGTTATTGTCCAATCTTGTCTACCTGCCTCCATTGTGAGCATGGCAGGTTTGGCGTTTCCCGTGTTGACCGCCTTGTGCGCTTTCCTCCTTTACTACCATATCGTCGAACCACTCGTCGTGAATCCGCTGTCGCGCATACCTGGTCCAAAGTTCTTCGCTTGGACGAAATGGCGACTGGCGTACGAAGACTGGAAAGGCACGCGCACACGCTTCATTCAGAAGCTACATGTCAAGTATGGTCCTGTGGTTCGAATTGGTCCAAATGAGGTACGGTAATACTATAGACCGGGCATACTCTTTATTCACAGATCATTGCGGAACAATTGCCGTGCAACATGGCTCTTCTCTGATGCTCGCATGACTCCTTTATCGTGATATCGCATGCTCACACGCCCACAGGTCTCATTCAACTCCCTGTCCGCAATGCGCACCATCTACGGACCCGGTGCTCCCTATGGACGTACGGACTTCTACCAGTCATTCTCGTTCTACGGGAAACGGAACATGTTCTCTTTTAAGGCAACGAAAGAGCACGGCGAAAGGAAGAAGCTTTTCGCGGCTGGTTACGCGAAAAGTGTGATGCTGAAAGCTCCCGTCACGAACATGATTGAAGCAAAGGTGGAGCAGTTCATGGATTTGATCAGTCAGGAGACGAAAAGTGGGAGCGCCATGGAGTTGTTCAGTACTCTGCACTACTATTCGCTCGACAACATCACCGAGTTCTTGTATGGCGAGGAGTACGCGACAAAGGCCATGGAGGGTCGAATGGAGGACCGGACCCTCATCGCCGACGTCCTTGATCCAGCCAGACGCAGACTTGCTTGGTTCTCGGCGCACTTCTATCATTTCACGATCTGGCTGTACAGTCGCGCGGGAGCGATGGAGCGAGCGTTGAAGCCGTTCTTGCCAATGCAGAAACCCTCAACGTACACGGGGATTCGCAAGTTTGCGTACGATGCGTACTTCGGATACAAGAAGAATAGCGACGGCCGGGTGAAGCAAAAGCTTTCTGATGATCATTTCTCGCTTCTGGACCGTCTATGGGAGCACCACGAAGACTTTAAAGGCGATCGCGGGCTGGGAGATCTTGATGTTGCAAGCGAGGTAGCGGATCACCTCTTAGCCGGCATCGATACCACATCCGATACGTTGATGTTCCTCATATGGGCGCTTTCGCTGCCGCAGAACTTGAAGTTCCAAGGGAAGCTGGCTGAAGAGCTTCGCAGCCAGCTTGGCGATTCATTCAACGAGCAGGGCGTGCCGCGTGCTGAAGTCGCTGATAAGCTGCCATACCTCGACGCGATCATCAAAGAGACTCTCAGGCTGTATGCGCCGCTGCCAGCGACCGAGCCGCGATGGGCACCAACTGACACGACAATTGACGGCTTCACGATTCCAGCGCATACTGTCATCGGCATGGATCCCTACTCACTCCACCGGAATCCAGACGTGTTTCCAGAGCCAACGAAGTTCGATCCAGAGCGCTGGTTGGGTAGCGATGAAGAAGTCAAGGAGCGTAAGAAGTGGTTTTGGGCATTTTCGAGTGGTGGGAAGATGTGCATCGGTATGCATCTAGCGATGGCCGAGATGACGTGTCTGGCAGCTGCTATCTACTCGAAGTATCGAACACGGGTACCTGATGAGCTGGAACACGTTGCGCCGGGTGTGACGAGTCGATTCGAGGTCTTCAGCGATGATACTTTTCCGGTGATGGAGGAGCACAAGTGTTTGGTGAAGTTCAAAGACTTTGAGTGAGGATGGCGGGTCGATGATATCATCGCTACGCATTGAGAATTCTAGAAAACGGAAGTTGGAGTACTGGGATTACATTCTTTAGTGGTGCAGGTACAATCGGATGGTGTCGAGGGTCGCCGAGCGAACGCTGGACGCGCTTCGACTCCGACATCGGTTAGCACCCTGCTCGGGATCCCCCTCCCAACTCAAATACCAGTAACCCAAGCACATTTTCCAAAGAAGCTGCTTTTCGCATTCGGTTTTCATTCTTAGACCTTCACACGATTTTCTGACCGTAGCTACGAGTATATATCGGGAAGCAAGGGGTGCCTCGCGTACATCATAGCCTCTGTCGTGCCTTGCGTCCGCGCAGGGCAATCGTGGGAAATCTGGCCCCGATGACGGCAGTTGACTCCTGGGTCGCTGCGCCATCAATACCGTGCGCCCACCATGATCTGCTCCAGATCTGCAGCTTTCCTCCAAAGCGTTAAGAAATGCAGGGGCACGCACGCGTTTGAAGGATTTCTGGCCGTGCGGACACCGGGCGCATCTCCAAGACAGCGGATTGCCTGCGTGGACCCTGCAACATCTGTGCATCCCTATTTTCTACGGACGCCACGCTCGCTATCGACGCAGGAACCGCGACGGCATGAGAATCGCGATACACATCCTGCCCCTGTGGCTGGGCCTGGATTCGCCTATCTCGATGAATGGGGTAAGGCGCACGGTCACGTCCACCCCCAAATGGCTAGACATACGCCCCAAAAGTCTGACGGTTGCTTTTCTGACAGCCACGGCGAGTATGTGGCAGCTGAGCACGCGAGCTGAAAGTCTGACGGCCATCTAGCTGCCGCAGCCTTAATCAGGGGCAGTCATGCAGAAGTCCGCCGAACAAAATGTAGACGTTCCCCGCGTGCCATCCGCTGCGCGGGTCTTCTACGATTTCCACCCTTTCGCTAACAGTTACGACGGGAACGAGGGCTCGCAAGACTGGCGGTCTTTGAACGAAAATGATTCCCCGCCGGTTCTTCCTTCACATCGCACTTGGGGTCACGTTGTGGATCGTAGTCGTTTTCATCTACAGTCCACTTGATTTGTCATTCACGAAGAACATCCAGATACCTCACGCGAACCACCCGCAACATTCTGCGACTCCTCCTGCGAAGCTCCCCATCGAAGAACTCGAGGATGACCTTGAGGGTAATGCTCCGGAATACACGCCAGAGCCCACGGCACAATCGACATCAAAATCAATATCACACCCGACAGCGGGGGCGACCCCACTTCCCAGCGCGCAATCTTTAGACCCGCCCTTCAATGGCGCATTCGAGCGATTCCCGCGACTCTCCGAACTTTCCTCCCAGCAACGACGACTCAGCGTGATACTAGTGTGGATTGGCGATGACTATCTCGATTACCTTCGGCACATCCTGCACGGCATCCAACTCAATGCGGACTCAATTGATCTTCTCTTCGTCAACCGAAAAACTGCAGTCAAGACCAAATGTCTGGACTTCGAAGCGAACAAACTGAACGTTACATGGGGAGGTAACATCAAAGTCGTCTGCATGGAGGATGCAGAGTGGACGCGTCGACATGTCGATGTGCTCTGTGGGAAGGAATACGGATGGGACTGCAACTCGACCGAGTACGACGAGGTGACGAAGGAGTTCACATCCCGCACCGACAAGAAGAGTTGCAACTGGAGGCCTATACGCGGCTGGGTGTTTCGCGATCTGCTCGCGCATCCCAAGAACCCTTTCTGGGCGTGGATCGACCCCGATGTGATCCCCGGCAACTTCAAGCGCTATCCGTTCAATTTGCTTTCGCAGCTGTCGTTCCTGACTGGCGACTCATCGACGCCCGGCTCCTTCTTCATGCTCATGGGCCAGTTCACGGCATTCAATTTCGACGATCCGGCTCTCGCTACCGCGTGGAAGAAATTCCCGCAGATGAAGACCCCCGCGCATTTCACAAAGTACATCGACGGAAAATTTCCCAACGAGCCGGAAGAGAAGTACTGGAGTCACGGCTACATGCCTTCAAACGCCGGCCTGCCTGGAGACGATCTTTCCTGGGGCATCTACCCAGACATTCACGGCGACGACTTCTTCGACAGCAAATGGGCCAAGGTCAACGCGTCGGAGACCTACGTCATTTCGGGCCGGGACATCCTCCTCGTCAACACGTCCTACACGCGGGAGGAGATCGAAACGCTGATCCACATCGAACGAGCCGAACCAATCGACGACCTCGGCGGCGTAGGATGGACAACTGGCGAGGGCGCAATCGTCACCGAAGACATCCTCAAAACGAACTGCTCCACCACAAATTCGCGCTTGAAGAACTGCGTCGATCGCCACCCGCTCACCATCTCCGATCCTCCTGTCTTCCGCCCTTCGTGGATCCGGTTCAAGGATCAAGCACCGAATACCATGTGGCGACGCTTAGAACGCGACACGCGGCCGAGAGGCTACGAGAGGAAGCTCTTCCGACACCATCTCTGGTCGAAGAAGAACGATTGGTGGGAGTTCCCCCCGTTCGAGATCACGGACGATTTGGTGTATCGGTATAATCTGGATCAGTCGGAGGTCTGGAGGATGGGAGCGACGAGGAATAAGACGCTGTGGTATAGGAAGCCGGGTGAGACGCCGATCGGATAATTGGGCGACTGCAGGCCCAAGTGAAGCGTTTGGGTCTGAGATGATGCATCGTAGGCGTTATTGGGTTCTGTTATATATAAATCTATGTTGAGGCTGCTCCTCGAATATCTATTTGCTATTCTACTTTAGTCGTCCTACTTGTCGTGTCCTTACTATACTATATATCTATCGCGAACTTGCCGCGAACTACCTATCGTATAAGAATTATTATAATAGATACTACCTTACTTAAATCTAGGTATAAATCTTTTAAGGGTTTCTATAAGGTCTTAGCTAAGGTATTATTTCTTTAATTATTATTAGAATTAATTACTATCTTCTTTAGTAGAATATCTAGTAAGTATAAAAAATATAGGCTAAGAAGCTACCTAAATTTATAAAAGACTTAGCCTATTTTTTTCTCTAATTAAAAGTAGATAAATTAGTTTTATACTATTATTTAGTATTAGACTATTATATTAAAATAAGGTAGCTCTTATTTAGTATATCTATTCTATTATTTAGTATATCTATATTAATAAAGTTTATAGTTAAAAAGATAAGAAGTTATAAAAGTAAAAAAAGATTTAAAGCTACTTAGTAACTTAATTAGAAACTATTTAAGTTCTTTAAAAGTATTAAAAAAGCTACTTAGTAATAGTTTAACTTTTTTAAGTAAGTTAATACTCTTACTAATACTTTTTAAAAGAGTTAATATCTTTACTAATACTTTTTAGATAAGTTAATATTTTTACTAATATTTTTTAAGTAAGTTAATACTTTTACTAATATATCTTATAGGTAAGTTAGTACTATAGGTAAGTTAATACTTTTTACTAAAATCTTACTAAAATAACTCTCTTAATATAATATTTTAATAATAATCTTAATTAAAGACTTTTAAAGAGGCTAGATTATAACTTATACTTTTAGCTCTTAAATAAAATATAACTCTCTCTTTATAATAAATATTTTTTTTTTCTAAGACTAAAAATAGGTATTACTAAATTATATTAACTAAAATAAGTAGCCTCTACTATTATATAGATAAAAAGGTATTTAATTATTAATAAATTCTAATATATATATAATTATATAATTAAGCGAGCTTGCTAAATAAGCTTAATACTTTATATATATTATTATATCCTCTTAAATTTAGTAAGATTAACTACTATCTATCTTAATACTCGCTATCTATCTTAATACTCGCTATCTACCTTAATACTTACTATCTACCTTAATACCTAAACTTTAGGTTAGGGGAGAGGATACCTAGATACTAGCTAGTAGGCTATATCTTCTATCTCTTCTCTCCCTTCCTATCTTTCTCTTTCTTTCTTTCTTTCTCTTTTATATATATACTTTACCTTATAAGCTCTAGTTATTATATCTTATTATTATTATTATTATATAGTAATAAGTATATATTACTATTATTTCTATTATCCTATTATCTTATATAAATAGGTTATACTTACTATTATAATAAAGCTATTTAATACTTTTAATAGCTAGTAAATCTACCTTAATATAATTAATAGTAAGGTTAAGTCTCTAAAACTATCTATTTATAATATTAGTAGTAATATAGTAGTAATATTTAAAGAAAATAGTTAGAATTTAATCCTAAAGCTTAGGTCTATAGCTAAGAATAAAGTAAAATAAAAATAGGCTAAAAATATTAAAACTTAGTATAGTATCTATTAAATTTTTATTATTACTAAAGCTAGTAGTTAGTAATAGGTATACTTAAAGCCTAAAAATATTATTATAATCTTACTTATTAGCTAGCGTCTTATAGATAGTAAATAATTTAAATTTAATTTATAGTTATAAAACTTTAGAAGATTATTAAAAGATTTTTTTAAAGTTTTTAAAGTTACTAAGAAGGACTTTTTTAAGTATATATAAGTAAGTTACTATAAGATATAATTTTACTTAGTACTTAATACTATTTATATTTACTAGAAGATTAAAGTTATATAGAATATTAAAGTAGTAAATATAGTTTAGTAAAGGACAGTAAACTTATATATATATTATAAAAGTAAATATAATAAATTTATAGTTAAATTTAGATTAAAGTAAAAAGACTTATAGATTATATATTAAAGAATACTTAGAGGATACGCTTACTTATTAGTTATATAATAATATATAATAGGTCCTCTAAGAGGACTAAAATTAATATAAATTTAGAATTTAGATAAAAAAGTATATAGTTAATATCTCTCTATACTAGGGACGTAACTTTTTAGTAATAAACGCTAATCTTATAATATATTATAGTTCTTTATAATATTCTCTAAAGTATACTAGATAATTAATATACTAAATAATCTTTATAAGCTAATTTTATACCTAAATTATAAAAGCTAGATAAAATTAAAAAAGAAGTAATTATTAAGTATATATTTAATTAAGTTAAGTAAGGATTTTCTTTATAGCTTATAGCTATAGTAGATATAATTAATTCTTTATATAATAAGTATAATATAGACTATATTAGTATAAACTAGTTTAATATATTTATAAAGTACTAGCTAAAGCTTAAAGTTAAATTTAATTATAAGTATAACTATAAAAAAGTCTTATATAAAGATTCTAAAGTTATTTAAGGCTAGTTTAACTTAGTAGCTAATATAAAAGCTAAGTATTATAAGCTAAGTCTTTAAAACCTTAAGTAGTTAGCTTTAGTATCTTTTTTTATTTTTTTCTAGTTTTACTTAGGGTTAGGGTTAGGGTTAGGGTTAGGGTTAGGGTTAGGGTTAGGGTTAGGGTTAGGGTTAGGGTTAGGGTTAGGGTTAGGGTTAGGGTTAG